>OY755175.1:5630109-5856833 GCA_963576735.1 Bedellia somnulentella | reverse complement strand
TGGATCCACTCCACGAGACGCCATATCTGCTGGATTTTTATCTGTTGGTACGTGATTAAAGGTATAGCCTACTGTCATTTCGTTGATTTCGTTAACTCGATTACAAACGAAGGTTTTAAGCTCTTGGGGTTGTGTTTTGAGCCAACCTAACACTACAGTGGAATCGGTCCACATGGTCTTTTCTCTGATTTTGCAGCGTAGCGATTGGCAGACTTTGGAACACAGGTTGGCCCCAAGGAGCATACCACAGAGCTCTAAGCGGGGTATTATTGTTGGTTTTATGGGACAAACGCGCGCTTTCGCGCATAGCAAGTTTACTGTGACAAAACCTTTACTATCTACAGATCTCAGATACACACAGGCTGCATAGGCTTGCTGCGAAGCATCGACAAAACAATGAAGATCAATAACTTTAGGGTCTTCACATAAGACACGTCTGGGTATGGTAATTTGAGACAAAAATGAGAATTCTTTTAAAAGCCTAGTCCAACTTCCCACGAACTCACTTGGCACAGGCTCGTCCCAGTCAATCTTTAAATTCCACAACTTTTGTAGCAGTATTTTGGCAGTAATTATACAAGGACATAATAGCCCCAGTGGATCGAAAACCTTACATGTCGTGGAAATAATTGACCTTTTTGTGGATAATGACGTTGCCTCTAAATCACGAGAAAACTGCAGAGTATCAAATTTAGGCGAATAATTTAATCCTAGCACACTAGATTCTTTGCACAAATCTACATTGTTCGACATATCTGCGTCACCTGCAAACAATTGTGGGCAATTGGTGCGCATCTTA
Source organism: Bedellia somnulentella (assembly GCA_963576735.1). Lineage (NCBI taxonomy): Eukaryota > Metazoa > Arthropoda > Insecta > Lepidoptera > Bedelliidae > Bedellia > Bedellia somnulentella. The sequence continues at coordinate 5,856,034 of OY755175.1, read as the reverse complement.
CGTAACGGCATACAGGCAGAGTCCAGAACTTGAACGACTCCATTTAAAATGTGCCTTAGCTCGTCTATACTGTCTGCGCCGGTGTTTAGATCGTCGACGTAAAAATCATTTTTTATAACATTTGCTATAATACTATCAGAGCATTCATGACTTAACTGTAACAAACACCGCGTGCTCAAAAATGGCGCTGATGCCGTGCCGTACGTAACAGTATTTAATTGTAACACGTCAATGGGCTTGTCCGTTTCATCACGCCACAAAATTAATTGCAAGTGACGCTGAGATGGAGTTACTTCTATTTGGCGGTACATCTTTTCGATGTCCGCAATGAGAACATATTTGTACTGACGAAAACGCAACAAAAGCGTCAATAAATCACTTTGTACAATGGGGCCAACTCTTTGAATATCATTTAAAGACTTTTGAGAGCTGGTTTTGCATGAAGCATTAAAAACTACTCGAAGCTTGGTCGATTCACTTTTTTCTCGAATGACAGCGTGATGCGGCATATAATAACCGAAAACAGGTCGATTTATTTTAGTTAAATGACCCAAATCTGCATATTCCTGTAGAAATGCTTTATATTTTGCCTTTAATTCCTCATACCTTTTAAATTTGCTTTCTAAATTTTCTAAACATTTTTTGGCAGTATAATAACTTTGCCCGAGTGCGTCCTCGGGGTTTTCCGTTAGTGGAATATTAACAGAAAATCTACCATTAGGAAGGCGTTCAACACAATCTACAAAATGTTGTTCGCATAACTTTTCTTCTACAGAATAAGTTTTTGTGGGTGGCAATTCATCAATAACCCAGAATTTTTCTAATGAGTCCCGAATTTCCTGACTAAAATTACATAAAACATTATCTGAGGACTGAGGCTTAGAACCTGTAGGTCCAGCCACTAACCAACCTAACTTAGAGTCCTGCAATACCGGTTTATTAGTACCTAGTCTTATAAGTTTTGATTCTATTATTTCCCAATAAACATTTGCTCCCAGTAGAATGTCTACTTCGGCGGGACGGCAAAATTGCGGATCGGCTAACTCGATACCTTTAGGCAAATTTAAATTATTTATATAAATATGAGAATTAGGCACGTGACCAGTAATTTTTGGAATAATTAAACAATTCACTTGTGTGCGATATGAGCTGACTCGGGAACTAATAGAAAGGCAGCAACGTTCAGATATATTACATGATACATTATTTATACCACAAATACTTACATTTTCTATGGGTTTGCTATCTAACCCCAACCTACTCTTCAAGTTGTCAGTAATAAACGAAGATTGACTACCGGTATCTAGCAGCGCACGAGCAGTGTAAGTTTTGTCATCATAATGAACATCAACTAAAGCCGTGCACAACAACACCTGAATTGGGAACACGACGGACAACGACACCGGCGCCGCTGAGATGGAGGCAGTCTCCACCGTTACCGGCTGCTTGTGCAGCAAAGTATTGTGTTTTTTCTTGCATATACGACAACCACCTTTTAAATTACACTGGAAAGAAGTATGATTACCTCGAAAACAATTTTTGCACAATCGTAACTTAGAAATTTCATTAATGCGGTCATCGACATTCATTTCATTGAATTTAACGCAGTCATATAGTCGATGTTTACCTTGACAAACCTCACAAACAATGTTAGTCCTCTTTCCTACAGAAATCATAAAACTTTTATTGTTACATTTCTGTTTGGGTTCCCATGATACAAATTTATGGTCACCCTTATCAGAATAGTTACTATATGATGTCTCTAACACGTCAGCTCGACCGCGTAAGAATGAATAAAACTCAATTAGTGTCGGCAGATCGTTCATATTGCATTTGTACTCCTCCCACTTCCTACTCGTGTGGATGTCTAATTTGGAGGAAACCATAAAAATTATTAGTGCATCCCACTTATCAGTAGGCTGGCCAAGACTTTCGAGTGCTCGTAAATGTTTAGAAAAATGATCAATAATAAATCGTAATGCTTTAAACGACTCCTTAGTTATGCTCTCGAATGTGAACAGTGCCTTAAGATGGTTGTTAATTAAAATGTTCTTATTATTAAATCGATCGCATAAAAGTTGCCAGGCGACACTATAATTTTTTGAGCTAAACTCTATAGACTTAATAACTAATGCCGCGCTCCCTTCTAGGGAGGACCGTAAATAATGGAACTTGTTAATGGCTGGTATATCGGCACTATTATGTATCATCGATTCAAAACTGTCCTTATATTCTAACCAGCACAAATAGTTGCCGTCAAAAGTTGGTAATTTGATAGTAGGTAATTTAATTGCGTTTAAAGAATTTGACCGACAACTGGCCATGGATAACTGATCATCCTGAATTGAATTATTCTTTTTATTCGAAGCTGATGACTCTAAAATATCCTGACCAGTTGCAATTAACGAGAAGAAACGGCCTTCAATATCATTCCGTTCTTTTATTTGTTCATTGGTATCGTTGTGTAACATATCAATTTTATTTTGCAAAACATCAAACTCATTTTGAACCAATTGCAACTTGTTCACTTTTAACTCTAATTCTTTAAACATAGCGGAAGTAATTTCGGAGGGCTTAAACCTTTGAAATTTATCTAGGTACTCTGCGAAATTAGTCAACCGACCCTTAATAAAACCTCTCTGCTTAACATAGTCTGCTAATTTACTCGACTCGTCACTTTTAATCGCTTCCGACTTGGATGTCATGTTTAAATTACTCACGTTTATGCTTCAACAAATTCAAATTAGCACGAATTTCAAAGGCGGAAACAAAAGTAAGAAACTCAAAAATCAAAACCCGTACGAAACAGTGAGTGAGGTCGGTCCAGGCGCAGCTTGACGCCGCTAAGAACGCAGCTCACGACAGCTAACCACCGCGCCAACGCCCCGGCACGCCCGATACACAAAAATGACTGAAATCACCAGCGTCAAATGTTACAAGCTAATTTACGTTTGAAATATTATTTACTTTAATTTTATTTAAGATTAAGGGTGGAAATTAATTCAATAAATAAAATAAATGAATTATAAAACTCAAATAAGTTAAATGAATTTGAGGAAACGGGAACAGAAAGTTTGACTTAGGTATCAGCGTATTGCTTAACTAAATAAAGTATTAAATTGAGAAGCAAGTAGTAAAAGTAAGCCGGCGTGCAGTATAGTCTTGTCTTTTAGGTTAGCTAGATTAGGAAGAAACCTAACGCTTAAGATGCAAGATACTGTAACGCAAAATAGCCAAATTAAAACACTTGTTTTGTCTTGTAGGCAAGCTAGATTAGGAAGAACCCTAACGCTTAAAATGCAAGACACTGTCACGCAAACAAGCCAAATTAAAAACTCAAGTCGAGTGACTCGACAAGGAAAGGAATTAGGAATAGAAAATAGGCACACTTCCCTCGGGTTAGACCTCCAGACGACACCGATCACGAAGTCTCCTGCAGGCCCCAGAAGCTGCGTAGGCAAATCCTTTGTTCGAATTCAAATCAATAGGCCGTTGGTAACCTTTGTCTACTCGCCGCGCCACGTCCAAACGGTATTTCTTCACTACGAAAATGCAGTTTTCGAATCTCACGGTCGCCACTTATTGTCCACGCGGACAATAAAAATGCAATTTTGAATTATTGCACATTTATTTAAATTAAATAGTCGCGTTACAATTTTCGATCTATTTTGAGAGAGAGCGACGTGCGCCAGCGCTAAGTAGTGGTTGACAACTGAATTCACTGATCCGCGACGCACCGCCCGCGCCGGTTGGCGTGTATTCCCCGCTCTCGTCTGATGACGAAGCGGCCGCGGACAGATTGAATGGCGTGAACAACTAACAATATGCAATAAGAAAATATAAATAAAAAAAGTAAAAGTATACAGCAAATAAAAACAATATAACACTAAAATAATTAAAAACACAAAACAATAAATTAAATAAAAAATATCAAAGAGATTAAAAACAAAAGATAAAAAAGACAAAAAACACTATAAAAAGAACACATCAAAAAAATATACATTATGTAGTTTTGTGAGGGCACAACAGCAAAAAGGCACTGACTCAGCAAACGTTGTGAGTTTTACCTCACAACACTGATTTTCGGTCAGTGCCAAATACCTCTGTCTGAGTTTCACATGAGTAGTGATTACCTCTGGGTTATATTGAATACCTCTGGGTTTCACATGAGTAGTTTTTATTTGTGGGTTTCCTTGTAATTGTTTCTTTAATGCTAAAAACCTCAATAAATAAACTTCTCACATTTAAGCGGTGCATAGTATTAGAGGTAGAGTCGTTTTTCTACTGAGTTGTCAAGATATAAAAAGCTGTGCTGTAGGGAAATCTAGTTTATTAGGGTTTCAGGATTTTATCAGATATTGTTTTGCGATTGGGTTCAAAAACACCCTTTATTCTACCATATTTTATTCATAATTTAATGTTTTCCAACATTTGCATTCTATCTGAAAAGGTAGACAAGTGGCCGTCCGAATTAGTTAAAATTCGGAGGTAGGAAACGCAAACACTACTTGAACGTGTAAAAAAGAAACAAAGGATAGAGAAATTTCGCGCTGGATGCCAACTGACACTGTAGCTCAGTTGGCAGAGCGACGGGGGCGTATACCCGAAGGTCGCGGGTTCGAACCCCGCCAGTGTCGAAATTTTTCTTTCCTTTAATAACATCTTTTATTTATATTTTATTCACTCGAATTCCAACAGTGACTGTATTTTTTTTTGTAATTTAGCTACCCTTTTGTTGGTTTTAAAACTGCGGGTATATGTATAAAAGTTAACTTACTGACAATATGGATCATGAAGGAGGCGAACACGACGACCCATCCCCAACCGCCGTCCGGAGGAGGGGCCAGCTCAGACACGTCTCTCGACGATATCGAAGTATTCCCATCTTTACCATTCTTTTGACTCTTCACTCCACCATGCGACATCTTGACTAACTCCTAAAATACTCTACTACTTTGGCACTTCCAACCCCTAAGCTTCTTTGATATGATTAGTAAGGCGCTATATAGTTTCAATTACAATAATTAATATTGTCATTAATTATATCTATTACAAAATCGTTATATTATCAGAATATATTTTAATCTGTGTTATAGATTAGGGAGTTCGACGAAGCGATTCGGAAGCACGGTTAAGCGATTGAGGAACATGTAATAAATGCGTTTAATTCTGTTATCTGTTAAGCATTTCGACTGGATTATCTTTGATTTACGTTGATTTTGAGTTTTCTTCTGAGTCTCATGTAGTTAATTTGATGCATTGTTTTGCTTTTGACTGCTCAACTAGTAGTACACCTGAAAATAAAAAAATAAAAATTATTTTTTTCATTCGATTAATTATAAACGTGAATCATGAGGTGTTTTTTATTTTACTTTTAACTTTGACCCTTGTGTTGTACAAATGGGTTTACTTAGTGATTATTTAGACGATGTAGTGGTAGAACCATCACCAACAATATTTTACCTTTATTTCTATAACCCTTCTCTCACTACACTTCCGAAAGAAGCTGAAAAATGTCAAACTCTGAAGCTCTGGGCATATCATTTTTCATATTTATTTTACCCAAGGGTCCATTATCTCAGTATCTTATAATACTCATATTTTTAGCGAATTTCATGGCATAACCGGAAACATCAAGATGATTGAAGATAATAATCTTTTCAAGTAAAGTCAAATACAAGTGGTATTTGGTAAGAGCGAGAGATATTAATATTCAAGTACGAAGATAACAATAAATAATGATAACGTATTTTGGCATATTAATATATATATGTTGTAACAAGGGCTTCCCAGATAACAATAGCACCTAATAATGTAATGATGCATTAGTATTTGAAGTGGTATCCATGATTGATGGTTGCGTAAATTAATACATATTTAAAAATACAGATTACGTTAGTTATTTATATTACTAGTGGACCGCTCCAGCTTCGCACGTGTTATATTTTGAGTATTAGCGTGATATCACAAAGCCTGTTTCTCTTTTGAAGGGCGTAGGTTACAAAATCCTATGTCTTTTTCGTGGTTTAAAGCTGCCCCACCAATTTTCAGCCAAATCAGTTAATTCGTTTGTGAGTTGTAAGTACTGTAAACTAACACAACTGTCTTTTATGTATAGTATAGATTTCAATTAATAAACGATTGATTTGATTTAATAATATAAAAGTTACGCCAAATTATAATAGAGAATTGTTATCGAATTCAATTATAACAAACTTATCATTACATTTTTTCCAAAAAAAAACATTAACGTATTATGAAAACAAAAGTTTCATAAGGTCGTGTTTCTATTAGGCATATTTGTTTATTAATACCTCACGCCCACATATTTCGCCACAATTGAATTAATTATTCAATCAGTTCATATTTCTGATAACACTTAAAATTATATTGTAATATGTTTTGATATGATGTAATCAATATATAATTTGACCGCTGCGCTGCTCACCTATAGGAAAATTTATACAGTGGACTTTTAAAAGATATCTAAATAAAAAATATGATTTCTACCATTGATAAGAATTTCAAGATGCATGTTATATTAACATGATTTGAAATAATATAAGATAAAGATAAAAAAAAAGATAAAAGATTTTTTTGATTTTATTTGTTACCAAACACAATGACAACATATAGAAATATTACAATTTAAAAAGAAAAGATGGCAACAAAAAGGCAAAGTACCTCAGCTAGATTCCCAACATTATCCGCAGGACACTGCTGGGGAGCTGGTTTTCTGGTACCGCCTGTAACTTATATACTAAGTCCCAGATAATCAGTTACTTTACCTAACCTTATACCACTCGTTGTAACTGTGCTACTGGGAGTTAAGAAGAAAATATCATGCCTATATTATCACAATATGCTCTTCTCTCACAAATAACTACTATTAGAAAAATATATCTTATCAACTCCCCAATATGGCTGAGGTGTATCTAGCTCTAATGCTCTGGCTACAGCTTTTTAGGATTTATGGCCGTGAGTATATGTATGTATGTACAGAAATGTATTCTGGAATATTATTGAGGCGATACACTTTTTATTTTCAACGAATTTGCTAATAGACTCCTAAGGGTATTTTTATTCTACTACTTCATAGTATTGCTATATGGTTGTTTATTTTTGGTTTAAGAAGGCCCTTTTATAAAAGTTTTTTATTGATGATAACTATTCTCCACATACACTGACTGCTAGTAGAGAAAAAAAAACTCTTATCTCAACTCAAAGAGATGATCACCTGTTGTTCAGAGATCAAACGTTTCACTTGAACAGTGCATGCACGTGACAGGGGGTAGGCTAGGCCTTTCCCTACTTTGTATGAATACACTGTCACATGAATGCCATGTGAGTTTCCACACGATGTTTCCAACCTTGATAAATTAAAGAGAAATAGGGGTGGTGCTAACATAAATAACACATAATAAAATGTTTATAAAGCCAAATTTATGGTTAGTGCAGTAACCGTATGATATGTTATCTTTATGCAACTAAATGATAAGATAAAGTTCTTTTGACATACATATCGAAAGTACTAAGAAATTAAGAGAAATAATTTATTAAAATTTACAAATATACATATAGTCAAGGCAACATATTCCAAAAATTGGAAATTCCTCAGCCATATTTGGGAGTTGCGTGACGAGAAGATTGTAAACAAAATGTAAGTTTGCTGGCGAGTGTCCAACGGCATCGTCCAACAATTTTTAAAAGGTCCCAATGCTTTAGTCGCCTCGTATATTACAGAGATGAGTTAGTGTTATTCTAAGCCGAGACTACGCAGCTATATATAATATAATATATACATACATACATATACTCACGGCTGTAAATCCCTAGAAGGGGTAGGCAGAGCTAACGAATTAAAAATTCCTCAGCCACTTTTGGAAGTTGCGTGGGGAACAGATGGTATAATAAAGGTTGTTTGTGATGGATCTCCAACCGCATCGCCCAAAAATCCCTTTAAAGCCCCAATACCGTTAGTCGCCTCTTACGTACACCCACCGGAAGAAATGGGGTAGTGCTATTCTAAGCCGACACTTCACACCAAATTCATATATATATTCACAGCAATATAATATATATAATACTATAATTGTATATATACTACTATATATATACTATACTCAAACCAACTTAAACTTAAAACACTAATAGAATTACTATTTTGCATTGAAATAAGTAAGCTCTCATATTCCAGTCACGTTGAAAGCTCTGCAGTATTGATATCGAGAAACTTAGTAAAACTTTGGTTGTCATAATTAGAACGTGGAATTGAACCGCAGACCACGTGAGGGCAAGTCTGTTGATCACGTGGCTGTTAAATCGAGCCGATCTACGTTATCAACGAGCAGGTCGCATGTTGATGGCTATTAAGTAAACTTTAGTAAAATGATTAGGTAATTGATTTGATATATATGTCAGCTTTCTTCAAGCAAAAAAACATTTTATTCGTTTATGCTTGAAGGTTAATTTAATGCCGTGTAGTGTCGGCTTAGAATAGCACTATCCCATTTCTACCCGTGGGTGATCGTAAGAGGCGACTAAGGGTATAGGGGCTTTTTAAGTGATTTTTGGGCGATGTGGTTGGAGACCCATAAAAAAAAAAAACGTTTATTATTATCATCTTTTCCCCAATCAACTTCCAAAAGTGGCTGAGGAATTTATCATTCCAAAGCTTTGGTTACCCCGTTAAGGGATTTATAGCCGTGAGTATATATGTATGTATATATGTTAATTTATTGGTGTGTATCCTCGGCTTAGAATAACACTAATCGTTTCCTCTCACAAAGATGTCGCTCGAGGCGACTAAGGGATTTAGGGTTTCTCAACTGATTATTGGCTATATGACTAGAGATTTCAGCCGAGAATATGTGTGCTTGAGTTAGATTTATTATGTAGTAGTTTTAACATGCTACTGCCTACACAAATAAAAAAATATTATATATGTGTTTGCCCTTATTTACAGAGAAATCCCATATAAGTAACAATATGAAATCGATTCAAACGGAGCAAGTAAATTTCCTCATATCAGCAACTTATCAGCCGACCAAGTGGAACATTGACACTTTGACAATGTCTAGATATGACCTATTTAATATATTTATCAGCAGAGTTAACCTTCATGAAATGTCTTTATTTATGGTGATAAGAAGTTTTTAAATATATTTTTGATGGTATTAAAACTTGTTCGATGTTAAAAATTACTGTTATAAGTTAAATGTTATTTGCAAAGAATCGACCGACTTTTAATGCAAATTTTAAACATTTTAAGAAATTTTGAGCGTGCATCTAATTTTTGACTATTCTTAATAATGTAGTTGTAACTTTGATACTCACTTATTGTTATACATACATATACTCACGGCAATAAATCCCAAAAAGGGGTTGCCAGAGCTTTAGAGCTACAAACTCCTCGGCCACATTTGGAAGTTGATAGGGGACAAGATGGTAGAAATTAAGTATCATTGGTGGTGAGTCTCCACCCACATCGCCCAAGAACCACTTTAAAAAAAAACCGAAACCCTTAGTCGCCTCTTACGACACCCGCGGATAGAAAGGAGTAGTGTCATTTAAAACCGGCACTACACTGCAACTTATTGTCATCAAATGTAAAATAAAAGTATGGATTATATTTTATGTGTATAACCTTTGGTTACCCTATTTTGAGTAAGCCCGATGTAGCTTCGGATATTGTCTAGCCATAATAGAAATAATGTCAACTTTAGATTCTAAAACTTGCACCGTTTATTAATATCCGGCCTGCTCTCAATAACTTCGTGACCCAGTAAACATTGTGTATATAATTATAGTCAACATTATTATTTATTATCTATAACGTAACTCATAGTTATTTTGCTGGTAATATTAACAGAAATTCCGTTTTAATATATTTATCTTAATATACTTACTTACACTGTCAGTTCCTACAATAAAGGTTAATAAAATAAACGAAAAATAATAAAAATCCTAATTCATTTAAATCAGGTGGTAATAAATAAGCTTTAAAGCATTATTAAATGCAACGGTCATACATCAAAATCAAAATCAAAATATTCTATATTAAGCCAAGTAGGTATTATACATTTTTTCGGCCCCCTGTTAAGCTATACAAAGCCTGTGCTACATATAAACAGTTTTAGTTAAATCATACACAACTAAAGCAACATTGCTGAACATTAAACAAGCTTGAAGAAAATAACTTTAATATCAAAGATTTTCCGTCTCTTTTTTAAATTTTAATATGCTAAGAGGTAGTGAATTATGGATTAGAAAGTTGGTGATGGATTGCTGTACACCGCAGTGCGGATAGCCGTATTTTACCAGCCCTCCCCACGAGGAAACAGTAAAATAGTGACTTTGGATACCACTACTTGGTATCTAGCAATATTTACTATATGTCGATTAATAAATAAATCCGATGCACTATTGTTAACATTTCGCTTCATAAAATTTATTGGTACAGTACACATAACTAGCCGTTTCAAATATACGGACATATTAAACACAGACCAAGTTTTCCCCAAACTAAGTAGAATCAGGATCGAACCCGCAAACTTCAGATCGAAAACCTAGTCACCTATCCACTCGGCCTCTGACGTCGTCGAAATGATCGTGGCCAAACTTTTTTGTGATTTAAAGTACTCGATAACTTTCAGGTTATACCTATTTATTTCAGAGCTCAGACATTGAAATTCAGCCGTAAGTTTACAGAACTTATTCTATTTACTCTAAAAGCAACGATTAACGATGCTAAAATTAATATTTGATACAAAGAGAATTTATAATATTGCGTCAGTTCAGCGAATGTTTACTTTTTCACGTAATCTGTTTTGTAATAATGTTTTCTTTATCTATGTTCTAGAGATATACACAATGTTATATATATTGATTTAATTTCTATACGTGTGGGTGAAGGGGTATGTGAAGCCTTGGGTATGTGAAGTGGTTTAAGTGAAAGCTAGATGTTTTTTTTTTCGAGGAGTTGACGAATGAAATTTTAGTGAACTATCTCTTTCTCTTTTTATTACTAAAATGCTTGAAATGTTGATTTTGGTTCCACAGTAATTTAATACACGTTTGCAAACATTTACAAACACTTTCGCAGTAAGTTATTGACGAAAGCTTAACAATAGTTGTTTGTTAACGAGGAATCATAAGGAGGAACTCAAACTCCAACGTTCACGCCGTATATCCCCGAAGGGTTGGCAGAGGTACTAATTATTCAGAACATCACGTGACATTGTCGCCTGATGTTCAGAGTACCCACGTTCTGCTTGGACAGTGTTGTCACGTGATAGGGGGCAGGCTTATCGCCGTTTTGTAGGAATACACTGTCGCATGACTAAGTACAACTTATCCATGTGGGTTTCCTCACGATGGTTTCCTTTCACCGTTAACAACCATGATAAATTAACCTAAAATATGACTTCAGAAAAGACAAATTGGTGTAGACCCAACCCGGGATTGGAACCCCCATCGATTTAAACGATAAACGTCGTTCTACTCACTGAGTTATCACGGTTGATACATACATTTGGAGGAATCTTATTCTATTTAATTAGTAGCTATTATTTAATTAGTTTTCTTTTATTCAATTAGTATCTTTCTTTATCTCTTGTGTGCAAAGATCATTGTGTGTGATTTACAAAGAAATGTGTGTGTATGATTTTGTCACCGGGACGGTGCTAATGACTTGCTTCAATATATACAGGGTGATTACGGGGTCGTGGAGCAAGAAAGAAGCATTTAACTTACTTTCTCCCAGGTATCACGATAGGTTAGGACTAACAGTACACCAGCGACTTATTTAAGTTTACAAAAAAAAAACTGCGACTATTCGAGATCATGGTCACCCTACTATTTCCAAGATTTTTTTTGTCAAGTGCATAGACTTAACTATCGTTGCAGTAGTTACAATTGATATGACGATATTGATAGACAGATAAGAAATTTCTTCGATGCCTACTGCGATTACGTCCATTACTTTGTCGTATTTAGAAGGAAAAGACGAATAAAAAGTTAAACTTTATTTACCAAAACAACGCTAAACGTACTTCAAAAGTTGTTCAAAATGTGAAACCTGTTCCTCCTTTCTCGGGATTGCCTCGCCTTGCTGGCCTGTCGCCACCTCGTGCTTGGGCGTGGGTTGGAACGCTGAACTGCCCGTATTATCGAAGATTATGCACCATTGTATTAATCAAACGTCTAGTTGGTATTGGCAAATTGAGATGTCGCTGATGAAACATCTCACTTGCTCTGGTAGTGTTGTGTGTTTGATAGTAAAACATAACCATATCTGATCGCTCGATATTAGAAAATGGGTACGGCGGAGGCATAATTTATTTATTTAATTTTAAATATTTGTTTCGTTATTATTTATTGTTATCGTTTATTGCCTTTGACGTGTTGTGACATTATTACTCATAAATTATTAAGTATTCTAACAAAGAGTTTGTTTTCTAAAAAGGTGTAATATAAAAAGTGGGATGACCACGCATTTTGGGTCAGTAAATAAAAATAAGTAAATAACGAATCATCTTTATTTCAATTAAAATAAATACAGGTAGCATCGCAATCATTTACTGAGTCAGAAAAAAAATGGTTGGGATCACGACCCCAAAATCACCCTGTATAGTCTTTTTCGTAAACACTTTAGTGGAAATCGTTTTATAAGAGAAATGTATATGATATCTGTGTAGTGTCGGCTTAGAATAGCACTACCCCATTACTTCCCGTGGGTGTTCGTGAGAGGCGGCTAAGAGGAATTTCAAAAGATTTTTAAGATGGTTGCAGACCTATCACATCTTCTCAGTCGTAACACTCTTGACAGAGTGGTCGTGGTCGTCACCTATCACTATCCGTCACTAGCAACCATTATTTTATAATTAGTTCCCTACTCAAGTATATGTATGTGTGCAATGTTTAAGTTCAACGAATGTAGATTAACCGATTTGAATGTAAATCACATTTTGGTAAGATATTCGTATTAACCTTTTGTGTGTGGTGTCACGGATCCGTGCCCTCCCACAGACGAAAGGTTAAGGGCGTCCCCGGAAAAAAGGTTGATATTGATTGTTTGGAAATTCTATATATATTGATATGAAATGAATAAAATATATGTTGGTGATTAGTTCATGGTGTTAAAATTTGATGTTTAACATTTTAATAATTTGTTGAAAAATATGATGAAAAAAAAATGAATTGGAACATGCTTTGTTTTCATAAAAAACGTATAGGCTCCACTGGCATAACATACATGTGAACTCATTATGTGTCTATATACGCGTAGCTTTAAGATCTGTAACTTTGATGTTTAACTTTTCATTTAAACATTATAGTTATTCAATAAAACTAAATAAACTACATTTATCCTGCGCGCGCGTTTTTTCCGTCCCTGTCACTCTCAGTAAATTTGACGTAAGAGTGAGCGCAATAGCTGCAAAATGCGGGGAGGTCCTTAAGCATTGTAAGGGTACACAAATAACTGGGCATTCACATCCAATGGTTATATAATGGCATAAAAAATCTGAGCAATTGATGTCGATTTTTAACAGACTTCAAAAAAAGGAGTGTTCTCTATTTGACCGTATATTTTTTAACCGACTTCAAAAAAAGAAGTGTTCTCAATACAACCGTATATTTTTTTTTGTTTTTTTTTTATGTTTGTTTGCCGATTACTTCGCCATTTATGAACTGATTTTGATTATTATTTTATTCGAAATAAGATACTCCCGGATTGGTACCATGATGAGGATATTAGGGTCTGATGATGGGATCCTGAAGAAATCGAGGGGAACCCTCAAATTTTATTTGTAAATTTTGATTGGCACCGACTCACAAATTAATTTAAGAGAATTTTAAGATTTAGGTAGGTTGAACTGACGCGTGTGGAATAAAGAAATTGCTAAGGTATTAATGACAGTACTCATATTCAATTAAAAAACTTATTTCGTACTTTTTAGTACTAGATTGTTTATTTTCGTTTGTTTTTCCAAATATGAAGTCGGTTTTCTTTTTGTTAAAAATTATGTAACTATGTATTTGTGGCTTTATGAATCGGCGTTATAATAAAATAGCATTTAAAAATATGATATATGTTAAAAAGTTTATTCACAGTAATACTATTTGCCATTATATTCTAAAGAAAATAAGCCTACCTTACCTTCTTAGGAAATTTATTAAATTTACTAAGAAAGTACTGCTATTAAATGCAACTAGTAATTTTATTGTCAGATAGTAAAATAACCAAGAATCGGCAAAAATGTATATTTTATTCACGTTTTTATTTCATGACACAACTATTATTTTAGCCATGTATTTGATTGAATGTCATTTTGAACACGATGCTATAAGATAAAGATAAAGATAAAAAATATTTATTTCAAAATAAAAAGAATTGTTCTCTATTTTTTGAACGTCACAAACTTACGTATAAGTTAAATCTTACTCTACTGACTCTACTTCGGATTCGGAAGGTGTATTGTTGCGAGAAGAACCCGTAAGAAACTCAGCAACACACATCTTTTCTTAGTCAAATTACAATATTGGTGTATGTCTGGAAATATCCTGAATAGAGCCCTGGTGACACCAAGCAGTTTCATCTATCATATAATCATTTAAACTGTAATAAGCTTTTAAATGAAGACTGCGTTTTATAATTACTTTGAATTTCTTTTCTGTTAGATTCAAAATGTCATCAGGTATTTTATTATAAAATTTTACACATAACCCCATAAAAGATGTATTTATTTTTGACAATCTGTACTTTTGAATTGAAATTTTATTATTATCTCTAAGACTTCTAGTATGTCTGTCACAGTTTTTGAAAAATGCTTTCAAATTTTTTCTCACATACATGATGTTTTCATAAATATATTGACATGGCAGTGTCATTATATTTATGGTTTTAAACAATTCTCTAAGGGAATCTCGTGAACCTAAATTATAAATAGCTCTTATTGCTCTTTTCTGTAAAATGAATATTGACCCAACATCAGCAGCTCTGCCCCAGAGTAAAATGCCATAAGACATGATGCTATGAAAATAACTATAGTAAACTAAACGAAACTAAAGTATAAGGGTTTGTTGAAGGAATAGCTATTTACATAAAACAATAGACAACCCTTAGCTCGAGAACTGGGTTACCTTTTATTAGTCTTAGAGTCTTAGTACAAAACTTTTACAACAAACTAAACATTGACTTGACATTCAACAAGAATTTAATTAGGACAATTTATAAATTACCACAACTTTTTGGCAACTATCGTAAAAATTTAAGCTATTATACTAATAGTGCTATTCAACCTAATGTAAGAAACGTATTAACTTCTCACTAAACGGAAAAACTTAAAAAAATATCATAGATGCATGGCATAATGAATTGTACAAATCATATAATGAAATCACCCTACGACGTTATTAAAAAGGAATATCAACTTCAATATAATATTTATTTGAATCAAAATCAGGAGCTTACATAAATTGAATATACTGCAAGAAAGAAGTATGAATATGAACCTATGTTTCTGAAGATCTGACATATCCTTTTGAGAAGCCCTTATCTTACCAAGGAGGAAAATTTCATTTTGCATCTAAATAGGTAGTTGAAGCATTAATACATCCCTTTTTTCTGAACGTTATAGCAGCTTTGGAGTAAAAATGTTCTGTTAATATTATGACTATCATGTATTTGTAGGTTAATTAACATCTATCCTAAAAAACTTTAAAGAAGTTGATTTTATAATAAATAAATAATAATAACTGAATATTATTGACACTTCTTTAGTTTTAAACAGTTTTAGCATAATATGTTGCGAAGAATGGGTGTATTCTCCTCAGCATATTATTGTCATTACCACCAAGGGAATTTATTGCCATCAAAGAAGAATTTAACATTTATTTCGGGTAAAATTATGAACAGTTATTAAAGGTTTTCCCTAAAATAATGTCAATATTAATGGTTGTTAACCCACTGTTTATCGTGTCGTTCGCTTGTTGCTTGCAATTCTTTATTTGCGTGACATTATCAATGACCGGTCAATTATGTTTACAATCAGAAAATGACTCAACGAGTCTGTTTTATTGAATTATACTTGATACATACATCAGCCACAAAAATCTCTTCAACATTATAAATAAAGAGCACCATATCTTTGTTTCAAAATGAACAATAGAATTTGCTTTGCATTGTAAATTAGTAAAGTAAAATACTTACAGTAATTGTGAAAATCGTAAACAATATCACATTTAACACTTTTTATTATTGATTAATTTAATTCAGTTAAAAGTTGTTTTATGAAAATGCACGCGCGAGAAGAGTTATTTGCCGCCAAAAATAAGTCGGTGATAGTGTTGTGCGTGCCAGCTGCACGGTCGTCCGGCGCGCGGCTAATATCGAACTGAGCGCGCTACGAAAATAGCGATACGACTGAGAATACTCTTTGGTCTTCACCCTGATACTATCAATAAAAAATATTTCGAGATATCGTGAAAAAGATAATATCGATTTTCTCGGTGCTTCATAAAATTACAAATGGCAATAAGTGTTTCCCAGACAATCTAGCATTACGTCTACAAAGACATCATGTTCATTTCCCATTGTAAATGAACGTTTGTTTTCATTTTATTAACAAAGGCAAATATTATTTCTATGTGTGTGACATATTCATTTGAATACCGATGCAAAAATGATCAAAACGATGAAATCCATAAAAAATGCACCAAACTACTTGTTAAGCGTTCATCAAAACAAAGCATATTTACATTAAAAGAGGTTTTTAACCCTTAACACGCTTATATTAGCTTCATTTGTATGTATGTATGTAACCGGACAGATTAAATTCAAACTTTGTAAACTTATCAAGTTTCAGGGACAATATAATAATTTCATTAGTTTATCTCATTGTCTGGATTAGGGTCGTCGCTAGAATTAAACAATTTCAGTTGCTTGTTGTCTATAAATTAAAAAATAAATATAGTTACAAAATGGGTCGCTCTTAGCCATACCTTTCGTCTATTGAGCAACCCACGGTTTTTTCACAACAATACTACTAGTTTTTGTACATTATCATGTTCAGCTTTCATTAATTTTTATTTTCATTTTTCAGTTGGAGAAAAGCGTGTTTTTTAGTTTTGTTAACTAAATTTTTATGCTTACATAACTTGGTACTAGAAAAGGTAATAAGTAAGTTTAAGTTTATACTTATAAATTAGATATGCAGTTTCTTTAATATACAAGTCTACTGTAAATAAAAGTATTCAAATGTCGTCAACGGTTATAGATAAAGTCTACTAGTGCATTATTTCGTTATTTCCTTGAAGAAAACATGAGACACGTGTTCAATAAAATTATAATTAGCAGGAGAAAGAAATCACTTAAACCATATGGGAGCAATGACCAGCATCAATAAAAACCTAAGACATTTGATCAAGTTAAATTAAACTTTGATGCAATCGTAACATGCCCATAGCAGTAGATACTTAATTGAGATACTTGCTTTAATATTGACGATGATAAGTTTATTGGAAGTAGCTAGAGCTAATGTCAATAAACTGAAAACGTAGAGTTTTCTCACATCACACACTCTGTTTTTATTGTATGTCTCTTGTTTACTTATTTATAAAAAAGTAGGGTATTTAGAATTTGTGCCGTGTAGCATCGGCTGAGAATGTCACTACCCCTTTTTTCTACCCTCGGGTGTCGTAGAGGGTAACCAAGGGTATGGATCGTTTTTAAGTGGTTTTTGGGTGATGTGGTGGTAAACCCATCACCAACGATACTTTATTTCTACCATCTTGTTCCCTATCAACTTCCAAATGTGGCTGAGGAGATTCCAGCTCTCAAGCTCTGGCTACCCTTTTTTTGGAGTTTATGTATGTATGTATTATTTCAATCATCTACCACTGCTCCTAGCTCCACCTATGTTAAACTGCTTCTATGGTCTAACGGTTAGAGAGTTTGGCTCACGCTCTAAAGATTTCAGGTTCGTTTCTTGGGGTGTCAACTCAGGATAAATTAGTAATATTCAATTAGTTTCTGTAATTTACCAGCTCCTTTGGTAGGATATTCCAAACTTAAACAACAACAACAACACAAAATAGTTTTGCTGAATCAGGCCCACAAATAGTATTTTCTAATTAATATTAAAAAACTCAACTCAAACTGAAATGATCACGCCGTAAATCCCTAAAGGGGTTGGCAGAGGTACTAATACTGCTTATCATCATGTGACATTGTCATCCGATGTTCAGAGTACCCACGTTTTGTTTCGACAGTGCACTCACGTGATAGGGGGCAGGCCTATCGCCGTTTTGTACAGTATATTACTGTCACATCTCTAAGTACAAATTATTCATGTCGGTTATCTCACGATGCTTTCCCTCACCTTTAATAACCATGATATATGATTAGTATTAGGGCAGGTAAATACACAAAATCTGTTGGTAGCTACTGTTTTCATTGTAAGCCTAAAAGAGTGCCTACTGCCGACCGTTCGTCAGCAGTTATTTAAATATAGAACGATTAATATCTGATGACAAAAACATCTTGCTACTACTCAGCATTTTAAAATTGAGTATGGAAAGAAATATAGTGTCAAATTAAAATAACACTAATTACAATGGTGATGCTCTTTTTGGGAAGTATGAGAGAGCGAAGCTAGAGGTAGAGGTTAGCCAGGATCTTCCAAAGTGACGATCGACATTGTAGTCTCTGCCTACCCCGATAGGACAAAATGGCATGAGTATATGTATGTATATATGAGAGAGCCTAGAAAATAGCTACATCAAAGGAGTTGTACTGAGTGGCAATCGATAGCCTCTGCCTACCGAAATTGGAAATAGTGGCGTAAGTAAATGTACTTCTGTATGAGAGACGTACTACTTTATATGAGATAAAAAATAATCTCAAATGCAATGATGTTGTGCCAAGTTCAAAGTGCGCATAATTGTGGACAATGTATTACTAATTGTATGTATTTAGATGAAACGTTCGAGTCACGCTAGGTTTACGGCACGTGGGGATAGCAGAGAAATTATAGCTTACGTTTATGTTTCAATAGATTTATAATTTACATTCTTAGACATACTCACGGCTATAAATCCCTAGAAAGGGTAGCCAACGCTAAGGAATTAGAAATTTCTCAGCACTTTTTGGAAAGTTGAGTGGGGTAAAGATGGTAAAATAAGATTGTTGGTGATGGGTCTCCAACCGCATCGCCTAAATATCCCTTAAAAGCCCCAATACCGTTAGTCGCCTCTTACGTACACCCACCGGAAGAAATGGGGTAGTGTTATTCTAAGCCGACACAACACAGCTATTTATAATTTATAATTTCTTAATCAATAATTTAGTAATTTTACTAATAGGAAATGTATATCATTTATTTTCTGCATGTGAAAATCGGTATTAATCGCTCCCTTGTTTAAATCCTTCTTTGTTAATGTTAGTTTTGTGAAAATTCTTGTAATTATTCAAAGCCAAAATTATTTACGACACACCAACACCACCAAATACTTTTGTTCCAAACCTAAGACATTTGATGTCCACAGTAATGTTGTCATTAGTTACTAAGAAACCGATAACAAAGAACGTTTTTTTCCGCTTCCGCCAAAACAATGCAGTAACGTTGTATGAACTTGTATGGCGTTACCATACGTGTTTGCTCCACCAATCCACTATGAAATTATATTCATTAAAGCAAACTAATAAGATTAACCTTGGCCGAAAATTTACAATTGAGACAGATAAGTAAACCCCGCCTTACATCATCACCATCATCAGCCAATAGACGCTACTGCGAAACATAGGCCTCCCCAAAAGATCTCCTGAGCTACCCTCATCCATCGGATTCCCGCAATTTTCACCAAGTCATCGCCCCCCATACTGCGTCATCGTCGGTTCTGTGTGCATTGCCACTTCAGTTTTGCAACTCTTCGGTCTATGTCAGTGACCTCAGTCTTTCTACGGATCTACTCCTTGCATAAAGTAAAACTTTTTATTTTAGTTAGTTTATTTTTGCCGTGTAGTGCCGGCTTAGAAAGTCACTACCCCTTTCTTCCAACGGGTGTCGAAAGAAGTGACTAAGGAAGGATATGGGGATTTTTTAGGTGGTTTTGGGCGATGAGGTTGGAAACCCATCACCAACGATACTTTACATGTACCATCTTTTCCCATATCAACTTACAAATGTGGCTAAGGAGTTACTAGCTCTGAAGCTCTGGCTACCCCCTTTTGGGATTTATGGCCGTGAGTATTATTTATGTTATTTTTTTAAGGAATTGTTTGGTTCCACAGACATAGATTATTACCATGTTTTCCCATTGGAGGGGGCAGAGGATAGCGCCACTTCGTACTATATACTTCCGACAAAAGTAATACAAATAATAATATAACTAACACGATTTTTATCTATAAATGTGTACTGGACGCCTTGGCATCGTTGAATACTTATTAGACAGCAAAATAAATAGCAAGATTTGCCCCCGTTTGTATCAGCACGATATTACGGTGAAGGTTAACTGCTCAGTGAACTGACATTAGTGCACTGTGGAGCATAAACCAGTGTTTTATAAAAATTATATAACGTGAGAAATTTGTTCTTACTAGCTTTGATAGTTACCGAAGTAGTAACACGTATTATGATCAATTAGGGTACCTCTACATTGACCCATATGCCCTTTTTCCAAAAAGCGCCCATGCTTCACCGATCATGCTAGAGACACTTGATCTTCAGCGTACATATTTTATTAATGATGAATTCAGACATTCTTTGTCCGTTATCACTTTCATGCAACTCTAACTTAAAAATATACTGATTCCACTTAAAAATTGAATTATCAAAATCAGATGACTATGACAAAATTCATAATATATAATGCGTAATTTCTATGAGTAATTTCAATGTCACAATTGTGATTGGATCATATAATATTATCATAAGACCAACTTTAAAAAAAAAGAAATTTTGTAATGTCGTAATGTTTGTATACATTTATTCTTTCAGATGTGCAATAAAGAGTTTCCTATTCTCTTCTATAATATTGAACCATATTACCAACTTTGAATAAACTGAATTGACTATGAGTATACCAGGTGACAACATGTCACGTGATGTGCATCAGAACTGGACTTCAGAACCTCTGCAACCCCTTCGGGATATGAACATTTGACTCTTAAGTCAATAAACGTGATTTGGATTTATCATATTAAAACTAGAAGTGTAATGAACAGTAAGTAAGTTTTGCAGAGTGCATCCATGTGACGACGCAAAACCGTCCAAGTTATATGTTCTAACTAAGGTTTATATGAAGTTACTATCGCCCGATTTCTGAATTGAGTATTCCAGCTGAGAACAACTTAAGTATCGTTCTGTCGCATTGAAATCTTAACAACTGAATGAGACAAAACAATACTTAAGTCGTTCTCAGCTTGAACACTCAATTCAGAAATCGGGCGTATATGTAGAGTTAAGTCTGTTAGAGTATGATTAGAGCTGGGGGTTGACCAAAAAAATTATGGCTTTGTTCTCGATTTGATAATTTCTGTCGGTCCTAAAATGTTCATTTTTGTACATACATATACATAATCACGCCATTAGTACCCATTGGAGTAGGCAGAGACTATCGATCGCCACTTTGTACGATCCTGACAAACCGCTCTAGCTTCGTTTACATCCATCAATCTTTTTATACATGCTCTTTTATTCTTTTGCTTTTTCATGTTTGTATTATTAATAAAATGTGTTTTGATATATAGACAGCTTTAATGATTAGCGATTGAAATGAAAAAAGTATGTCAACCCAGAATGGAAACGTTTTACGCACTATGTTTAAATAGATTGATCGATGATATTTGTCATAGTGATTTATTTCACTATTCATTACAAGTTGGTATTAGTATATTGGTGGTTTTAGAAAAGTCAATATTTTATTAGTTGAACAGTTAATGTACAGAAAAAAAGGTTTAGTGATATGAACTTGGTCGTGGTCTCTAGCGGCTTAGCCCACCTGCCAAGTAAAATTAAGGAGTGAAGTTTATGCCTTGCAGAATATGTTAGTCAACCTAATAGAACATGCCTTGAACTCTTAACTAAGCAATATCTTATCCTTTCCATATTTCTACAGACTACCTTCATATCTATATAAAATATAAAATATTGAAAACATTGATGGATGAGAATGAATCTAGAGATGTTTGCCAGGATCGCATAAAGTGGCGATCGATAGTCACTGCCTACCCCAATGGGAACTAACGGCGTGAGTGTAAGTAAGTAAGCATAATAACTCAATTATTATTTTTAGATCGTCATGTGATGGTCTAAATTAGCATCATAAGATTAGATTCATTGTTATTATAATATATTTTAATTATTTTTTTGCGAAGTCGATTTCAGGTGTTTAACATATCTATTTAAGTTTGTTATCATTATTATTTTTCTTTTTGTACTTGTATAAAATTACTATTTTTGTGCTATTTTTTCCATTTTTATGTCTTCATTTATAACTCTCTGTTTTCATCCAAATTATTGTAAACAAGTCCTAGATCCTATTTAAAGACCTCCTGGGAAGTCTGTCTCCCGCACTACGGGAAACCCTCTTGGGAGGCAGTATATTGTAATTTTAACATACATACATACATACATATACTCACGCCATTAATTCCCATTGGGGTAATTTTAAATTTGTTGTATTTTTGGATCCAATAAACTTTTTTTTTATATATCGGGAGAGAAGTGGTATGTCGTTGACAAACCTAATTCGCAGTCTTCTTCCCACTTATTTTTAAGTGCAGCATTCAGTTGTTTAATAATTAGATCCGTCATCTGACTGAACTTAACATTTACACCGTACATTCTTAAAGGGGTGTCTGTAAATTAACTTAGTAATTTAGGAAAATAGCTGTTTAAATTATTAAAAATGTAAAATTGAATACCCATAATAAGTGAAATAGGGCTTCGACTGAAAATCAGCGTATGATGAGTATATACTCTGGCATACTAGTGCTGAGTCAAGGCTTTTTTGGTAATGAACTATTTTTTAAAAACATATCTTGATGGTCTTATGTAAATTAACAAATCAACATTATTTTTTTCTTTCTTTCTTAAATTGCTTGTGTAGAGCCTTACCTGGTGTAGAGAGTATCTACGTTTTGCTTGGACGTGGTATTTATCTGGCTTATTGAAAACCATCAAACATGCATATGAAAATCATATATTAACAGAAAATTTTAAAGCAACAAGCAAAAGCTACGATTCGTATGCCCAACGTGTTGTTCATGACGCATATCCATAATTATTGTCCTTAATTTAAGTTTTCAGGTCACCTTAGTGATTTGACATAGTGCGTGTTAGATTCATTTGTCGACTTCAACAGAAACAATTCTGACACGTAACAAGCTATCAAATTGTTGATCGGTGCGTATGATATACGAAATATGAAGGCCACATATGTTACTAACAGATAACATTATCATAAATACAAATTTTATAAAGATCTTAATTCGGCCATTACAGATTTGATAGATCGATAAACTCGCATAGAAACAAAGGGAATCAAAAATAGAACGCTTGAATGCAAAGGTGATTAACACGTTTATGTCATTTCACTGTGGACAATGACATCTGTGGGCAAAGCAATGAGGAGTGAGTAAAGTCATTCTGGAATGATTCCAGTTTCTGAATGCAGATGCATTCCGTGATTCATCAACGTGCAAGACACGGAAGTGAAGTGACATAGTGTAAAAGACAGCAAACGTTGCTCCATTTGCAGAATAAAGCTTTGCTGTCATACACTTTGTTCGTTATTGAGTGTGGTGGGAAACGCGGACACTATCTGTTGTTTTGTTCGGAAAATAATAGGACAAAAAATGCATATCATGAAACGGGCGGCGATATTGATTTTATTGGATTGGTGTGAGTATAAGTAATTATTTCAGTACACATACGTTGTCAAAGTTTAAGGGAATTCTTCAGTTCATTTGACAGAAAAAGCGAAGAAGAAATATGCGCATATACATTTTACTACTACTTCATAGGGTAATAAAATTGTAAACACTTAGTAAAAATGTAATAATTGATAATAATTGATTTTGAGAATACAATATAGACTTAGTCATCCTTTTTATTATAAGTAGTATGGGTAAATTTTATATTCGTATATATAAAATAAGTATCTTTAAAATAAGGACCAAATAGTATAAAACGATTGATTTTGAATAGTGTTTTCCTAAACAAAAAACAGATGGCTAGATAGGATAACAGAAAATGCACCATATAACCTCCCACGAAACTCACTGAAAAAAAATAAAGCTTTTCTCTATTCTCATTCTAAAGATTAAGTTACGAAGAATTCAGAAATCACATATCAAACTATACACGCTGATAAATCTTAAAAAGGACAGTAACTTCTATTTCAATCATCCAAGTAGGATGAGATACGAAATAAAGTTAAAGAAAGATTCTTCGTTGGTAACTTTCTATGTAGCCGCTGCCGCCTCGTACGCCACTAACCGGAAATAATGGAGTAGTGATATTCGAGCCATAGAGCATTAAGTGTTTTATTATAATTTAAGTAATCAAAGGAGTATAGTTTCATTTCAAATAAAGCAAAGATCAAACACAGAGCTCAAAATAAACTCAAAGTGCCGTAAAATCTATTGAAAACTGAAAATTAAGTTGATCTTATAAGAAAATCAAGGCACATGTTCCTCCCACAGTCCGAGTAAGTTGTGAAGCCAACCCAAGTTTAGTGACAAGCAATCGGGCGCTAATCAAGCGGACATAATCATATTAAACGCACACTGCGCCGCATCTATTTGCTCTTGCTTTAATGGGTATCGTATTATTGGAGCGAAGAGAGCGAAGAGAGCGGAGCTCTATTTACCCCTGTCTTTTGTATTACGCATGTAACCTAACTCCTTCTAAACGATATATCTGATCTCAACCAAATTTTACATGAAGGTCAGAGGATCAGGTTGTGACGGAGAGATTTTTCGAATTAATGTTACCATTGAGGAATGATCACCCATTAAAGTTCCCCATATAAGTTTATGGGAAACTATTGTAAACAAATCTGTTATTTCTTTAATTTTGTTCGGCTTCGCTCCAAATTTCAGCATGCGAAACTTTATTGCCTACCTAGTTTTTAGAATCATTAGTAGAAGAAAGAACAAAAGACGGTAATAAGGAGATCAATTCAAAACTATATCAATAGATCAGAAAAGCAAAACAAGACACGTGCCCTCTCGTAGTCCGAGTAAGTTGTAAATCCGCTAAACTAAGCTAAGTGACAAGCAATCGAGCGCTAATCTAGCGGCTATAATCATGTTACACGCACACTGCGCCGCGTCGAGTTGTTGTTGCTTTTAGAATAGGGGTGTTGATATAGAATGATTTCATTGCCTTAATATCGTTGCCTTAAGTATAAGTTTTTGTGGTTGTTTGGGGAAATGAAACCTGACATATTTAAAAAAATCACTCGTATTTAATAGGGTTTTAGGGTTTCGTGGTTAATGAAAATACTTATAGTTTAGTCATGCCCCCCCCCCCCCGTCTTTTCTGTGCGCTGTGTAGCTCACTGTAGTGGCTTGAATCTGGATACTTGGTGTAACTAGATACGAAACTTATAAAGCCAAAAAAGAATTGCAATTAAATATGTAATAAAGTAGCTCCCAACAAATAAAATGAGACTTAAAAAAAGGAGTAACTTAATTCGATTGTTTGTTTTTTTGTAGTCAATCGATTTCTAAAATTGTTTTTTTTTTCCATTGAATATGATGTGGTACCATTTAATTTTTATCGTTAAACATGTTGAGGTTGTACTGTTTGTTTCTTTTGTATACATTTCTGTATTTGCGACATTTTCAAGGTTTAAGTGTTTTCCTAACCCTTTTTAATTAATTATCCGGATAAAATATCAATGCTAGGTAGGATTTACTAGTTATTAAGTATTCTGCAGATTACGTTACATAACAAACTTTGCAAAGGGAATATCGGTACAAAATTCAATTATGAGCGCAATTATATCCAATATAACAACGTTATTGTTTAAATAATTCAAGTGGTAAGTAATTAATCGTTAGTACAAAACAACTGACGGCTACGAAACATTACTGAGAACGTGGGCCGACACGGTGTTGGCTTTTTTCATACGTACAAACAAATGAAAATGGGGTAAGCAGAATCATTTTTTTTAAGCTACGTTCGCAAATCGGAAGAAAGACGGCAAAATTAAGGATGGTTGCTGATGGGTTTCCTGCCGCATCGCCCAATTTTCACTTTAAAAGCCCCAAAAAGCCTCTTAAAAGCCTCCTACGACGCCCGCGGAAAGAAATGGGTTACTGCAATTATAAGCCAACAATACAGTTTTTTTTTAATTCAGCGTTTATTTTTTTCTTTAGCATGTTGAATTTGTGTTTAGTGAGGAATAAATTAGCATACCAATTTTATTCACTCTACCAAATCAATATAACAATAAATGAAAGGCGTGAAAAATGATATTGTAAAAAAGATAGTAATGTTAATGTTAACATGGTTTGGATTTATAAAAAGGATACTAGACCAATAATTTTCGATTAAAAAAATGTTGACAAGTAAAATCTGTAAGGTGTAACTCACCAAAGAAAATTAGGAAGTTGATCAGCGTTATCGGATATTGCATCGTGATTGCAAAATGATGTACTGACGGCAGAGTACATACGTTTGACACCAACTGAATTAAGTTGGGTTTGACGTTTAGTTAAGTCTTGATAAAAATCTACAGCCCGTTCACTTTTATTTTAATTTTGACATAATTTTTCATTTAAGTTATGTCTGCATTACTTCGTCGTCGATACATGTGAATCCCCATCAATCCCAATGGACTAAAAGTAAAATTAATTTTGATATATACATACATACATACATACATATACTCACGGCTATAAATCCCTAGAAGGGGTAGCCAGAGCTAGGGAATTAAAAACTCCTCAGCCACTTTTGGAAGTTGCGTGGGGAAAAGATGGTGATATAAAGGTTGTTGGCGATGGGTCTCAAACCGCATCGCCCAAAAATACATTAAAAGCCCCAATAGCGTTAGTCGCCTCTTACGTACACCCACCAGAAGAAATGGGGTAGTGCTATTCTAAGCCAGCACTATTATTTAATAATTACTAAAATTATAAAATACTAGCTGACCTGACAGACTTCGTACTGTAAAATTTTCTTTTGGCAAAGCTTAAGGCATTTTTTCCCGATTCTTAGTTCAATCAGGCGTAAATATTTTATTGGTCGGAATTTTCCGGGATAACAAGTATCCTATGTTATAATTTGGGTCATTATCTAGCACTCTGCCAAATTTAATTCATATACATCTTGTACTTGAGGAGCCTTGTTGCGACAAACATACAAAGAACCAAGCGTGTAAACTTTCACATTTATAATATTAATAGGATAAGCAAACTAAACACATTACTGTTTCCTTATGTTAATATATTCGTAAGTGTAGGTCATGAACCATATAGTTTATTTCAGTTCCGTGAAAATGATTAGGGAAATGTTCCGGGGGAATATAACCATTAATATTCTAAGTAAAAGTTCATTTATGAGGATGTTAAAACAATAAAAGATCTTATGTATTAATGGTATCACAAAGAGATGAGGCAATGGTCAAAAGGTAAAATGAAGTTGGTGTCTATTTTCATATCCACTTTAGTAAAGTCATCTGAGGTATGAGTTACCTTTTTTTATTACCTCAATGCATGACTGAATTTCTACAGATGGCCAGTAAAAGCTTTACCTAACGAAGGCTTGTTTGCATTCAAGTTTTTATTACTTTTCAATTCAAAATGAAAATAGAATTACAAGAACCTAACTAACGAATTGAAAGTAATAAAATGTAAAATATAAATGTACACCATAGAGATTTAAATAGCACTACCCCATTTCTTCCCACGGGTGTACGTAAAAGGTGACTTAGCGTATTGGAGCTTTTGAAGTGTTTTCTGGGCGATACGCTTTGAGACCCATCACCAATACCATCTTTTCCCCACTCAACTTCAAAATGTCGTTGAAGAATTTCAGATTTTTAAGCTCTGGCTACCCCTTCTAGGGATATATAGCCGTGAGTATATCTATGTACGTATTAATGAAATAGCAGCTATGCCACTATTGTAAGACTTGTTGGTTTAATAATAAATGGATTTCCTTCCATTTAACAGCCCAGCTTTATAAAACATAGCAAAAAGTGTTTAATTAAGACTTTGATGCCTGACCTAAATCCAGCTGGCTTTATTAAAGGGCTATACGAGGCAACTACATCGGTATATCAAATGATTAGGTTTTTTACCGACAACCAAGCAAGATAAATGATTGTTTTATGAATACGAGTTCACTGAACGTTGAATGTGATAAGGATAAAAGTGATAAATGGGGTGAAAATGTATTTCCCTATTCTTCAATTTGGTTCAGAAATCTTAAAGTATTTTTTTATCTTGTAGCTAATTAGTTAGCATATATATATATACATACAGAACAGCGGACAGTGTACTCACGGCTATAAATCCCTAGATGGGGTAGCCAGAGCTTCAGAATAAGAAATTCCTCAGCCACTTCTGGAAGATTTGTGGGGATAGGAATGTAAAACTAAAGGTTTTCGATGATGGGTCTCCAACCACATCGCCCAAAAAATCCCTTAAAAGCCACGGAAGAAACGGGGTAGTACTATTCTAAGCCAACACTGCACAAAAATTATATACCTTTTTTAATTTATTAACTGTAATTGAAAAACATGAAATTATTACTTATCTATTCTGAGACAGACACAAATAATTTGCACTTTAGCATTACATTTAATAGGAAGAGAAAACGTTAATGTAATTGCAAACAGGTGTCAGTGCGTAATAAATAAAGCTTAAACACTATAAATAAAACTGTATCATCTAAAACAATTTTGTTTAAACTCTTACCTCAGAAACGATATATATTTCTTTGACTAACGGTTCCGTATATTTAAAACATCCGTACTTTCTTTGTATAATAACTTAATCGATATACAGCATTGTTTTGATTTGGCAAAACGACTTTTTGGGAAGGCGATTTATTAACTCAAAGTCCGCTTCATAACTTAATCAAACTTTAGATTTGTACGTTGAATTTGTGTTAGTTGTACGTTTGAATTTAAATTGTTTTTTTGTTATAGTTTAGAGTAAGTTTGTGTGATATAAGTGAGGTTATGTTCCGCGGAAAGGCCGCACGGTTTTGTTGGCGGCCATGGGAATACTGAAAACGAAACGACTGAAGCGTGCAGAATAGCTGGCTCTAGTTAGAAGTGGCGGCGACGACGGCGGCGGACAGTCGCGCAGCTTTGCGATGCGTGCCTACCCTTTGCTATGGGGTGCTTTGATGGCATCTCTTCCGGGGTTGTACCTGACCTAGTAAGCAACAAATGTTAATTTCGACGATCGTGACCTAGTGATAGGATAGCTTGGGGTTTGTCTGAACGCTAGAGATCGAGTCATGTTTGTGTTTTGTAACTCGTATTGGTTTATAATATTTCAGTCATTGGCCAAAATGTTAATCAAAGCTAGCTTGTTTGTAAATATTACAAGGTGTTTCATTATTTAAAAAGAAGTATTGTAAAAGAGCATGTATGAATAGATTTATAGATGTGAACGAAGCTATAGAGTTTAAATCTTTTTGTTCATGAAAAACTCATGTGGGGATTATTACTAATAAATAAAGAATAAATAAAGGAAAGAAAAATTTCGACACAGGCGGGAATCGAACCTGTGTCGAAATTTTTCTTTCCTTTATTTATTCTTTATTTATTAGAAGCTATGGAGGTTTGCGAGGATCGTACAAAGTGGAGATCGAAAGTCTCTGCCTACCCCAATGGGAACTAACGGCGCGCGTTCGTATGTATGTATGGTTAAATAGGAAAGATATGACTATAACAAAGAAGGTAATGAGATAGACAACTGTAAACTACTTTTGCAACTTACGGTTTGCAACTGTTACTATGGTTTTAGTTTTTAATGAAATAAGTTATTTAAGATTATGATAAATGTACTTTATGATTTGACTAAATGTACCTTAAAACTATA
This sequence comes from Bedellia somnulentella, assembly GCA_963576735.1. Classification (NCBI taxonomy): domain Eukaryota; kingdom Metazoa; phylum Arthropoda; class Insecta; order Lepidoptera; family Bedelliidae; genus Bedellia; species Bedellia somnulentella. Next base: position 5,825,958 of record OY755175.1, on the reverse strand, counting down.
AAAGCATGAAAAATTTCTACTTGTTGGTTACAAAAAAAACCTTATAATAAAAATACAAAATAAACCTCGCGCTTTGGAGGGCACGTTAAGCCGTCGATCCCGGCTACTAATACGGTAGTAGTCGTTAGTCTGCCAACCCGCAATTAGCCAGCGTGGTGGACTAAGGCCAAATCATCCTATCCCTAATAGGGTACGCTGGAGCCCCTTGGTGGGACACATATGGGCTGAGAGGAATAAATCACATTAAATAAAAATTCCTTGGAAATTACAAATGGGCTAAAATCACATTGATATTGAAATAACTCATAATGAAAAATGTTCTTATTTTGGAAAGGATATAAATTCGGCATCCAACCCTAGAAATTTAGAAAACTGACTACTGTTTAGATATCTAATTAAGAAACTGAAACAAAGAGTTCTAATGCTCTTGCTGCCTGAAACAAAGTTAAGTTCTATTGCTCTTCCACCATTTCACAGTTATCTTGGTTTGCCAGGATCATACCAAATGGCGATCTTTGGTTTCTATCTACCCGACGTTTGACCTAACGTTTTCAGCGACTTTGCCCATAACGGAAGATGTACTGGCATCAATTATTAATAAAATTTATAGTGAGTGGAAAACTTAAAAAAAACACACTTTATTCAAATAAACATAATCCTACTCATATATCCGAACTTTGCATGCTAAGTATTCATACATACATACATATATACATATACTCACGGCTATAAATCCCTTAACAGGGTAGCCAGAGCTTTGGAATGAGAAATTCCGCAGCCACTTTTGGAAGTTGATTGGGGAAAAGATGGTGATAATAAATGTTTTGGTGACGGGTCTCCAACCACATCGCCCAAAAATCATAACTTAAAAAGCTCCTATACCCTTAGTCGCCTCTTACGATCCCCGACGGGTAGAAATGGGGTAGTGTTATTCTAAGCCGACACTACACGGCATTCTAAGTATTCCTGCATTTGAAAAACGATGGAGAGGTTGGTGCATAATCATTAAAGTAAATACCTTGAAAGTAATCAAATTTACCTATTAACCAATTGGGTTTCCGAATATAATGCACCGCGACTACTGGCCTTGTTGTCGTGGACGATCACAATATTCGTGCGCTCAACGATAAGAAAAGCAGATTATTACTTCTACTAAATGTTTACGTGTATTTGCCTGGTTTGCATTTCTTGTATTTGTTAAAAGAAAGAAACAAAGAAAGAAAACGTTTATTTGGAAGAAAACATCATTTCATTAAATTTAAAAAGACTTTTGCAAAAAAAGGGCCGTCCCAGCATTTGTATGCGAGGAACAAATCGCTTGTTTTACAGTTTTGTTTAATTTGTGAATCAGTGTTTACAAATAAATGTATTCATTTCCTTCTTTTATTACTCATTAACATTGAGACTAAGATATAAGCTTTTGCAAAACTGTTTCTTATACAAAATCCACAGTTTAAAAAAAAAGGACTTAATTGTGATCTTGTTGAAACTTACGGCAAAGAGAGAGAGAGCATTAGGGGTTTAAAAACAGGCTCAGAGTCACCCAAAGAGAAGACATGTAGTTTATCTAGCCCAAAAAATGATGGGAGCATTTTACATAAAAACGGATGGCTGTCGGGGCTCTTAGGTTCTACATTACCGGACTATGCAGTGTGGTAGGCCACAAGAAGGACCAATAACTAATATCGTGGATACTCGAAGACGATGCTTAGCCATTATTAAAATATTAGGTATATATCCAAGAGTTGACGTCTACTGGCGTTTCCATGATCATTAATTAATGTAATTGACACAAAAATTCAGGGTTTTTAAAACAAATTGAGTATTTTTTTAACTGTTTTAATATCTTTAATATTTACTAACCAGGATATAATATTTTTGATTTATGGCAGAACAAAAACAACAGGCAACTTAAACCAACAATTTTGGTATATTCAGGTATTGAAAACAAGACATCTTCACTTTTGGTTGAAAATAAGAACCTGGATCAACTTGGAACCCTGTATCCTGGTCATGTTTACATTGGGGTTCACCAGGTCGAGAACGTTTGGGGGAAAAGAGATCACATTGTCACATTCGATCGGAACATGGATGCACACCATCCGTTCTATCCAGCTGAAAATTCACATTATCATTAGCGAAGTATGTAATTTATGTATGTATTAAACTGAAGAAGGAGATTGAATTTTACGCATTATGTTATCTTCTCAAACTTATTCGTTATTTTATATCATGAATATAAATATTATATGATAACAGTGTAGTATCGGCTTAAAAATGAATAAATAATTTAAGGCTATAAGGGCTTTTTAATTATTAGTTGGGCAATGTGGTTTGTCACTTCAGAGTTTAAAATTTCTCAGCTACCTTTGGAAACTGCAAATGGTTTATATGAGAACCTGATAGGCATCGCTTGAGTCTATTAAGACACCTGCGTGAACAAATGAAAGCTCATATAACAATAGACATGATTGTATGTCGCCGTTTTTAAAATTATGGAGCAAAATCTTTAGTACGCGAGCTAATTCACACTAAACAATTTTTTTATTGTTACCTTAAATAGTATGTTACGTTTGTGAATATAGCTGGTGTTGCAGCTCTGAAGTTCTTGGTGTACAGTTTGTAGGACAGCAGGCCAGAAACATATTTGCCGTACATAGCTGCTCCGCCAATGTCGTTGATACGGACTTTAGGATCCTGAGAAATAAAATAAAAGTTGTATAAAAGCTTTTGTTGAAAGCCAATCGATTGAAAGCAAGTAATACAAATTTCATTTGGAAAGTCATAGAAATATAGATATATTTTTAAACAGTTATTGTTTTGGTGGGATTTCAATACTTTTTTCATTGAATTATTAAAATATAAATTTATTAATCTATCATTCAGTTTAGGTATTTTCTAGAATCACGACTGAGAGTTCCTGAGAAATAGTAATATATAAATACAAAAGTTGTAAGTAAATGCATTTCAAACCTTTATCAAAACGCTAACTACCTAACTACCCATGCAAAAGCGAACGGATTGCTTGTATTTTATATAAATATGGAACCGGGGCTGATTATGTATCTTTAGCGATTGCGATTGTATCGCAAGTGGCAATAATGTCGCTGTCAAAAGTGTCAAATCGCATATAAATTTATGAGATTGACAGCGACAATCGTGCAACTTGCGACACAATCGTCAGTCGCAAAACATACGTAATCAGGGGGCCGAACATAACTTGAAACATATACATACACATTCTTGAGCCATTAGTTTCCATCAAGGTAGGCACTTTTATAGAAGAAAACTATTATTTTATTTATTTTCCTTGTATTCCTTACGGTAATGTCGCCCTGATTTTCTTTGTATTGCTTTTCTTTCTTTCGATACTGTGCCTAAATTTCAATTCAATAAATATGTATTATAAAAAAAACCAGGCGCATATGAATACCAATATCTGCTTTGTAAATATTATTGTATTAGTACGTGAATAAAATATTGTTTAAAAAAACTGAAATACATGCTTTTAAAGCGCATTAACTAAAAAGTAAAAAATATTTCTCAATATAAGGTGAAATCATGAAAAAGCGTGGAAAAGAGCAACCCACGCACGCTTTCTCATGATATTCAGCTTATAGCTTAAGCGTGTTTTTTCAGTTTTTTTTAACTATGTTCTATTTTTGACGTGTTAGTACTGAATCGTTTGAAATTATTTTATCCTGGCGACCCTAATCAGGATAGCGGGATGAACATATGAAACTATTCAACTGTCCCTGTTTCTCGATAAGTGTACAAATTTTGGACTCAATCGGTCCGTTTAAAGGGGTCCTTTACATACATACATACATACAGGTGATGCTGATATAAGCGTGTTAATTAAAAAGATTGTACGTCAAGTTTACATGGATGCATTAATAGAACCATAGAATGGATCCAAGTGGACAGAGCGTGAATGTCTTATTTTTTGACAAAACTACAGTAATATATATAATACCCAATCGGTATTTAATCTGTTGTTTACCTTTATTTTTACCGAATACAAAACATAGGAGATTGTTAATTGCATTAGATTTAGTTTTTTTTCAATGTTTTACCTGTCCTATAAGGCTGCCTGTCCATTTAAGCGGAGCGATGCGGCGGAGCGGAGAAACGGACAAATATTAGCCAATAGTATTGCACAAAAATTCCGCTCCGCTGCAGGAGTGTCCTTTTTGTGCAATACTATTGGCTAATATTTGTCCGTTTCTCCGCTCCGCCGCATCGCTCCGCTTAAATGGACAGGCAGCCTAAGTCCACAGTAACACGAAGACGTAAAATATGCTCCAAATTTGGTTTCACAAAAGCGTCTTGACATAACTTTCACTCTCGTGCGTATTAAATGATTATGTTTATGAGAACCGTGGTTCTGAAACCAAAGTACAAAAAACTATGATATAAAAAAAAGGTAAATTTTTTACTCACGCCTCGCCTACCATCACATAGGGGGGGCCTAGTTACAGAATCATTAATTAGTCAGGTGCTTTTTAGTTTAGTTGATTAAGTACAAATGACTTTAATAAAGCCTATACTTAGTTTTTTTTAAATATTCTAGACTCAAATATTCCTATACAATGGGGGTCTATTTAAATATACTGATTTTATTTTAGGTATACTTTTACCAATTAGTTATTGTAATTAGTTATTTAGTAAGTTCCTGAAGTGCATGTACGAGTTTAAAAACAGTATGACACATGTGCCATTACAGCGCTCGGTCTCTTAAAGCCTTCTAACGACTTTAGGTTGACATTAGAATCCACCTTTTCTGTAATGAGTAACTTTTCTAAGTTGCAATTATTGTAACACAGCTCGGGAGCATAGTTTAGTAAAAAAATCTCGGAATCAGAACTGAAGATCTATCTATGTGCAGATTCCCTATCTGATTCTATTTTGAAAAGACTAATGTATTTCAATGTATCCAATGTTCCAAGACTAAAGTGTTGCCGTGTAGTGCCGGCTCAGAATGACTTACTACCCCTTTCTACCCACGGATGTCGCAAGAGGCGACTAAGGGTACTGGGTTTTATTATGGTTTTTGGGCGACGCAGTTGGAAACTCATCATCAACGTTACTTTGTTTCTACCATATTGTCTCCTATCAACTTACAAAGTGGCTGAGGAGTTTCCAGCTCAGAGGCACTGGCTACCCCTTTTTGGGATTTAGAGCCGTGATTTATTTATTCCAATATTCATTGAGATTTTGTAAAACACATTGCAGAGTATGTTAAGTCTCTTTCAATTATATTATTCAACCCTTGGAGATACTGAACTGAAGTACTGCTACTGCCATCTGTGAGCGTATTGTAATACTAACTGAAAACAAGTAGAGCTTGAACATATTTCCCTCCACCGGAAGGAGGGAAAATACATTTCTTACACATCATTTTTCTTACTTCTACGTTTTCTCAACAGATGGTGTTTAATGTTAACAACAGTTTTTAAATAAATTGCAACTTATTGACTGAAAGGTCTGATTATTCGGCAAAGATTGTATTTTTTATTGGAAAAAATATTTCATCTAGATATAAGGTTAAGAGTGTGCACAGCTTATCTCAACTTGCTTAGCTAATTTTATGCTTATTTTTGACATTATTTGAAATTAATTTTATTGTAGACATTTATTTGACATGTAGCAAGAAGTGACATTTTTATTTTTTTAACTTTTTATCTCTAATGTGTGTTAAAATTATTTTTCAATTGCTTTTTAAAATCAATTATAATGTTAAATATTTACACGCCTAACGGCAGAGCAGGCAAAGTGCATATTTATGAATGAAGATTAGGCTTGGGTAAAAAATATCGATTAATCAAAAAATCGATATTTTTAAATGTCTAATCATACTAATTATGCAAGGAATTCTACAATGGTTCGCCTTGCCAATCAATTTAATAACCTCTTTGGTGAAACTGATCCTTTTGCTTCTTCAAAGGCCAAATTCCGTTTCGACGTTATTAAGACGTTAGATAATAAATAGAGGGAATAAGTGAATCACACACACACACACACATACACATATAAATATATATATATATATATATATATATATACCATATATAACACAAATCAATCATTCAATCATTTTACACATTTTATGTTACAACTTTTCTTACATATCTGTATGTACTACTGTTTTTTGTATCTTCTGTGGATGTCTGTTATTGGCTTTTTCATTGTATTTATCTAATTGTAACTTACTTGTTTATGTGCTGTTGATGTCCCTAATAAAATAAAATAAAATAAAAAATAAAATAATGTAGTAGTCGATATATATCGTCGATATTTTTCAACTCATTACATCGATTCTCGATATTTATTTTTGAGTATCAAATTCGTAGCAATTTCGATTTTTTCAGCTGGTCTGGCTGTATGGTGCTTAGCTTTTGCCTTTGCTTTAACCGATAAACAAAACAAAAAATGTCTATGGCACTGATGTGTGTGTCTAGTTTGTGTCTGTCTGTTCTAGTAAGCATCGGGAATGGCTGAAAAGGAATATTAACCAATGTAGAACAATTATGAAAAAAAGAACAATGTTTTTTTTATTACTGTTTACTCTGTGTCTGTGAGTGGTGTCTCAAAGTATTTACTCTGTGTAAGTAGTGGCGCGCTTTTTGTTTGGTTTAACTCGAAGTCGGAATTGTTTGTAATTGATAGATTTATTTGTTGTCCATTGATTTATTCGTATCATCATAATCGTTTATCAGTCATGTCTGCTGTGTGGAAGTTTTTAACAAAAAAGGGAAGTCTGAACCTGTTTCATACCTTCAAACATTCCTCACAAGCTTATTCGAAAGTGTTCAATTGATTAAATATTTTGTATGTCAAAAAGAGTATGTATTTAATTCCCCTCGATCTCCTTAGTACCATTAGCTTCTTATTTTGTATATCTAAGGAATGTTTCCACAGCTTGAGCAAAAATATCGATAAATATCGATATTTTTATTTGATTTTCGATAAAAAACGATACTGTTGAAAAATATCGATACAATATTTATCGATATTTTTTTACAGTTGCCCATCCCTAATGAAGATCCTGTTATATACTCTTGTTCTCGTAAATAAACGTTTTTTTTTTTATTCCTTTGTAATTTATGTTCAGCCCGAACTTATAAAAACAATAAGAAGAGCCCGAATTGGAGTCTTGGCACAAAAAATAATTAATCCTTCGGTGTTTTCTAGAATCAAAACTGGATGAAGTTATATGATATGCACGTAGACGTATGAGAAATTTATGTTATATGGTTTTCTACTGTTAACAATTTAGTACCTGGTGCTTTGGGAACTTTACTTACTACACAAATAGATCCTTCATATAAATCCCGGCACAATACAATTTTATGAAATTATATAACAAACCATTTCCTAATTTTATTTGTTCCTCCGAAAATAAGTTTTCAGCAGTAAATAATACCTTAAAATGCTCTGCTTATTCTTCAAAATTTTCACTGAAGCTGTGTTATGCATATTTTAAATGTTTTTATGGAGTTGTGATAGTTTACAAAAAAATAAAATACATTACATTTTACTAGAGCAAAAAACACTATTCTATTAAAGTGTTTTTCGACTTCATGTCTAATAAGAGTTTTAAATTTGATTGCCTACTTAAATACGTTAATAATTTGTCCATAAAGTTGATTTGGTTACCTTAATTTCAAATGTTTTGGTGACTTGAAATTATAACATAAGTTATTTCTCATTTTTGTTAAAAGATACCAGGCACCATGAAAGTGTATAAAAGTGGTTTCATTCTGATAATAAGTATATAGGTACTACAATCAAGAAAAATATGGCTTTGCTCACTTTACCCCAGCCAGAGACCAAAAGTGTTGTATTAGCAGATTCCACCGATGGTCCCAAAAGAGCATGATTAATTCTTCTTGTGATACTCATTCCTCTCTGAAACATAAATAATTCGAGTGGTAGGGTAGAGTGTTTTTTTTACACTTATAGATTCTAAACAATCGCGGATATCGCTATAGAATATAAAATTTATTAAATCTAGAGGTGTGTTGTGTATTCGCTTAGGCGAGGACTAACACATTTCTTCCCACGGTAGTCTTAAGAAGTAACTAAGGGTATTAGTAACAAGTGAATGTAGAGCGATGCAGTTGGAGGCCCATCATCAAGTGAACTTTAAAAAATGGCTGAAGAATTTCTAATACTGGAGCTCTGGCTACCCTTTTTGAGATTTATAACTATGTGTTTATGTATGTCTAAAATTTTCGTTACACAACTTAAAACAGAAACGGCTAGACAGATTCTTTTGAAAGTTCGTGTGTATATCTAGCCGTTAGATCAGGCCGTAAATCCACAATTCTTATGTCACGTGGTGTTAAGAGTACATAAATGTACTTATGTCAAACAACGTTCTTCCGGTACAGTGAATCCACATGATAGGAAACAGGCCTTTGGCCGCGTTTTATGATTACGCTGCCACATGACAAAGTACAACTTAGCCTTGTGAGTTTCCTCACAACGTTTTTTCTCACCGTTGTCAAACTTGATAAATTAATTACACATCATACTTCAGAAGTATTTGGTCATATTGATCTACGCCCAACTTGGGATTTGGAATTTCAACCACTTCTCCTGCATGAAAAGGGTGGTAGCCCCACTGAGCTGTTGAGGTTTTTTGTGGCATGCTTACTTTTTTCATATCTCTAAGATTTTTTTTAATTGATGATAAGATAATTATAATGATGACATCCCGAAGAAATGGCACGAGTAAAATAAGAGCTAGTTAACTTTCGAGTAAAAGTGTAAATTCGTCAACTTACTATATTTTTTATAAATAAACTAGTTCCTGTAAGTTAGAAATTTGTTTATTTGTTGTTTAATAATTTTCAAATTTTAAAATATATGACAGGCGTTTTCCAATAGCACAAGCTACTGAGTGATTCATACATTAAAATACTTTGTTCTCCGAAGTTGGACTTAAAATATGTGTTGACCAGAGTGTAAAAGCATTACGCCCGATTTCTGAATTGAGTATTCCAGCTGAGAACAACTTAAAACTTAAGTATCGTTCTGTCCCATTCAGTTGTTAAACTTAAGACTTCAATGCGATAGAACTATACTTAAGTTGTTCTCAGCTGGAATACTCAATTCAGAAATAGGGCGTTAGTCATATGTTAAAATAAACCTATCTTACAAATATATCCGAATACTTACTTTCAGTCTCACCAGGGCGATATTATTATCAACGGAGCTGATATTGTGGTATTGTTCGTGTACATATGACTCAGCTATTTGTATAATTCTTCTGAAAATCAAATAATTTTAATGATTATTCTGCAGACTTTCTCCTTGCGTCTAATCAGAATATCTATGTTACGAGTTTCTTTCCCTTTCCCAAAGGACTTTTTTCATACTCTTCAAAAAACTTTGTCTTATTCTAATAAAACAAGGGAACATTTGCTGGTATGATGTGATGATACTTAGTTAGATAATACTGAAGCTGATAATACGGCTTAGAAGCTGTGTAGTGTCGGCTTAGAATAGCACTACCCCATTTCTTGCGGTGGGTGTACGTAAGAGGCGACTAACGGTATTGGGGTTTTAAAGGGATTATTGGGCGATGCGGTTGGAGACCCATCACCAACAACCTTTATTTTACCATCTTTTCCCAACTCAACTTTCCAAAGGTGGCTGAGGAATTTCTCATTCCTTAGCTCTGGCTACCCCATCTAGGGATTTATAGCCGTGAGTATATGTATGTATGTATGTATAATACATCTGCCGTATCTTAGTTACCTAGCGTCTATCTCCAATAGTATATTATCTGTCTCGACCCCGCCCCTTCCATAGAGTTTTGTGGATGGTGTGACACTATTCGTTATTTCATCATAAATTTTCCTTTTAATAGAGTAGTGAATAGAGAATAATTCTCGGCAGTCGGTACCAGAAAAATTAACCTGTTCTACGCTTATGAATTGCAGTGAATGCAGTACCCCTCACAAAAAAGAAGAAATGTTAGATTATGTTATGGAGAGATAAAAATGTGATGATAATGAAGCTTAAAAGGTTTTTCACGATCGTACTGTTACGTACCGGGTTCTTAATTTGATAAATACCAGTCACACTTTCGTGCAATAAGGTGTAATTATATTTATTGACCAATAACGCACTTTACACAACACAACAAACACTATCGATAATTAACTATCGATACTCGCACTAATTAACAACACTAATTTACTCCGTTATAGTAACACTGTCCACACCGTTAAGCTTATTTCCGTAATCCGTATATCACTGCACTGTCGTATTTAATTTCTTCGCTCTAGTATTTCGCTTGTTCTCGCTTTAGTTCTCGCACTCGAATAACTCCGTAGCACGCGTCGCTCTTTATATATGCCAAATCTCAAATACGCGAATATTACAGAAAGTTCTAGTACCACATTCTCGAAAAGTCGATATTCGAGAAACATCTAGTAATTCCTTTACTTATTAGAATACTAGTAACGCCATCTGTTATCTAGTAGTGGCAAATCCTATCTCCTACTTGCGAACAGATGTCGTAACATTACCCCCTCCTTACATTAATACTCGTCCCGAGTATTATTGCTTCCATGGTACTTCGCAAGTCGATCGATGTGAACTATTTTCCAAGCCCCTCTAGGTTGGCGTTGAATTCTGTACGTTACATCGTTTATTCTAGTGACCACCTTGTACGGTCCTTCCCACCTATTTTGTAACTTAGGGGACTTCCCTTTCTGGCGAGTTGGATTGTGTAACCAGACGAGCATACCCTCTTCGAAACGCGGCGTGTTAGCTTTACGGTCATATCTGGTTTTCATCTTTACACTAGCATGTAAACCATTTTCACGCACTAGGGAATGTACATCTTGCATTCTTTCCCTCAAATCGCTTACATATTCAGTTACACTCTGCGGCTCATCTGGTGACCCTCCTGTCAACAAATCTACAGGCAATCGTAGCTCTCTTCCGAAATTGACGAAAGCAGGTGTTTCCTTCGTGCTTTCGTGAACAGCTGACCGGTAAGACAGTAAAAATAATGGAATGTGTTTGTCCCAGTCCTTCTGATGTTTTTCAACCATCTTCGCCAACTGTCTCTCCAGTGTTTGGTTGAACCTCTCCACCATTCCATCTGACTGAGGATGATATGGCGTCGTCCTGGTTTTATGCATTCCAAGCAGTTTGCACACCTCTTGAAATACTTGTGACTCAAAATTTCTTCCCTGGTCAGAGTGTATCTCCAGGGGCACGCCAAATCGACAGATCACTTCCTCAACCAGTTTTGTCGCCACAGTTATTGCTTCTTGATTGGGTATGGCAAACACTTCAGGCCACTTAGTGAAGTAATCCATCACCACCATGAAATATTTATTTCCGGACTCTGATTGTGGAAACGGTCCAGCCACATCAACGGCAATCCTCTCCCAGGGAGCTCCCACATTGTACAACCGTAATCCCCCTCTACTCCGGGTCTGCGGACCTTTCACCGCGGCACACGTTGTACATTTCCGGCACCAGTCCTGTACGTCGTCCCTACAATGAAGCCAGTAAAACTTCGCACGAACCTTCTGCAACGTACGATTTACCCCAAGATGCCCGCCCGAAACACCGTCATGTGTTTCCCGCAGTACATCTTTAACCTTGGCTCTGGGCACGACCAATTGTAGGTGCTCTTCCTTACCGTTGGGTTTCTCCCACCTCCGGTACAGTAGACCATTGATCAGAACCAGGCTGTTCCATTGCGCCCAGTAAGCTTTCGTACTCACTCCTGTGGACGCTACTTCACTCCAAGCCGGTTGATCGTGTTTTTCCTTCTTCCATTTCATGATGGGTCTGAGGTTCTCATCTTCTTCTTGGGCCTTCTGCATAGCTTCTGTTTCCCATCCATCCAATGGACAAATTCGAGTCACTTTCACGACCTCCTCCTTCGACTCTTGCTTCCTACAATGTTTACAGTCTTCCGGACACGGTCTACGTGAAAGCGCGTCTGCATTGCCATGAGATTTACCACTACGGTGCTCGATAGAAAAGTCATACTCTTGTAGCTGTTCGATCCATCGAGCTACCTGTCCTTCCGGGTTTTTGAACTGGAGAAGCCATTTCAGTGCAGCATGATCAGTTCGAAGCTTGACGAACGGTCAACGGTCTCCCAATCAAATACTTGTAAAAATGCTGTAAGGTCTTCACTACAGCTAGAAGTTCCTTTCTCGTGACGCAGTAGTTTCTTTCCGCTTTAGATAGAGACTTGCTGAAATATCCGATCACAACTTCCTTGTCACCTTGGATCTGTGATAACACTCCACCAATAGCCATATTACTAGCATCGCTGTCAACGATGTACTGTCCCTCTGGCTGTGGATATCCAAGGATAGGTGTCTCGCAAAGCCTCTTCTTCAGCTCATTGAAAGATAACTCGCATTCATCATCCCAAGAGAAGGTTTTCTTATCTTCAGTCAACCGATGCAATGGTTTGGCGATCTCAGAAAACCCTTTTACAAAACGTCGATAGTACGAGCAAAGGCCGAGAAAAGCTCGCACGTCTGTTTTGTCCTTTGGCGTCGGCCATTTCTGCACAGCTTCCACCTTTTCCGGATCCGTCTGAATTCCTTCTCGGCTGATTACGTGTCCTAAATAGTTCACTGAAGTTCTAAACAGCCGGCACTTCTTCGGATTCAGTTTCAGGTTTGCTCCACGAATTTTCTGAAAGACTTGTTCCAGGTTCTTGAGATGGTCTTGGAAGCTTTTGCCTATTATGACCACGTCGTCGAGGTACACCAGGCAAGCCTCGCCAACCAATCCCGCCAACGCACACTCCATAAGCCTTTCAAAAGTAGCTGGCGCGTTGCAGAGACCGAAAGGCATGACGTTAAACTGCCACAAACCCTTTCCAGTTGAAAACGCAGTCTTCTCTTTATCAGTCGGATGTATTTCCACCTGCCAGTAGCCTGACTTGCAGTCCAGGGTTGAAAACCACTTCATGCCACTCAAAGTATCCAGAGTGTCATCTATTCTTGGCAAAGGATAGCTGTCCTTCTTTGTCACGTTGTTCAGTTGCCTGTAGTCAACACAAAACCGTGTGCTTCCATCTTTCTTCTTAACAAGAACCACTGGAGAACACCACGGACTGGAGGACGGACTAATGACCTTCTTCTTTTTCATGTCTTCGAGCAATTCTTCAACTTCTTTCTCCTTAGCGATTGGGATTCTCCTTGCTCTCTGTCTAATAGGTCTTTCGTCCCCTGTATCAATTCTGTGTTGCACTAAAGATGTTCTGCCTAAGTCCCCTTCTGCATTTGAGAAGATGTCAGCATATTTCACTAGCAACTGTTTAACCTTGATCCTCTCCAAGTAAGATAAGTCATCCTGGATCTCACTTAACAAGTCAGTTACAGTTGAATTATCGACTTTCACTTTGACTTTCCCATTTGGAGAATGACAGCTCCTCATCCAGACTACTTCTTCACACTGACCGACTACTTCACCCCGCTTAAGCTGTACATCTTCTTGGTCAAGGTTGACTACCTTCACTATTGCCGTCTTGTTGCTTGTAACCAAAGTTCTTGCTGTCAGAAATTTCCTTGGCCCGTTCTTCCCTGTCTCTTCAATCAACACACAACGATGCCTCTTCTTCTCGCTGTCTACAGGTAACATCACCGGAACCAACTTCTGAGAACGCGCAGGAATATTGATGGTTTTCAAGCATGTCACTTCACCGACGGGACCACCCAGTATAAAGATTTCTTCCTGGCCACACTTGAAAATTCCTCTCGTTATGTCAATCCGGCAGTTATATTTCTTCATAAAGTCCAGTCCTAGTATGCATTCATCCATTATCTCAGCCACAATGACTTGATGAGTATACGACGTCTCGCCAACCATCATCCTGACTGAGAGTTCACCAAGGACAGGTATTCGCTGGCCAGAGGCGGAGAGTAGCCGACACTTAGTATCTCTGCTATACTTGATATTCGCTGCTTTCACCAGTGCCGGATTGATCACCGTTCTAGACGCTCCAGTATCAAGGGTCATCTTACAGTCTTGATCATTGACACAGCCCAATATCACCAAACTGTTCCCGTTACAGGCTTGTGAGATGGTCATTGTCGGGGCTTTCTCCTCTCTAGCCAGCACCTGCCCCCCGGTCCTGGCTAATGCTCGTTTTGCGGCAGGAGCCTCTGCCTGCCTCTTTTCTTCCTTCCTCAGCGGGCAACTTAATCTCAAATGGCCCCTTTTCCCGCAGCCATAACAAATCGGTCCAGTACTCCTTCCGACGGGTGCTTTAATGACCTTGACGTCCTCATTTGCTTCCGCAATCTCACGAAGTCGATGAGTTTGGCGCGTATCCTGGCGGCAAGCTTCAACTTCTAGAGCGTTCGCCAAGGCATCCTTGAGAGACGTGTGGTGTTGAAGTCTCACCGCTGTTCTCACTTCGATATCTCTGATGCCGTCGACGAATGCTTGCACCAGGTTCATTCCCACCGTCTTCGGATCTACACTGGGATAGGCCTTGCGGACGAGCTTCTCGATTTCAAGGGCCCACTGCTGAAGTCCCTCTCCAGAACGCTGGACCCTATCACGCAGCTGAGCGCGGAACACGTGCTCCAGGTGTCGCTCTCCATAGCGAGACTCCAACGCATCCAGCAGGTCCTTGAAACCACCACTCGGAGTCGGCAGCGCCTCTATTACTGACAGTGCTTGACCTCGGAGCGCCACCGTCAGTGCAGTCAAACACTGTTCATCAGTCCAACCATTGGCAGCCGCAACAGTCTGGAACTGATGTCTATACGCCGACCAGGATGTTGTTCCGTCGTAGGGAGGAACCTTCACACGAGGACCATGGACAGCTACTACATTCTCACCGGAGACAACCTTGACCGGTCGTGATTCAAGCTGCAGAACCCTTTTCTCCATTCCGCGGAAGTCGGTCTTCATGTCATCGATATCTTTCTCAATAGTGGTTACCTGCTCCTTCATCTGCTCTACGTCTTTTTCCACAGTAACCACCCGACCACTGACTTCATTGACCGCAGTGAGAACTTGTGAGAACTTAGTTTGCTGTTCCTCGCGCAACTCACGAACTTCTTGTTTCACAACACCCTGTACCTCCGAATGTATGTTTTTTTTAACATCCTGTACCTCCGAATGTATGTTTTTCACAACATCCTGTATGCTTTGTTGTGCTTCACGCATGCTTTGAAACATTTCAACTATCATCGTCAAGTCAGTATTAGTTGCGGCCGCCGGCGCCGTTGATGTAGACGGCGCGTTAGTCACCGCGGACGTCTCCTCTGGAATGTCACTCCGAGGGTTCGTGACCGATGAACTCATTTCCGACAGCTGTTCACCCTCTGCGGCTTTCTGAGCGCGTGTCTTCACACCCTCTCTTCCGTCTTCCTTCGGCATAACTGGCATCTTCAAATCCACTTCTGTCACCAATTGTTACGTACCGGGTTCTTAATTTGATAAATACCAGTCACACTTTCGTGCAATAAGGTGTAATTATATTTATTGACCAATAACGCACTTTACACAACACAACAAACACTATCGATAATTAACTATCGATACTCGCACTAATTAACAACACTAATTTACTCCGTTATAGTAACACTGTCCACACCGTTAAGCTTATTTCCGTAATCCGTATATCACTGCACTGTCGTATTTAATTTCTTCGCTCTAGTATTTCGCTTGTTCTCGCTTTAGTTCTCGCACTCGAATAACTCCGTAGCACGCGTCGCTCTTTATATATGCCAAATCTCAAATACGCGAATATTACAGAAAGTTCTAGTACCACATTCTCGAAAAGTCGATATTCGAGAAACATCTAGTAATTCCTTTACTTATTAGAATACTAGTAACGCCATCTGTTATCTAGTAGTGGCAAATCCTATCTCCTACTTGCGAACAGATGTCGTAACAGTACTAAGAGGCGATCGATAGTCCCTATCTATCCCAAGATACTAATGGCGTGAGTATATGTTACCTACCTACAGCTATATGTCTAAAAAAAATTCCCGGAGTTTTTGAGTTAGAAACTTTTCCGTCACTTTTCAATGCTAAGAGAGGCAAATATTGTATAATAAAAGATGGTTGGTGGTGCTATTCTTGACCGACACTTTAAAGATAATTATCAACACCCAATTAATCATGAGACTTGTGATATATACACGTAGAACACTAAAACAGTAGTATAAAATAAATGAACAACCCAGAGCCAGCAACGGAGGCAGATCCAAGTTTCACTACTCCCTTCTTCAGTCCATACACACAGGTTCCGAGTGTGAGGACAATGTAATTAGTCACCAGAACTCCAGAACAATATGTTTTAGTTTCTATATTCACTACGGTCACGTGGTATGGAGCCTGCTCTATGTCTATAAGCAACGCTACACTCATTGATTTGAACAGCGCTACAAAAAGAGTTGTTTTTGTAAAAGTATTCATTTTCTATCGAGATAGCAGCTAATGAGTAAATTATGCAAATGTCTTAAGCGTGATTTTGTGGGCTTGATTACAGTTTTATTATGATTGAGTATTGGGTTGAGTTTAGGTGCGATTGATTTGATTTTTTAATTGGTTCAAAAGAACTAATAAATAAACATACATACATACATACATATACTCACGGCTATAAATCCCTAGATGGGGTAGCCAGAGCTAAGGAATGAGAAATTCCTCAGCCACCTTTGGAAAGTTGAGTGCGAAAAAGATGGTAAAATAAAGGTTGTTGGTGATGGGTCTGCAACCGCATTGCCCAATAATCCCTAATATAATAATAGCTGTGTAGTGTCGGCTTAGCATAGCACTACCCCATTTCTTCCGGTGGGTGTACGTAAGAGGCGACTAACGGTATTGGGATTTAATAAATAAAGGAAAGAAAAATTTCGGCGGGGATCGAACCCACGACCTCCGTATATACGCCCCTGTCTGCCAATTGAGCTACAGTGTCAAGTGGCTACTAGTGCGAAATTCTTCTTTCCTTTGTTCCTCTTACACCTTTTTAAGTAGTGCCAGCGTTCCCTACCTCCGTTTTTTTTACAAATTCGGAGGGCCTCTTATCTACCTTTACAGATAGAATGCAAATGTTAAGAACGCCTAATGATCACATAATTAGAATGTTTTGTTCATGAAAACCTCATGTGGGGATTAGTGCTAATTTTTCTTTCCTTTATTTATTAGTAATAATCCCCACATGAGGTATTCATGAACAGAACATTCTCATTATGGTTCAAAAGAAGTTCTTAATGTACTATATGGTTTTCATAAAGTGTTATTATTATTAGTAGTCGGGCGGTAAACGCCACGGATTTCCGCACTTAGCCCGGCATGACAGGCTGTCCAAAATCGCTACTTAAGTTAAGACAGATCCGCTTTTGGTTGGCGCAGCTTAGTTCTTTTGAAACATGCCAGTCGGACACTAAGTAAGAACCCCGGTGCTAAGTATGATGCTATTATTTGGGCTCTGGATGTAACCCAAGTGGGTTCTGATCCAATATCACCTATGTTGGTATGGTAGTTTGGTTAGTAGAGAATACATAGGTTCTACAGTATATTAAATTATTCTTGAACTAATAAAATTTTGAATTTTATATGAAAAATATCTATTTGTGGGCTCAAATGTACCACGAGAACCAAACACTTATGTCTCGTGACACTTTTGGGGTAATAAATAGACGTATATGCATATTTGCACTCGTATTTCTGGAATTGAACGTAATAAATCCAATCCCAACTTTGGAATGACAAGGACTAATTTCCGGATACGACGCAGTCACGAGGCGAGAATTAGTAGCTCAATTTCAATATCGGCGAACGATACACGTTGTGTTGAGCGGGAATTCTGTGAATTGCATTCAGATTTTCCAGATCAATCCGTATTGTCATATCGGATATTGTAACGTATTAACGAGTATTTATGTCGAAATATACATCACATATAAATGTTGAAAATATTGTTTGCTGTGTAGAGTTGGCTTAGAATAGCCTTACCCCATTTTTTCCGTGGGTGTTCGTAAGGGGCGACTAAGGGTATTGGGGCTTTTAAAGTAACACGGTTGGAGAACCATTTCCAACAACCTTTATTTTACAGTCCTTTCCCCACTCAACTACCAAAAATGGCTGAGGAATTTCTGACTCTGAGGCTCTGGCTACCCCTTATATCGTCTTGTAAATCGATTAAAGCCTACCGAATACATGAAAAAACAACATGTTTCAAACGGTTGCTCAAGGCTTATATAGTTAACTGAGGATTGTGTTGCTGTTCCAAAAAGTCAAATGTGCACTGTAAAAGAAACGGTCAAAAAGATTTGTGAAATTTTTGACAGTTTATAACGGCTGGCTACAACTCAAGTCTCTATCTGAATCTCAAGTCTTAAGTTAATCTTCAATAAGTAACATCTAGTGATAAAGCCAAGTTTGTCTTCACCAATCGAGCCTATCCTATATAGAGTGATTTTGCCACAGGCCTAGCCAAGGAAGTTTAAAATCGACTATTAAATTATCGAATAATCCTTCAGGTGATTCAAGCCAACGAAGTCAAGTCAAGTAACGACGTGATAGCTCAATGGGTAGAACAACGGTTATCGTACAAACGACTAGTATTCCAATCCCGGGTAGGGTCTACACCGATATGTCTTTTCTAAAAAATACATATGTGTGGTTAATTTATCATGGTTGTTAACGGTGAGGGAAAATATCGTGAGGAAACCCACATGGCTGAGTTGTACTTAGTCATGTGATAGTGTATTCGTACAAAACGGCGATAGGCCTGCCCCTATCACGTGAGTTCACTGTCCATGCAAAACGTGGGTACTCTAAACACCAGGTGACAAAGTCACGTGATGTTCAGAAGTATTAGTACCTCTGCCAACTTTTCGAAGATATTCGTCGTGAACGTTTATGTTATGTTATGTGATTCAAGCCTGCGATGTTCTTCCAAACTGGGTAAATTTTACTTCATCGCTGGATCACGAAATAATTCAATTATTGAGAATATGCAAAAAAATTAAATGTTCTCTTGTAAACTATATCGCGTAAAAATATAAATCGTCAACAAACTTTGCAGACATCATTTTATATTATTAATTGAAACTTAAAACTTTCTTGTTACACGAACTCATACAATTCAAGTTCTCTCTCAAAAAAGTGGTTGGTTGGTTACATTACTGCAATCAAACTCAAAGAGATGAGAATTGTAGGATCTAATTATAGTTAAATGACTTTCAAACGGGACACACGACAATATTGACCGCAGGAGGCCTAACCTCACGTCCAAACTTGCGCCATTAATAACAGCCTCGATATACAATTCATAATTCCAATTTACTGCTTTATGTCAGAACTTTTGTTCAAATGTAATTTCGGAGCGAAATTTCCCGTGAATTTGAACGTATGTTTTTATTCTAAACTTTTGTTTTTCGCACGATCCGTTCGGTGTTAATGGCTGGATCCGAATATTCTGCACACAAAAACTCCAAAGCTTAACTTTTTACTATCAATATGTACCAATGTGAAACTTTTTAGAATTTTGGCCGTTTTCGTAGCAGCAGTTGAGTTTTTCTGCATAGTTCAAACTTTCACAAATGTAAAATAGAAATTAAATAAATGGATTGCTTCGAATTCTAAGTCGGGCACACACCAGTCTGTAAGTCATTTGTGTGGTAACTTTATCTAGGTGCTTAACGGTTATAGAAAATACATACATACATATACTCACGGCTATAAATCCCTTGAAGGGGTAGCCAGAGCTAGGGAATGAGACATTCCTCAGCCACCTTTGGAAGTTGCGTGGGGAAAAGATGGTGAAATAAAGGTTGTTGGTGATGGGTCTCCAACCGCATCGCCCAAAAATCCCTTAAAAGCCCCAATACCGTTAGTCGCCTCTTACGTACACCCACCGGAAGAAATGGGGTAGTGCTATTCTAAGCCGACACTACACAGCTATTGAATTATAGAAAATGTTGTGAGATAATTACTTTTGGTGAGTTGTACTTTGTCTTGTTACAGTGTGTCAAAACAAAGCGGCGATAGGCCAGCCCCCTATCTCGAGAATAGACTATCCAAGCAAGTGCTGGGTATCCGAACACTGCATTAGCACTAGCGTACTATTTAGTGACGATGGATCCTCAGATGGTAAATTTGTTGAAGATTTTTATTTGTTGCCGACTCCAAATCTATAAATTTAAATAACAAAAACACAATTTATAAAAAAATAATCATCATATCAAGAAACACATTTAAAGTTTCCTTCTCATGTGCTTGCGTCAGCAGCAAAAAATCATCTAACTCAGTATTTCATTGTGAGTGCTACACTGACTTTCAGTCAGTACTTTATGTAAGTGAAATCATGGACACTATATACCATACTTATAGTTCTATTCATACCATATTCATTCATATTTTGATACGCTCGATCGTCTTATTGCATTAGATAGTTTGGAAAAGTATGGCATAAGAGGCAAAAATTAAAAATTAATATATAAATATTGAACAAAAACTTCGAATAAAATAGTACTACGGAGTCGGCCGAAATATTGTTATAAATAATCCAGTTCCAAAGCAGTGAATCATCGATTTTTCGCCTTTGTATAGAAGTTTATTTTAGTCGTACCGATTTTCACCAAATTATGAAATATAAATTGCTTAATTACTGCTTCACTTATACATTTTACCTAGGTTGTTCTTTTAAGAATGATAAAATAAGCGTTTTGCGAATACAAATCCAGTAACTTTGTCGGCTTCAAACAACTTTCAAACATCAATATTGTTTTCTTTAAACAGCGCTATACACTGACCTTAAAATCTAAAGGTTGTCTGAAAGAGATCGTTTTAAACGATAAGATTTACTCGCTTTAAATGATAAGACTAAGAGGTTTATTTATTGAAATCTATATTTTTTATTATATGTTTTGATTGCGATGACAATTATAGTTTTATTTTCTATTCTATTTCTGTCGGTGTTAAAAACATTAATCGCAAAATGAAACAGTCTTCCATTAGTCACTTTGCAATATACTTAATTCACACAAAAATCATGACATTAAAAGGATATACAGTACCATGTTGGCTGTATTGAATATTATATTGTTAATGGATAAAAAATACTTAAATATTTTCAAAACCAGATAAAAAATGTAAAAACTATGAAAAGAATTATGATTTTGAGATAGGTTGGACCTGACCAGATCCTAATCGCACTGAATTAATTTAATCTGTGAGCCAAAAAAAAATTGACAACTATATTTATTAATAATATTTATATTCAAAATTTTGACTTTATGTATAAAAAGGTAATGATGAAATAACTAAAAAAAATCTACGTAATTTAATTGACGATATAATTTAACTAGTATAGTCGGTAAAAGAGCGAAGGTATAAATAAACATAAATTACCATAAGTCGAGGTCATTTGAAAAGAATAGTGCTGAGATACACGCTATGGGGCGTCTAACGGCTGGGCGGGCGGTTCGTAGCACTAGTCACGCGACAACAGGCGCCGACTACGGTTGTGTTTCTACGACGCGCGCTTTCTGCGGAGCTACTACGACGAGAGCTACGAGCTTTTGTGGCGCGTTATGTTGTGGAACCTTGCGTTTTTGGCGATCCTCGCCTCTGCTCAAGGGCGCGCGGTAAGTGCAACTTCATGTCGTGTTTTAAAGGTTTTAATTAATAATGAAATCTTATGCAATAGGATACAAACAATTCTAATTAAAAAGTTGTCTTTGAATGAAAAGTAAGCTCCTTAAAATTAAAAGCAATAAAAATGCTAATCAAACATATACTTAAATAATTGTATTCTTAAATAGAAAATTGTTTATCAATTTACCTTAATGTATGTAATATATACAAGAATTATTTTAAAAAAATCTGCTGTTCACTCCACGTATAAATTTGGCACATATGTTGGCCTCAGGGAGCTCATTCAAAGACGCGTATACAGCAACGTATGGCTAATTACGTTTGGTAGAAGATGAGAACATTATGCTCGTCTTAAGTGCCCTTAAATTACCTTATCTCGAATACGTGCGAGGAGAAATGGAATCAAAGTTTGTGGTAGCAAACGCTTTGGTAACCAACACAGTGTTTTTACTTTATTGTTTCACATATTTCAATTAGAATTAATAATTCTTGTTTAGAGAAAATACCTTTGAGGATGGGGAATACTTTTTTTCTAATTTCTGAATCTTATGAAATAACTTTCAAAGTAACTTAATGTTACTCTGTTAATTCTCGATAAAGATAGCAGAGACTATCCACCACTAAAAACTTAGTTGATTCCCTCCAATTTATTATGCCTCTGATAAATATCTTAATTTTTTCCATTTTTACTCCCGAATTTGTTAGAACATATTCTATCTATATTTATTTTGATAATCTTTTATACCATATAACTATATACTTGTTTAATGTAATGATCACCAGTTAAATTTCGGAATTTATGATCGTTATACCAGGCCCCCTTAATATTTATTGCACACACACATACATACATATACTCACGGCCATACATCCACAAAAGGGGTAGCCAAAGCTTCAGAGCTAGAAACTCCTTAGCCAAATTTGGAAGTTGTCCAAATTAATATTTATATTTCTATTTAAATTTAATAAAGTGTTTTGAACAATTGTAAATACTTTAAACAACGTTCTCACATTCGTCATACCATACCATAACCACCCTACCACTAGTACTATGATAAAGCAAGTTAAATAGCGTTATAATCTATGGCGAAATATAAAAGCGTATGAAAACGTTATTTTCCATCTCATCACTCATCAATATTCAAATGGTAAAACTCGCATGATTCATCGTTCCAGTTAACCTCATTTGAATGAAACCTTTCGGGAAAATATGTCAAAGAACGATGTTTTAGTAGAATTTATCCCTTGAAAATATGTTCATATTCGATAACGGATATGTTTACAATGCTGATTGTAGTATAAATACATATACTCACGCCATTAGTTCTCATTGGAGTAGGCAGAGACTATCGATCACCACTTTGTACTGTCCTGACAAACCTCTCTAGCTTCGTTTACATCCATCAATCTTTTCATACATGCTCTTTTATTCTCCATACTGAGAACGCCTGTTTTTTTGAGCACACTCGCTATTTGGTTCATATGCGTCCTCCGAGCTCGTCCTCGACTTACATTACCGTCCACATAAGCTCTATAAATCTCTTTTACAAATTTACTATCATTCATTTTCTCTATTTATTGTATTATGTGGGGATTTCATTAATTTAGCAAAGGAAATCACAACCTTCATTTTCATCTTCAATTATTTTAATTGAAGTAAAAATCCTGAGTAAGGATGACTAAACGTATTAGTTCGTAGACTTTATTATAGCATTAATTGTAGTATAAATTAAATTAAAGAAACTGAGAAAACTAGTCTACAATGAAATGAACAACCTCTAGTTCTTTATAAGTCAAATAATAATAATTTGTTTTCTCATATAATTGTCTAGAAATTTAAGTTGTTCGTTTCTGTTTAGTATTTAAGCGGGAACACTCGTTAGTGCTCCTTAGCTCATTGAGACGCCATTGTCTTACAGAGGACCTTTTTAACCGACTTCAAAAAAGGAGGTTCTCAGTTCGATTGTTTGTATGTATGTATGTTTGTATGTATGTATGTATGTATGTATGTATAATTGTCCGCGATTATCTCGAGTTTGGCTTAAGCTATTTGGATGCGGTTTTCAGGACAGTATTCGTTACATTTAGGAGAAGGTTTTAGTGCCTTAACCGACCAAAAAAAGAAAGGAGGTTCTGTGTTTGACCTGTATGTATGTGTGTTGGTCCGCGATTATCTCACGTTTGGCTTAAGCTATTTGGATGCGGTTTTCAGAAAAGTTTTCGTTACATTTAGAAGATGGGTTAAAAGTTCTTTAACCGACTCGAAAAAAAGGAGGTTTCTTAGTTTGAAATATAAGTATGTATGTAAAGTTATCAATACTAGACAGAAATTTATCAATATATGTTAATAAAGTTTTTTTATTAGTAATAAACAGAGTTACTAAATTATTGAACAAAGAAGTATATAAAAACATGAATAAATTACTCTTAATTATATTCAAGAAAAAAATATATATTGCAACATCATGTTTTTCATCCTGGTCATTTCAATCAAGGCGCTTTCGTCATGGGGAATTTCGCGCTTTCGGAATGGTCTTAACCATTTAAGTAATTTCTTTGAATCTATATCACTTAAAGCCATCTCATCAAGGGATTTTACTCGACTCAACGCTACATATATATAAGAGTGTTTCTTCGCATTTGTGATAGGTGAACTTCTCTTTGCTCATCTGTTTCGGCAGCAAGAGAAGCACGCTGACGATCTCTCTCATTCTGAAGGGCAAGCACGAGTTATCGACACGATAACGGTTAGAATGAGATGGCAGTATACGATACTAAGTAAGTGCGTAAAAGATGGCTGCTTTATCCCACGCGATAACTAGTTTAAATACGGCTCGTGCTTGCCCTGCTGAAGTCTTTGTTTTTTTTCGATGGGTGTTTCGTTCTCCCTTACGCGACTTTTCCTTAAAGCATCCTTTGCTTTTCTATCTAGGCCCGCAGCTAAACAAAATAGTAACAAGTAAGCTAAAGTCATGATAACAAATATTATAACTACCTGTTAAAAAAACTATAAAATAAACGGACAGTAAAACTTATCTCTCAAAAACTATCACTAATTCACTAAAAAAACTCAGAGTGATTTAAAAACTTATCACTAAAAAGTATAAAATAAAAAAGAAAAACAAAAACTTCAAATTAAAAACTAAACAGAAAAATTAAATATTATTATTTTTTATTAAAAAAAGAACCGCCTTCAAAAATCCAACTGAAAAGTATAAAATAATTTTTATTTATTTTATTATGTACAACTCTATTCAACTTCTTCTTTTTGAAGTCGGTGCCAAACAGACAAATCCAAAATGAAAATTGCTACATAGAGAAAACCATACGAATAATAAATCAATTGATAGTGCCTCAACAACAGTAGGTAACACAATCGCGCTCAAAAATCAAGAAATTTCTTCCGCTCGCAACGACGTCGCTTTATAAAGGATAGAATTGGGGGACAGTGAGCGGTGCTTAGCCTGGTGTGCATGCGTCGCACTCCGCAGAGAAATTATCATAATATACATGTCACCGTAAAACTGTAAATACTAGTAAATTATAATTTTAGACAGATAGCGAGATAGTAAACTAACGTTAGGTTAGGTTATGTAAGATTATCAGATTTCAAACTAACGGAATTAACAATTCGACAGAGACATGCATGCACCGAGTTGGCACAACCAATACTTCTAACACTTTGTAAAAAGACGATCGAGAATCTAAATCACTACATAGTATAAAACAAAGTCGCTTTCTCTCTCCATGTCTGGGATATACGGACATCCTTATGTATACTTTAATCTGTAAAACTACGAAATGAATTTTAATGCGATTTTTTTTATTAATTGATTTATAAGTATGACATACGCTGATGGGGTGGAGAACTCACTCAAGTTGGGCGGGCCACTAATATTCGTTCTTCTTTGTCATTAAAATTGGTTTGGCACCGACTTCAAAAAGAAGAAGTTGAATAGAGTTGTACATAATAAAATAAATAAAAATTATTTTATACTTTTCAGTTGGATTTTTGAAGGCGGTTCTTTTTTTAATAAAAAATAATAATATTTAATTTTTCTGTTTAGTTTTTAATTTGAAGTTTTTGTTTTTCTTTTTTTGTCTAATATAACCTCTGCTGGGCATCAACCCTCTTATCTTTGAAATCAAAGTAATGTCAATATTGTATCTCATTAATATACGACTAGTTACCGTCCTCTCAAACATACGAATAAATTTAAATTTTTTCGTTCATGAAAAACCTCATGTGGGGATTATTACTAATAAATAAAGAATAAATAAAGAAAAGAAAAACCTCGACACAGGCGGGAATCGAACACACGACCTCGGGTATACGCCCCTGTATTATTATTTATTCTTTATAAATTTGTAATAATCCCCACATGAGGTTTTCATGAACAAAAAGATTTAAATTATGTGATAGTTAGGCATTTTCAATATTTGCATTCTATCTGAAAAAGTAGACAAGTGGCCTTCCGAATTAGTAAAAATTTGGAGGAAGGAAACGCGAACACTACTTAAACGTGTAAAAGAAATAAAGGATGGAAGAATTTCGCACTGGCAGCCATTGACACGGTAGCTCAATTGGCAGAGCGACGGGGGCGTATACCCGAGGTCGCGGGTTCGATTCCCGCCTGTGTCGAGGTTTTTCTTTCCTTTATTTATTCTTTATTTATTGGTCATACGAATAAAGTTTGTATCCCTTGCTTTCTCCATTTTATATACTAGTACCAGCTTTACACGGATCAGTTTTAGTATTTTATTTAAATTTATTTTTTACATTTCTATATATTATTAACTAGCTGACCCCACAGACTTCGTACTGTCAAAAGTGTAGACGTTCACGTCGTCAAACTGAAATATTTAACTGACCTGTTGAGGGTCTCTGTCATGCGATGAGAAAAAAGGTGTTTTTCATAGCCTCCTTACAATTTTTTCACTTCATAAGTTTTAAGTTTATAAGTATAGTAGTTTCGGCTGAGCATTTATTCTTAGTCAGTTAGTCTATTTAACCATTTTTTAAGAAAATTTATTGATCTCTTAATTTTTCTGGGATAAAAAGTATCCTATTGTGT
Organism: Bedellia somnulentella; assembly: GCA_963576735.1. Lineage (NCBI taxonomy): Eukaryota > Metazoa > Arthropoda > Insecta > Lepidoptera > Bedelliidae > Bedellia > Bedellia somnulentella. Next base: position 5,799,250 of record OY755175.1, on the reverse strand, counting down.
TAATTAGATCATTATCTGTGAATTAGTCTTCATTTAGCTACAAACACACAAACATCTAAACTTTCACATTTATAATATTAATAGGATTAGGCTTAAACATAAGCTTCTCGTGCAGGTGACCTCGCTCGCCGGCCAGCGCAGCGTCTTGTCTTGCGCTTCATGCACGCGTGTAAATTTTGTTACGGAGTAATTTTAAAATTGTATTATCTTCTAAGGTGTTTATTTAAATTAAGTGATGTCAAGGACAATTTTGTTCTCAATTAAATACTCTCAATCAACAACATATTTATTTGGATAAAGATTAATATTATGTTGATAAAACATTATGGCAATTATGCATTAAATTCGACCAAATTTATTTACCATAAAAATGGTTATAGTAAGTGGAACTTAAAAGTTAGACATATACTGTCGCTGGCATTCTTTTCAGAGCATTTAAAGAGAAATAATTCTTTAATTCATTTTTTTTGGGTAACTTAAACCGTTTACGCAGCGCACACAAAGGAAGCCTTAGTATGAAATCCCCGTTTTTGCAACATTATTCGCTGATAGTTTGCTCCTGTTGGTCGCAGCGTGATGATATATAGCCTAAAACCTTCCTCAATAAATGGACTATCCAACACAAAAAGAATTTTTCAATTTGATTGGGTAGTTCCTGAGATCCTAGCGTTCAAACAAACAAACTCTTCAGCTTTATAATATTAGTATAGATTAATGTATTTTTAAAAATGTCTCTTAACCCAGATAGTACATACAAATACTTACGGCTATAACTCCATTAAAGAGGTAACCAAAGGTTCAAAATAATAATTCTTCAGCCGCTTTTTAAAGTTTAGGAAAAGATAGAAGTAAAAGAAGGGTTTTCGGTGTCGGGTCTCCAACTGCATGGCCCCAAAACCCTTAGTTTCCTCTTGCCATTGTAGTCGTCCTTTTCCAAGCCGACACTACACAGCAAAGTACCCACCCTGGTACATACATACATACATATACTCACGGCTATAAATCCCTAGAAAGAGGTAGCCAGAGCTAAGGAATCAGAAATTCCTCAGCCACTTTTGGAAGTTGCATAGGGAATAGATGGTGAAATAAAGGTTCTTGGTGATGGGTCTCCAACCGCATCGCCCAAAACGCCTTTAAAGCCCCCAATACCGTTAGTCGCCTCTTACGTACACCCACCGGAAGAAATGGGGTAGTGCTATTCTAAGCCGACACTACACACCAACCAGGTAGTCTATTCTAATTATACTAGATGACGAATAAGAGAAATGAAATTGATTAGTTCTACCGCTCTTCTTCTCACTATTAAAAGAATGATTAACCATATCATATATAAAAAATTGTCTAAATATTATTTTATTTTGGTTGGGCTTGTAAACACCTGTTTTGCCAACTCGGATTGTTCGCAATTTCGAATTCGGAATGCCATTATTACCTTTGTCATGCATTGCCACTCAAATCATGCATGTTTTGAAAATTCATTGGTAGCAATTTAAACAATATAAAATTATTAATAATGCAATAAAACATTCTTTACTGAAAAATATGTAACTGGATCAAAGCTTACCAAAGGGTAAACCAAATACATATTTCATACAATGCGTATAAGGCATATTTACATATAGTCACGGCCGTAAATTCCAAAAAGGGGTAGTTAAGCTTTAGAACAACAGAAGATAGTTTTGATAGATTTTTGGCGATGCGGTTGGAGACCCATCACCAACAACCTTTATTCTACCATCTTTTCCCTACGCAACTTCCAAAAGTGGTTGAGGAATTTATAATTTCTCAGCTCTGGCAACCCCTTTTAGGGATTTATAGCCGTGTGTATATGTATGTAAGATAGTTAAAAAAAAGTTGGTTGGTAACGGGTCTCCAGCCACATCGCCCAAATATCAATTAACTCCTCAAAATTCTAATTCACCTTTTACGACCCGCGTGGGAAGAAATCCGTTAGAACTATTCTAAACCGGAATCACACAGCATAACATGTTTTTAGAGCACTTTAAAGTGGATCCTCCTTTGGGACGTTCCAAACAGTCGGTTGATGTGAGGGCCTGTAGTGATTCGGATCTAATTACTTTCTCTGCGAAACAAGTCGCGAATATTATTCGAACAATGACGCGTGGTAAATCTCCGGGTCACGATGGGCTGAGCATTGAACACCTGCAGCATGCCGGAGTCCACCTGCACCGAGTACTAGCCATGTTCTATACCCTATGCATGAGACATTCTCATCTACCTACTGCGCTCATGCAAACAATTGTCGTTCCCATTATAAAAAACAGAACGGGGGACGTAACTGATAAGAACAATTATCGTCCTATATCCTTGGCTACAGTCCTGGCGAAGGTGCTTGACGGACTTCTAGACTCCCTTCTTGATAAATATCTCCACCTCCATGATGCACAGTTTGGGTTCCGCCGGGGTCTATCAACTGAGAGTGCTATACTGAGCCTGAAGCACACAGTACAATATTACACGCAGCGTAGGACGCCCGTGTATGCGTGTTTCCTAGACCTATCACGAGCGTTCGACACTGTGTCCTACGATGTACTTTGGGACAAGCTGCGGGGGAGGGATGTGCCGGCGGAACTGTTATGCATTTTCCAGTTTTGGTATGGAAATCAAGATAACCGGGTTAGGTGGGACAATAAAGTTTCTGAGTCTTTCAGGCTGGGGTGTGGAGTAAGACAAGGTGGACTTACGTCCCCCAAACTGTTTAACCTGTATATAAATGACCTGATCGTTGGGCTCAGCAGCTGGCGCATCGGATGTCGCGTGGATGATGTTACTATAAATAACATCAGTCACGCTGACGATATGGTCTTGCTGACACCATCAGTCAGAGCTCTGAATGATCTGCTTCATATGTGTGAAGAGTACGCTCTGAAGCAAGGTTTGGCGTATAATCATAAGAAGAGCGAGTACATGGTCTTTAGGGCTGTCGGTGGAAAGATTCCTGATCATGTTCCAACAATTAAATTAAATGGTGTTGAGCTTAAGCGAGTGTACCAATTTAAATATCTAGGACACTTTATTACCGACAACCTTAAGGACCATGCAGAATAGAGAGGGAACGTAGGGCGATGGCAGTCAGGTGTATTATGCTGGTACGCAGGTTTGCGCGTTGTAGTCAGTCTGTTAAAATAACACTGTTTAAATCTTACTGTCAAGTCTTCTACACGTGCAGCCTGTGGGCCAGCTTTACATAAAAGGCTGTCAACGCTCTACGCGTTCAGTACAATAATGGATTCAGAATGTTGTTGGGGCTGCCTCGTTTCTGCAGCGCATCTGGCATGTTTGCCGCGGCGCGCACTGATGACTTTTACGCGATAATGCGCAAAAAGGCAGCGTCATTGCTCTGCAGAGTTCGGGCTAGCTCTAACTCCATTCTGAAAACCATCGCAGGAAGGTACGACTCGCCAATCTTTCGTCATCTCTCCAATGTATTGGTTAGGGGGAATGAGGGGCAAATTTATAGAAACTTATTTTATCATTAATTGAGTTTTTAGGATTGATTTAATTTAATTTTTAATGTGATCTATATTGTAATTTATTTTTATTTTGTTTTGATTTAAATCGTAATTTATTTTATTTTATTGTAATTGGATGTAATTGTTAATTAAATGTCATTTTAATTTTTAATACTAATATAGCTCTTAAGTGTTACTAATACAAATGGATCCATTGTTATCTGAAATAAATAAATAATTATATTATTATTATAACTAATATATAGCAGATATATTTAATGAATGTATAAGAAATAAAATCTTTCCAAATCTCATGAAGCATAGTAAAATTGTACCACTTCTTAAATCCGGAGGAGATAAAATTAGTCCTGATGGTTATAGACCCATATCAATTCTGCCAGTTTTAAGTAAAATATTCGAAAAACTAATGTTCAGTCAAATGCTTTTGCATTTCGCTTCAAACAAATTGTTTCATCCAAAACAATTTGGCTTTACGAAGGGCCGCTCTACCACCGATGCAGGCGTTGCCTTAATGAAACACATTTTTGATTCGTGGGAACGCAAAAATGATGCTATTGGTTTGTTTTGCGATCTTACGAAGGCATTTGATTGTGCAGATCATGAAATCCTTTTTATTAAATTAGAACATTATGGCATACAAGGTGACGCACTTAAATTAATAAAGTCTTACTTTTCGGATCGGATACAGAAAGTGCAAATCAATAATGCAATATCACCTGGAACTCATGTAAAAATGGGTGTTCCGCAGGGTTCTATTTTGGGTCCATTTTTATTTTTAGTTTATATTAATGATTTGCCGTTCATGGTCGAGAAAATGACCGAGATAGTGTTATTTGCTGATGATACTTCTTTAGTATTTGACGTTGAAAGAAATAATCAGAATATTGACGAGGTGAATAACACGGTTTCACAGATTCAAACATGGTTTGCTTCCAATAATCTTGTACTGAATGGTAAAAAAACCAAATGCATTAAATTTGTATTACCTAATGTTAGGTGCGTTGCGTTAATAATGAAAAGTTAGTATTTTCAGATAACACAGTTTTCTTAGGGATAACTCTGGACTCCAAGCTCCAATGGGGACCCCACATTAGCTCACTAGCTGGCAGGCTTAGTAGTGCTGCATATGCCGTTAGGAAAATAAGACATTTGACAGATGTACAGACAGCTCGATTAGTTTATTACAGCTATTTTCATAGTGTAATGTCTTACGGTATTTTACTCTGGGGCAGAGCAGCTGATGTTGGTTCCATATTTATTCTCCAAAAGAGAGCAATAAGAGCCATATACAATATGAGATCCCGAGATTCCCTGAGGGAATTGTTTAAAACAATAAATATAATGACACTGCCATGTCAATATATTTATGAAAATATTATGTATGTAAGAAAAAATCAGGCCTCTTTTGTGAAAAATTGTGATAGACATATTCGAAACCTGAGAGACAACAATAAAATATCCGTGCCAAAATACAGATTGTCAAAAGTAAATACATCTTTCATGGGGTTATGCGTAAAAATGTATAATAAAATACCTGAGGACATTTTAAATTTATCAGAAACAAAATTCAAAGCAGCTGTTAAAAGAAATCTTAGTTCGAAAGCCTATTACACTGTCAATGATTACATTAATGATGAAGTGGCTTGGTGTCATCAGGGCTCTGTGCAGGATGTTTCCGGGCTAACACCAAAATTGTAATGGACGTAAAAAAAGATGTGTGTTGACGAGTTTCTTACGGGTTCTTCTCTCAACAAAACACCTTCCGAATCCGAAGTAAACTTAGTATTAAGTTGAATTTTGACGTTCAAAAAACAAAGATTTATCTTTTTATTTTGAAATAAATGATTATTTTATTTTTTTATTTTATTAGTACTTCTGCCAACCCCTTCGGGGATATTCGGCGTGAACGTTTATGATTTATGATTATGATGAATTTAAAATATCTGCTTTACATTAAAAAAACTCAAAGCTTCCCGAATATCTATACTTTAAATAAATCTGTAGAGAGGTCAATTCTGTACATGGAATACATTTTCAAAATAACTATCAGGGGGTGATTAGTGATCGATACTGATGCCAAAAATGCAATCAGTAAAATTTTTGTCTGTCTGTTTGTCTGTCGGTTTGTATGTTCCTTATGGAAACAAAAACTACTCGACGGATTTTAACGAAACTTGGTGCAATTATTCTTCATACTCCTGGGCAGGTTTTTGTATACTTTCCAGCAGAATAGTAAAGGGGAATTTTGGGAAATTTTGGGAAAACGGGAGAAGTTACTCCATTTTTTAAGCTTTCATCGCGTGTGCAGCCTTAATAGTCAAAGTTACATAGAAATCACGTATGACGGAAATATTCTACATAAAATTATCTAAAAAATATTCCGCAACAGTATATGTCTATCTTTTATGGTTGACTCACAACAAGTTCAAGTTCGGCGCATTTGATTATATTTGTTTTCTCTTACGTTTATAATACTCTCAATCACCCTTATTTCAAAAGTTAACATTATTACCTACTCAATAAAAAAAAATCATAAAAATCGGTATAGAAACACCAAAATTAATAGTCCCAACATAATAGTCGCACGCGATCAAAACCAAATCCTTAGTAATTTACATAGTACGTACTAGATGGCGCCAGTAGTTGCATCAATTAAAACCTAAAAATTAGCTTAATTTCGGAGATATTGATCTGAACCGATCATAAAAGCGCTTTCAAAATCACAAAGTAACACTATATTCAGACATGAGTGCTGTAAGTTGTAATAAAGGCGCTAATTTCATAACGCTTGAGTAGTGATTGAAGAAACCTCCAATATTTTTAAAACTACGCTACCTGTGCGAAGCGGGGCTGATCCGCTAGTCTTTAAATAAGTCACTAATTTAAGGTGATGGTCTCTTGTAAAGTTTTTTAAGATAATATCATCTTCTGATCAATAGGCTCAAACTTCTTAATGCAAATGAAAAGAGAACGAAAGTTAGCGGTATAAGGTAACTGGGAAATTATTTTAGAAGATAAAGCTCTGTAAAATCACGTTCACGGAGCCCGTTCCATATCAGCCGCCCGCCCTCCGCAACTTTTACAAAACTTCTCTGCGGGCGCCCTCTATACCTCATTAACTTCACCTTCGATTTACTTTGCGTTATCTTTTTTTTTGTATTTTACATATCTTTAACGTTTTGTTTGTTCTACACAAAAGTAAAAGTCTAATAACGATTATATGGTAACATATAGATAACGACGTGATAGCTCAATGGGTAGAACACCGGTTAAAGTGCAAGCGACTAGTGTTCAAATCCCGGGTCGGGCCTGCACCAATTTGTCTTTTCTAACGACATATGTGTGGTTAATTTATCATGGTTGTTAACGGTGAGGGAAAACACAGTGAGGAAACCCACATGACTGAGTTGTACTTAGTCATGTGACAGTGTATTTGTACAAAACGGCGATAGGCCTGCCCCCTATCACGTGAGTACACTGTCCATGCAAAACGTGGGTACTCTGAACACCAGGTGACAAAGTCACGTGATGTTCAGAAGTATTAGTTCCTCTGCCAACCCCTTCGGGGATATTCGGCGTGAACGTTTATGTTATGTTATGTATATAGATAACGGTTTAAAAAATATTCCTACATGAATAGTACAACAATTTTAAAATGATATCTGATATGCACTGCATATAAATTAAATAAATACAAATAGAACTAGCTTGTGAATACAATTATACAATTATGCAATACAATTGTGAGGCCTTTGGCCAGCAGTGGGAAGTAAATTAGGCTATAATAATAATAATAATAGCACCTCAGCCACCAGATGGCTTGGCATCGGTTGGGACTGGGGCAACTCAGTCCCAGCAGTCGGTGCCCGCCGCTGGTGGAGATAGGCGCCGCATGGCATGGACGGTTGATATGAATAGAAATGCCATGCGGGCCTACCTTAGGGCCTCAGGATCAAGAACTGGGCGGACGGGTTATCGGGCAGCAATGTACCGCGAATTTCTGCGGCTGGAGCCCAATTAGACCGTCACAGAACAAAACCTGGCGGATCGAGTTCGGTACATACAGCGCTCAGAACTTTTTAGCACTACCGAACTCGAACAATTGCGACGCGAGGCTGTTCCTCCGCTAGACGAAGAGCCACCTTTGCAGGTTCTCCCTCCAGTCCCTGAACGGGAAGTACGGAGGGAGCCAATTGCTAACCTGCCGGATGTGGGTGGTGCGGATAGCGATTGGGGAACAGTCTCCCTGGATTTGGATTTGGTGAGGAGCGCACTCGAAGAGACGATCCTGGAATATCGCCAAGTGCCTCTCGAAAGGAGGCCAAGGCTGCCCCGAGTTCCTCTCAGCATCAAGGTTCGGGATGTCGTTGAGGCCGTCAATAACATGCTGCCCTCATTTTTAGAGAGCAGCATGGACCTTTGGGATACGGATTCAATTCTCTTTGGCGCCGCAATGACAGTGTGTCAAATTGTCGGCGTCAGGATGCCGCCAACAAGAGCTGGTGGCTCCCGCCAGGCTGGCAGTACTAGTCCCAGGACTAGAACTAGACCAGCCTGGATGAGGCGGATTGAAAGCCGTATCACAAGGGCCAGGGTCCTCATCGGCAAACTGACCAGCTTCAGATCAGGCAACAATAGGCCGAGGGTGGTGCGCTTCGTCAGGGAGGCATTCCCTGGTGAGAATGTTTTTGACAACTCACCGGAGTTTGCCTGTAGACTAGTGGAGCGCATCGATGATCTGAAGCAGAAGATCGCTGCTTGGGGTAAGCGAATTAGGCGATATTCTGAAAGGGTAAAGAGGTATCAACAGAATCGTCTCTTCATGAGTGACCAGAAGAAGTTCTACAGAACTTTGGAGCGTCCCGATGTGGTTTCGACAGGTCAGCGACCGGAAAAAGCAGATGTAGTTGCCTTTTGGCGTGGGCTTTGGTCGCTGCCTGTTGATCACGAAGAGGGCCGATGGTTCGAGGCGGTCGAGGGAGCGTGCGAGCCCATAGCGCCCATGAACCCCGTCAACATATCCGAGGAGGCTGTGGTGGCTGCGATCCGTAAGGCTCCGAACTGGAAAAGTCCGGGGCCGGACGGATTGCACCATTACTGGTTGAAGGGGTTCACGCGCTGTCACGCTACTCTCGCCCGTCAGTTCCAAATCGCCCTCGAGAGTGGGACGCTCCCGAACTTCTTAACTACTGGGGTCACTCATTTAGCTCCAAAGAGCGATGCTACCGCGGATCCATCACAATACCGCCCCATTACTTGTCTTTGTACAATTTACAAGACCTTGACATCCGTTCTGAGCTCCAAGATTACTCAACACATTGTTGATAACAATGTGATCTCTGGAGCTCAGAACGGATGTAGGGGCGGTAGTCGCGGTAGCAAGGAGCTGCTCCTCATCGATGCGGTCGTAGGCCAACTGGTCAAACGCAACCGTCGGAACTTCTCCGCTGGCTGGATAGACTACAGGAAGGCGTTCGATTCGGTACCTCATACATGGCTCATGAGGGTCCTCGAGCTGTACAAAATTGATAGTGCAGTTCGACACTTCCTCGGGCAGTGTATGGGGTGCTGGAGAACGATCCTGAGTTTAGACGGTCAGCGGATGACGGACGCGGATGACCAAATTGATATAAGGCGAGGAATTTTCCAGGGCGATTGCCTGAGTCCAGTTTGGTTTTGTTTGGCCCTGAATCCTCTAAGCACACTCTTGGAGAATTCAGGGACAGGCTTTCAGTTTTGGAGAGGCGGACCACGCTTGCCTCATCTCCTCTACATGGATGACCTGAAGCTTTACGCCCCCACGGCTGACAGATTGGCGGAGCTACTGACGATCACTAATGATTTCAGTGGTTCCGTCAAGATGGAGCTCGGGGTCGATAAGTGTGCGGTCGTTCATGTGGAGAAGGGGCATGTCGTGCACTCTGATGGTGTCGATGTCGGCACCAATCATTTGAGGGCACTCTCCGAGGCTGAAACATACCGGTATCTGGGCATGTCACAAACCATCGGTGTGAAGGTGGCAGACGTGAAACAGGGTGTTTGCGAGGAGTTTTATGAACGCCTGAAAAGTGTGCTTAATAGCTACTTGTCAGGCGTTAATAAGATCCGAGCCATTAACTCCTGGGTCATGCCTGTACTGATGTACACGTTTGGCGTGCTCAGATGGACTCAGTCCGAACTAGACGCTCTGGACAGACGAGTCCGCACGACGATGACCTCTCATCGAATGCATCATCCGAGATCGTCGGTTATGAGATTGTATATCCCGCGGAAGTGTGGTGGTCGAGGCCTCTTGAGTGCCAAAACCATGCACAACCGCGAGGTATGCAACCTCAGAAACTATTTTTTGACGATGACGGATGATAGTATTCGGGGAGAGGTGGTCGCTAGTGATAAAGGACTGACTCCCTTATCGTTGGCCTCACAGGATTGGCGAAACCCGGAGGTACTTAGCACCTCTGATCGGGAGTCCGTATGGAAAGAGAAGGAGCTGCACGGGAGGTTTTACAAGGTACTTCACGAACCTTTCGTGGACCGTAAAGCCTCCCTGCATTGGCTGCGTTTCGGGGACCTCTTTGGGGAAACCGAAGGTTTTGTCTGTGCAATACGGGACCAGGTTATCAAGACGCGGAACTATCGGAAATACATCCTAAAGGACGGTACCACAGACATCTGTCGAGCATGTGGCCGTCCCGGAGAGTCACTTAGGCATGTTATTTCCGGTTGTTCGGCTCTTGCTAACACTGAGTACTTGCACAGGCATAACCAAGCAGCCAAAATCCTGCATCAGGAGCTCGCTCTAAAATACGGACTCTTGCAACAGAGGCTGCCGTATTACAAGTATCTGCCGGAGCCAATCCTAGAAAACGACCGTGCCAAAATCTATTGGGACCGATCTGTTATCACGGACAGGACTATTCTAGCGAATAAGCCTGATATCGTGGTATGGGATCGGTCGCAGTCGAGGGTGTTTCTAGTGGATGTCACTATCCCTCATGACGAGGGTCTCGTAAAAGCCGAAACCGAGAAGCGTCGGAAATATCTCGATCTGGCTCACGAGATCACCGACATGTGGGGTGTGACTTCGACAGAAATAATCCCAATTGTTTTGTCCGCGAACGGGTTAATTCCAACCAGTCTCGCGACCAACTTGAGGCGGTTGGATTTCTGTGGCGTGTCGGTTCCAGCACAAATGCAGAAAGCGGTGCTGCTCGATACGGCTCGGATCGTCCGTCGGTTCTTGAACCTGACTCCCTGACCCCGACCGACTGTGCTTTTGTCGGGGAGTACCGCCTCTCCCATTTAAAATTTATATTTTCATTTTCGGCCATGGGAGAGGCGAGAAACAAAAATGTTTTCCGAAATAATAATAGAAAGGCGTAGGGATGTGACGACCCCACCGCCCATTGTTGGAATGGCAGGATGAAATGTTTACCAGCTTGCCATTCCAGCAATGCAAATAGTCAGCGCTTGAGTTTGTAGGTGTTGACCGTGTCTACAAACTGGTCTCAGCGCAAAATAGAGCAATAACGGTCTCCCCGGGGCAAGTGAGCGAAAACCCGGGTGAATCTTCGCTCATCATAATGGACACAGGAAATAATGATGAGCGTATAGGGCCGCTCCCCAGGGGTTATCGCTGGGGCGCGTCTGGAGCTGGGGCTGGACGTGGCAGCATGCGGTCCCCCAGCCGCAGCAGACCGGCCCGACCACCTGGTCGGTCTGCTCGACCACCTCAGCCACCAGATGGCTTGGCAACGGTTGGGACTGGGGCAACTCAGTCCCAGCAATCGGTGCCCGCCGCTGGTGGAACAAGGCGCCGCATGGCATGGACGGTCGAAATGAATAGGAATGCCATGCGGGCCTATATTAGGGCCTCGGGTTCAAGAACTGGACGGACGGGTTATCGGGCAGCAATGTACCGCGAATTTCTGCGGCTGGAGCCCAATTTGACCGTCACAGAACAAAACCTGGCGGATCGAGTTCGGTATATACAGCGCTCAGAACTTTTTAGCACTACCGAACTCGAACAATTGCGACGCGAGGCTGTTCCCCCGCTAGACGAAGAGCCACCTGTGCAGGTTCTCCCTCCAGTCCCTGAACGGGAAGTACGGAGGGAGCCAATTGCTAACCTGCCGGATGTGGGTGGTGCGGAAAGCGATTGGGGAACAGTCTCCCTGGATTTGGATTTGGTGAGGAGCGCTTGAGGAGAGCTGTACAACGACCTGGCTCACGAGATCACCGACATGTGGGGTGTGACCTCGACAGAAATTATCCCAATTGTTTTGTCCGCGAACGGGTTAATTCCAACCAGCCTCGCGACCAACTTGAGGCGGTTGGATTTCTGTGGCGTGTCGGTTCCAGCACAAATGCAGAAAGCGGTGCTGCTCGATACGGCTCGGATCGTCCGTCGGTTCTTGAACCTGACTCCCTGACCCCGACCGACTGTGCTCTTGTCGGGGAGTACCGCCTCTCCCATTTAAAATTCTAATTTTCTGTTTCGGCCATGGGAGAGGCGAGAAGCTAAAAGTGTTCCCGAAATAATAATAGAACTAGCTTGGCGATTAATTAATGCATTGTGATACAGGGCATGAACTTGAAAATTACCATTACAATTTACCTAAAGAATCACACTAAGTACCAATCTATAGTTTGTCTCCCCCAATTAATCATAATAGCGTGGGTAAGTAAGTATACCCAAATTATATTACACACTACCAAGTACAAGTGTCAAACTTAAATATCATACGAATCATTGAAATCAACACGGTCAAATAGTAAGAAAAAGTTTTCCTTGTATTCAACATATTGTATCTCAAGATTGATATCTCAGCACACCATCTCCACCCATTTTCCTGAGCCTCACCCGACAACCAAATTGGCTTTGAAATATTGGCCTATTCATTAAATTTGAGAACACAACTTCTCGGAAACACGAACAACAAAGGCTGTTATCTCCAATACCAACCACTAAATAAGACCAAAAGCACACAAGTATAGTTGAAACCAGAGTGTTTCTAAAGAATTTCCTTCGTGATAAGATAGGAAGGGTGATTACGTAGTTCTTTAACCATAAAGACAAAGGAACAATTGCCATCGAGAATAATAGAACGCCGCATCTCCTCTACACTGTCAGTGTTCTCGAATCGATACACTCTCAACTTTGTAGTAGACACACGTTACTTGTTACCTCTTTGTATCGATGTATGCATGAATCGATTCAGCTTTACTGAACTTGGAATGGTGTGAAATAATTAAACAAAGCTTTAGAAGTTGATAATTTAGGCTACGACTTTCTAGACAGATTCGTAAAAATGGATAAAACGGCAAGCACTTATACAGTATTTTTCAGCTGTGTAGTGTTAAGGAAGATGGCTTAAGATAGTCCTACCCCATTTCTTTCTGATGGTGTTCCTGAGAGGCGACTAAGAATTTGAGGAATTTGGAATTGATTTTCAGATGATCTTTTTTACCACCTTTCCCTCCTCAACCTTCAAAAGTGTGTTACTCCAAAGTACACGGTGATACAAACAATGTAAGATTACATAATTTTATCAGTACCTATATGTTATTTCGCAGGTGAACATCAGCAATACTTGGGTACTTCCTGAAGAAGGGTTTCCAGTCTTCTATCGGTACTTTAGAGATCGCATCTCTTGGTACGAAGCTGACGCCGTCTGCCAGTTCCACCATGCTAACTTGGTCACAGGTAAGATTTTGTATTCACATTCGTCAGAACAAGAAGTTATTTGATTAGTCTGGTAATTCTACCATGGACCAATCATCATAAATAATATATTCATCATTCATATATCAAGCCACCAAGGTCCAGAGTTTATTCTTGAAAAATAAGTGTTCACTTAATAAGTAAAATAAGTTTTTCACGGCAGGATAAAAAATTGTGAGGATACCGATATGACTGAGTTCAACTTAGTCATGTGACAGTGGTTTTGTACAAAGCAGACGCAGAAGCAGTCACGTAAAGCTTATAAGAATTGCTACTTTCGTCATCGTTAAGTTGAGGTTATACAGCTGTATAGTCTGTCATACTAGACACAACATTGTATATATTGATAGTTAATCTTCTTGCAACATCATCCAAATCTGGGTTTAATATAATTTAGGATAAATAGAGAGGTTTAAAAATGAATTATAACAATTCATTCTGGGAAATATGTTAAAAATATATAAGTGAAAACAGTTTCTAATAGAATAAATATTTAATAAATTATATTAATAAATTTAATAAATAATGTCTTACTGCAACATAAAGGTGGCTTAAAAAATCTCTGAAAATTACTCGTAATTTTACAAAAACAGTGAACCTTGCCTTAACGCGGGAGCTACTGACTTCCAGTTTTCTATTTCAAGAATAGTTTACTTTAGATATTTCCTTAAACTTAGTAGCAAAACGATGTCAGATATGGTTGCAAAATAACAACGCAGCCACATAAAAGTTAATTGCTATCCTTAAAGCTAACGTTTCCGTTTTGCAATGATTTGTTCTACAGTGTACGGAGTAACATTGTTGGTACAATAAAATAGATTGTGGCTTACAACTTAAAGTTTTATCTGAGCTTTGATAAAATGTGTTTGTTGGAACAAGTTTTGTATCATTTGATCTCATATCTTCTAGTTTAGTTTGGAGAATTGAAGGGCAGGTCAGAAAATATTGATAAGTGTAAATGGAGTTTGGGGCTATGCCAGGATCGTACCAAGTGACGATCAAGAGTTTTGGTTTACCTTAATGAAAACGAATGGCGTGGCGAATATGATTATATATTTACATACAAACATACACTCACGACTTTAAGTACCAAAAAGCGGAAGCCAAAACTTCACTTTAGGAGATAAATGGGGATAAAAAATAAATTTTAGAATTAAAGATTGTTGGTCATAGGTATTCAGCTACATTGCCCAATATTCACTTTAAAAGTCCCAAAATCTTAATTTGCCTTTACGCAGAAATGCCATAGTGCTATTCTAGGTCAACACTAAAAAGTCAAATTATTGCATAGCTTAAAAATAAATATTTAGACATAGTACAGTTTGACGATGACGAATGGGGAGTCCATTAAAAATGATTTCTCCTAGAGAACATAATATATTTAAAGGAATTCAATTAAGTACTGATGACGTGTTCATGATCTTTAAAATTTTCAACGGAAAGAAATAGAATTATTCTAATTCAAATCTATACTTTAAAGCCATCAGCATACATCTCACACAATCTTGGTCGCAACTTGTTTGCATAAATTTTCATTTGTAATAAATATTTCATAACTACTAAATTGATGTCCAAGAAACATGAAATGTACAATAACTGTGCTAAAAATATGAAGAACAACAGTAATCCTTTCTTTATTTCCGCATTTCTCGTACAACGTGCTAGCTGCCTGTTGTTCAGACACTTGTTTTTATATCTTTCGTCAATTCATTAGTGCCGGTCGAGCAAACAAGAGCAGCGGGTGCTTCCTTCCTATCTTAGGAGCAACTTATTACACTTTTCTTTATTCTGGAACAGCTGTGGTCCGCAGTTCACCCGCGTCATATTTACAAATATTTTTCATCATTTTTAATGTTGCATAAGTTGTCAGTAATTTCTCATATATTAAGAAATTTTAAATTAATTTTACATACCGTTCAAACAGAGTAGCTTCAGATAATACTTTAGCTACTTTGATAATTAATTAACAAAAAGTGATGATGGTAAAACAAATAAACGTTTCAAATCAAAGTTTATTTATAGTTAAATATTTTGTAACCTTTTTATTTCTTATAAGGAAAAAAATACTTAAGTGGATTTGATACGTAATTAAATTTATTATCTCTTGATATTCTTTTTCTCATTAAAAGTGAAAAATCCTTCTGAAATACAGTTGGTTATATTTTTCCAAATACCAGCCGCAATGTTACGCCTGTATATCGAAGATTCTGCCAGCCTAATGAGTTTTTGTGCGGCCCAATTCGATATTCCCTGCGGCAGTTACTTCTAATGGGCTGCAGTTACAGCCGAACCCTATCATTCGTACGGTCATTATTGAAATGTGCCTCGGTTACATTATGTTAGCACTACCCTCACAGTACCAGAAGGGCAAGCACGAGCCGTGTTTAAACTAGTTATCGCGTGGGATAAAGCAGCCATCTCTTACGCTCTTACTTAGTATCGTATACTGCCATCTCATTTTAACCGTTATCGTGTCGATATAAGAGCGCTCGTGCTTGCCCTCCTGGCGTAAATACGTATACTTAACTTAACCAATATATCGGACGCGAATTCATAGCATGATGGATTTCAGCTCACAATTTCAGGCCATGTTAACTAAGCATATTGGAGCGTTGCCCGAATACAGTGTCAAATGACGAAGTATGACTAATTTTCGTGACACGTTATGAAATCCAATTTACGAACCACAATCGTGGCTGTAGGTAAACACACCTGAATGATTTTGGTGACCAAGTGATGGGCAAGCTATTCTAATTTATTTAATGCAAATGTTATCACTATTATAATTTAATAACAATCAAATAAACACAAATTACTTTACCCCGCCGGTGTCGAAATTTTTCTTTCCTTTATTTATCTTTTATTTAGGTATTAGTAATAATCTCCACATGTGGTTTTCATGTCAAAAACATTCAAATTACTTTATAGTTTGCCGGAATCATGTGTTTTTTCTCACAGCCCATATATGTCCCCACTAAGGGGCTCGAGCCTACCCTATATAGGGCGATTTGGCCATAGTCTACCACGCTGGCCAATTGCGGGTTGGCAGACTAACGACTACTACCGTAATAGTAGCCGGGACCGACGGTTTAACGTGCCCTCCGAATCATGTGTTTAATAATGAAATATTTTTCACACTAATACCTTTTTTGAAAAGTTTTTTTCAGGCACATCGCCACCTACCACCATCATACTTTATTTCACAAACTTTTCTCCAGTTAATTTCCAAAGTGAATCAGGAATTTCTGAAGCTCTAGCTGCCTTTCCATGGAATCGAAAGCCTTAAATATACAAAGTGTTTAATTATATACGTAGTCGAACGCAAGTCCTACTTCTTAATTTTCCACCCACAACCAAACACACGCCAACCAAGTAAGTACATCTTCCAAATATAACTCCTAGAAAGGGAACATGAAACTGACATAGCAATTTGGTTCACGTAGATGAGACCCCTCGAAAGAGGTCGCCGAGTCATTACAGCTAAGCTGGGTAAGCCCGTCATAAGTAATAATGTCCCGAGATCGAGTCCCGAGATATCGGTCAGGGGTCCGTGTGCCCTTCATTATTCCGGTGACCCTGAGCATGTTTTCTCGTTGTTATTCTAAGAATACGTCTTGTTAGTCGGCAGATTAATTTAGATAAGATGAGATGAGATATTTACTGTTATTTCTTTGCTCTCAGGTAGCTAGTGAAACAACTCGATTTATAAGATTATGTGTTTAATCTATATAAATATTCAAATGTTTAAATGTACTGAAGAAGAAAAGAATTCTATATGTATGCAGATTTAATGTTTTGGTGGAACGGACTTCATTAATTTAGAGTCATATTATCTGTGATTCACTTATCTTATCACGTTGGTTCTCTTTTACTAATTTACTATCATCCATCGTCTCTGTGTGTCCAAACCATCTTAACGTATCTTTTTCAATTTTTTTTACAAAATCATCTTTCACACCACGCTATGTGAGTATATGTATGTTTGACATGTGGTAATAGTAGTTAAAAAAATACTCATAATACTTAAAAATGACGCCATCATTAGCAAAATTACATGTTAGAATATTCAATAGATTAAACCGAATAACCACTTTCGAATTTAAATTTAATCGTAGTTTTGTCAGAAAACTTTAATTATAATTTATACTTTGTGCATTTTAAATCTAATTAAAATAAAAAAATGTCTTTTAAAACGTAGAACGTAGAACGATAAGAAACGTAGCAACAGCAAACAAGAGACAAATAAAAGTTTACAATTTAAGACTGTCCGTCCTTTCTGATGTCCATTGAGAAGTTTATAAAAGGAAGTTTACGAACTGCCTACATTATCAAAGCATCTACTTTTCCGCCAGAGCCTTTTTGATGAAAATGCTGTGAAATTGCCACTTCAACTTTAGATATTGAGATCCAAGTCTTTGTTATTTGACACTCAAACGACTCATTGACTTCCAGAACTTTTAATTTTTGACTTATTTTAAGTTGTTTCATTGAATACCATTTTTTGAAGAAGAAGTGTACAACTAAATTGGTGACTTGAGGAGCTGGCGTCGTTACAAACAAGAGAGTGTCAAGAGAATGTCTTTCAAAATATAACAAAAAATCTCGATCGCTTGAGTATTACTATTCATATATATAGTGACAATATAGTGATACTCTTTTGGTTTTGACTAGGTGTAAATCGTATTATTCGAGTTTTGTTAATATTTACACGTAAAGCTGAGTTGTTGTTTGACTTGGCAGATAATGTGTAACTTGAACGAAGTAAATGAGGAATGAGCCGTTTACCAAAGCACAAACTGACGAGGGAATTTATAATCTCAGTGAGTTTTTGAATTTACTTTCTTACTTGCTTACTTATACTCACGCCCATTATTCCCATTGGGGTAGGCAGAGACCACCGATCGCCACTTAGTACGATCTTGACAAACCTCTCTTGCTTCCCTTACATTCATTATCCTTCTCATACATGCTCTTTTATTCTTCTCACTTCGGACCCTCGCCTTTATAAGAACGTTTTCTATCTGGTCAAGAAACGTTTTACGAGGCCGTCCTCTACTAACATTCCCATCCACATTTGCTCTATATATCTCTTTCGCTACTTTATTTTCATCCATCCTCTCTATGTGCCCAAACCACCTCAACATTCCTTTTTCTATCTTGCATACTACGTCATCTTTCAAACCTACTCGTTCACGGATCACAGTATTTCTCACTCTATCACACAGCCTTACATTACATATACTTCTGAGGGATCTCATTTCCACTGCATTAACTCTACTTTCATGCTTCTTCTGCCTTTTTGAACTTACTATGTGTAATAATAGTAATAAACCTAAAAATAATCTAATTTGCTACGAATTGTTGACTTATATATAACAAACCCCTTCATTACTGGTATGTGTCGAATGATAAGACTTCTATCATCACTTTTTTCAACTCACCAACTTGTTACCAACGACTATATTCCTACTTCGCAATGTAAACAGCAAACAGTGAAAAACTGCAGCTACACCTTTTTAGATTACAGTCGTGGTAGGTTATATTGAAACTCATATAATTTTTACTCACAAACTTTATTTTACCCAAGTTCTAAAAGGGACTGAGGAATTTCGAGTTCTCAAGCTCTGGCTATACACTTTTAGGATAAATGGCTGTGAGTATATATGTATATATGCAAAATTATAGGTAGAACATCTGTTCTCTCTGACCTCAATAACTGGTATTCTAATGGAAATTGGTACGCTAATAAATCAAACTCTGGACAGAAAATGAACGCAGATATAATTTTCAATCCAAAATATATAATACTCTAACAAGTAAAATATATTTTTTGTAATTTGTAAATTTATATAATATGTAGCAATACTCATATAGAGATCCTTTGATCAATAAATTAATATTTATTACATCATAAGATGTGTATATGTGCAAATTCAACAAATAAAACGCAATATTCTTCTCTAATACTGATTGAGTGACTGTTCCGTACTGGAACAAATTAGTTTATAATTTTCTTTATTAGGTGTGCACAAGACAACAAAACATAGTTTACATACTTTTTAATTCACGTTAGAAATAGATTTATTTCATGTGGCTTATTTTCTCTAACACTACCTCGTTGATGCGGGAAACTGGCAACATTGACGTCTGACGTCTTACAACTACATCCGTTTCCGCAAGTTACTCTCTCTTTCTCAACACGCCGATGTGAGAGCACACGTTCGTATAAAAGTTACCAAATAAATTCCGAATCAAGTCTATTTCCCGAACAAAGTGAAAAAGGACTGAACCACATTTATCTATGGACCTATGGTGAAAAGTGTAAGCCTGTGCTGTGATTCATCAATAAACTCTCGAGAGTTCGAACGCCACCCCTGCCAGCCACGTGCCTGGTAAGTGTTTAAAGTTTAAATAAGTCACACGCGGCTACATAAATTATTTTGATCCTATCGAACCGGATCCGATTTCATCTTTTGTTTTGTTGTCTTGTGTTGTGCAGTACTACGTACTCAGTAATTTCAAATTCATTTCAATCGTTTGAGTCGCCATCTTTGTTACGCAAAATGGCCGAGAACGATCATGTTTGTGAACAAGACATATTCGAAAGGGACTTGATTCTCGAAGAACTTAGGCGTACATTACAGTTTGCAACTACCGATGAGCAGCAATTTCGTTCGCGAACTATAGACATTTCAGCTCATCAGAGAAAGTTTACGAAAGTCCAGTGTAAAATAGAAAAAATATTGTTTAAACATAAGGGCTTTGATAAAGATGAACAAATAACTATTCGGAATGAATTTAACGATTTGTATTATGGCATCTTAGCTCATCTTAACGACCTTAAGCAAAAGGAGGAACGTGTCCGTCGCTCAAGTCGTATTTTTCTTTCATCGTCTGAGGCTCCTCAGCAGTGTCATCACAGTAAAACTTTGCCTACTTTACCATTGCCCTCGTTTAGTGGCGATCCTACGGATTGGCCATCATACATTGATTTATTTAAGTCGTTAGTGCATAGCAACAGTGCCTACACGGATGCCGAGAAGCTTAGGTACTTAATACTTACTGTAAAGAACGAACCTTTTAATCTTATAAGCTTCTATCTATTATTAGCTTCTATCTTATATCTATTTCTAAGCCATCGCTTTAGAAATATTAATTTCTCGTTATGAAAATAAGCGAGTCATCGCGTCAAAACATCTCGATCGAATTCTCGACATCGAAAATTGCAGTGATAAATCGGTTCATAGCCTGCGTCGGCTACTTAACGTCTACCAAGAAAATATTAAGGCACTTGAAGCTATGCAGTTTCCCGTGGGCCAATGGAATTTCATACTTTTAAACATTTTACTACGTAAAATTCCAGTTGGTACTAGGAAGTGTTTTGAAAGATCGCTAGTGAAACCATCTTCTATTCCCGATGTAAACACATTGATCACATTTCTTGAAAAAGAAATTTCCGCTGACGAAATCATAAACATTTCCGTTGGTGGGCAGTCCATTTCACAACAAAATACAAAAGTGGGTAGTTCGCTATCAAGCCGCACTATCACGCAGCAGCGATCATTCAATGCATTAGCTGCAAACAATGTCGGCCTTCCTACTCGTCAAACAGACGAAAATCAACGTAGTTACAACGTAATTAAGAAACAAACTTGTATATGCTGTGAAGCTCAACATTCGTTGACAAAATGTTCGAAGTTTTTAAATCTTACACCTCACGCGAGGTACAATTTAATTCAAAATAAAAGTATTTGTTACAATTGTTTAAATGTAGGTCACAATGTTATCAATTGCAAATCGAGTTATGTGTGTCGCTCGTGTCACAAAAGGCATCACAGTTTAATTCATTTGTCTAATCAAGCCTCGCCGGTAGTCAGTGACTCCGCTGTTATCACCCTCCCCCCTGCCAAGGTAGACCCAGTGCCGCCAACTCAGTCCGAGTCGAATTCTATTCATAATAATTGCGCTTCGAATTCCAATGCTCCTTCTATGCGAACTAGCACGGTGCTACTATCGACCGCGCTCATCGATGTATGTGTTGGCTCATCTATACTATCGACCGTTAGGTGTGTTGTGGACTCGGGAAGCCAGGCGTCCTTTATAACTGAGTCGTGCGCGCAAAGGTTAGGTTTAAATCGTAAGAAAATAAACATTCCAGTATATGGTATTGGTGATAGCGAACCAGTTAAACCAAAGGGTGTAATTTCGTGTTTAGTCAAACCCAAGGGTAAAAATAACCCTATAATTCAAGTAGAAGCTTTAATTCTACCAAAGTTGATGTCTCACATGCCGAGCGTACCACTTCCCCAGAAAGGGTGGACACATTTAACTAATTTGACCTTAGCTGACCCCGATTTTCGTACTCCACAACCCGTGGAAATGTTGTTAGGAGCGGATATACTATCCCATGTGTTATTAGGTAATATCGTTTCCGGTTTGCCTGGTTCTCCGATCGCTGTAAACAGTGTATTCGGTTATTTATTATTGGGTAAATTAAACTTAGATCCCGTGGTTTCGACTCCACCCCATGTGTGTTTTAGCTCATTCGACAATGACAATTTGCAAAGGTTCTGGGAGCTGGAGTCCCTTCCTGAGAAACGGAGTTACACTCCTGATGAAGAGTTATGTGAATCCCTTTTTCAAAGGACGCATACTCGCGATGGTATTACCGGCCGCTACGTCGTTTCTCTTCCGTTTAAACCCGATGCTCCGCCCCTCGGCGAGTCGCGGCAGACAGCCCTCGCGAGGCTTCATAAGCTCGAGTATAGACTCGAACGTAATCCAACCCTCAAACGTGACTACCACGCGTGTATCCAAGAATATTTAGATTTAAACCACATGGAGCCCGTGACTAGTGATGCCGCCCTGGGCGCACACTATTATATTCCGCACCACTGCGTGGTTAAAGAGTCCAGTGAGACCACACGTACCCGCGTAGTATTTGATGCAGGGTGTAAATCATCCAACGGAGTATCCCTGAATCAAGTGCTACTCACTGGACCCAAGCTTCATCCCGACATTGTGGATATCCTTCTTAAGTTTCGTATTCATCTCATAGGGTTCACATCAGATTGTAAACAAATGTATAGAAATATAGGTATGTGTAAAGATCATCTGGATTACCAACGTATCCTCTGGCGGAGTTCACCTGCGGAACCTGTACAGGATTTTCGTCTTCGTACAGTCACCTTCGGAGTTAGCTCGTCCCCGTTCCTCGCTCTGCGTACTATTCAACAGTTAGCTCATGATGAAAGTCACCGGTTCCCGTTGGCTGCACCTGTACTCTTGGAATCTATATTTGTAGATGACGTGGTCGCGGGGGCCAATTCCGAGTCCGATGCCCTAGCGTTACAGCGTGAGCTTATTGGTATTTGCTCCTCGGCTGGGTTTGAATTAAGAAAGTGGCACAGCAACTCGCCGGCGATACTTGCCGCGGTTGAGTCGTCATCTCCTCATGGTGGGCGGCAGGAAACCGTCTCCGTTGCGCACCTCGAGAAGGATACACACACTAAAGTCCTAGGGTTACATTGGGATCCGCAAACTGATTGTTTTAAGTTTAATGTTCAGGTCAATTCTGAAAAATGCACTAAACGGGCAATCCTTTCTGAAATAGCTAGGATTTACGATCCGCTAGGATTTTTGTCCCCTCTGACCTTATACGCAAAACATTTAATTCAATTGCTATGGGTAGCTAATATTGGTTGGGACGAAACCCCACCTATTGATATTATTAATTCATGGAGACTTTTTATTCAAGAGCTACCGATAATAAAATGTATTTCTTTTCCGCGTCACATTTTAGATAATACTTGTACCGTACAGGTGCATGCATTCGCTGACGCGAGTGAAACCGCGTATGCCGGTTGTGTTTATATTCGCTTAACAAGTAGTGACGGAGAAATTCGTACTTACCTCGTTATAGCTAAAACTCGTGTGGCCCCTTTACGGGTTCGTCTAACAATACCCCGCCTTGAATTAATGGCTGCCTTATTATTATCAAAATTAATAGACAAAGTTATTTCAATCTACGACAATCGGGTCGATATGGATAACGTGTATGCATGGTCTGATGCGTCGATCGTGCTAGCTTGGTTACACCAACCACCTCATACTTGGAAGACCTTCGTCTCCAACCGCACCAGTGATATCTTGTCTGTTGTGCCCGCATCTCGTTGGCGCCATGTCCGCTCTGCTGACAACCCCGCGGACGTGGCCTCGCGCGGTGCACTGCCCCACGCGCTACGCGCCCATCCCCTGTGGTATCACGGCCCAGCTTGGTTACAACGACCTTCTCATGCATGGCCGTCTTTCAATGAACAATTTGATACCAATGAAAAGAAGCGTATTGTTTCATCAAACGCGTCTACGACGATTAATACAGATATTGAGATTATACAGCGTTATTCTTCGCTAGGTAAATTAGTACGAATCACCGCTTGGATAATTCGTTTCTACAAAAAATGCAAACATTTAACTAACCACCACTCAGATTATATAACGGTTCCAGAATATAATGAATCCTTGAAAAAACTCGTTCTTTTAGTGCAACAATCGGTTTTTACCGAAGATATAAATAAGATTTCAAAAGGGAATTTGCCTTCTCAATCATTAAGGCGTATTACACCATTTCTTCATAGTGACGGTTTGTTACGAGTCGGTGGTAGGATTCATAAGTCACTCTTATCTTATGATAGTAAACATCAAATGATTTTACCAAAGAAACATACATTAACTAACCTAATCATAGATGATGCTCATGTGTGTTATCTACATGCCGGACCTCAGACCGTTCAGTACCTGCTCTCGCAAAAGTACTGGATAATCTCGTGTCGCGATATCGTGCGGCAACGTATACATCGCTGCGTTCGTTGCTTCAGCGCGCGTCCGACACCAGTGCAACCGCGCATGGGACCTC
Organism: Bedellia somnulentella; assembly: GCA_963576735.1. Lineage (NCBI taxonomy): Eukaryota > Metazoa > Arthropoda > Insecta > Lepidoptera > Bedelliidae > Bedellia > Bedellia somnulentella. The sequence goes on along the minus strand of OY755175.1, from coordinate 5,775,117 downwards.
TCCCCGCTACTCGTCTGCGGCCCGCGCGACCATTTATTAAAACAGCTGTAGATTATGCTGGCCCTTTCTTTGTTCGCGCCAATAAGGTGCGTAATGCCAAAGTTATAAAATGTTACGTTTCAGTATTTGTTTGCATGAGTGTCAAAGCTATTCATCTCGAAATCGTTTCCGAGCTTTCCACTGAAGGTTTTCTTGCTGCGTTACGACGTTTCACTTCCCGTCGTGGATTATGTACCGATATATTTTCCGACTGTGGTACAAACTTTGTGGGTTGTGACAAATACTTGAAAGAGCTTTATGCCTTTTTAGGTAATGATTCAGTTCAAAGAAATTTACAAAAGGAAACTCTTCAACAGTGTATAACTTGGCATTTCCAACCAAGCCATGCAAGCCATTTCGGGGGTCTTTTTGAAGCTGGGGTGAAAAGTTTTAAGCACCACTTACGTAGAGTACTTGGAACTCGTACCCAAACGTACGATGAAATGCACACACTTCTGTGTCAAATCGAAGCGGTTCTTAATTCGCGTCCTCTGTCCGTGATGAGTTCGTCAGCTTCAGATCCGCTTCCCCTCACACCCTCTCATTTCTTGATAGGTGAACCGCTTACAGCCCTACCCGACGTTTCCTTGGTAGACGTTAATCCTAACAGACTTACGCGTTGGCGATGGGTTCAGCAATCCGTCCAACATTTCTGGAAGCGATGGAGTAGGGAATATCTTCACGAAATTCAACAAAGTCAAAAGTGGCTTCAAGAACGAGGCCCTTCTATTAGTGAAGGCACTGTTGTTATTGTACGCGACGACCACCTGCCGCCGCTGCAGTGGAAGCTGGCTCGCGTGCACGCGCTCCATCCCGGGACTGACAACGTCACCCGTGTGGTTACGCTCAAAATGAATAACAAATTTTTTAAGCGGCCAGTGGTTAAACTGTGTCCGCTACCTATTGAATAGAGTACTTTATACATATTTAAATCATAGTCATAGGTTAGGTTATATTTTCTTTTATTTTGTTAAAAGTTATATACTTTTAAGGTGAGCGGGTTTATGTTCCGTACTGGAACAAATTAGTTTATAATTTTCTTTATTAGGTGTGCACAAGACAACAAAACATAGTTTACATACTTTTTAATTCACGTTAGAAATAGATTTATTTCATGTGGCTTATTTTCTCTAACACTACCTCGTTGATGCGGGAAACTGGCAACATTGACGTCTGACGTCTTACAACTACATCCGTTTCCGCAAGTTACTCTCTCTTTCTCAACACGCCGATGTGAGAGCACACGTTCGTATAAAAGTTACCAAATAAATTCCGAATCAAGTCTATTTCCCGAACAAAGTGAAAAAGGACTGAACCACATTTATCTATGGACCTATGGTGAAAAGTGTAAGCCTGCGCTGTGATTCATCAATAAACTCTCGAGAGTTCGAACGCCACCCCTGCCAGCCACGTGCCTGGTAAGTGTTTAAAGTTTAAATAAGTCACTCGCGACTACAGTGACAGTTATCTGCACAATAAATTTCCTTTTAAACTTAAATAGAATAAATGTGGTATATTCATTGTAACAAATAGCTGGAGTGACGTAAAAGCGGCCCCAAGTTTGTACTTTATCACCGAGCTGCACCGCACACCAGACAATATAATGTCAAGAAATTGTACCTTCTACAATATTTATTGCCTTCGGAATAAATAAACTTCAAGATCTCAGAAATATGGACTTTTAAGACCTAGTATTCTATTTATTTGTTATTGTCGGAGCAATCTCTTCAAAGAATATTGGCTGAGATTCTCTTGATAGAATATTGAATCTATCTACTGCTTTATTTTATTTCTGATTCAAACTACCATAGCTTATTAACAATAAAAGATCTTCAAGTAATATACCAAACCTCAAACTAATATTGTGGTTTGATTATTAAAATGATTAGAAATCTTATCTTCTCAACTTTTGATTTAAGAATATTTTTCTAAGTCCTATTACCTCAAATTTACGTATTCGTCCTTTTAGCCGAATATAAATAAGGGTTTGGACGTGGGTGCGATTGTGAAAACAAGAAATTACAGGGTGTAAGATAGGGTGCGGGGATCAATGAAATGTGGGCCATTTCAAACATGCGACACAGAAATCGGGACGTGTAGGAAATTCTTTTATACGTGTCGGACCTGTATTGAGGCACGTTCGTCTTTGGGTCTTTCATGTTTGGACGGACTTATAGAACGTTGGCTCGACTCGAAACTATCCGCATATATATCGAATGTGTGTTGCGAATACTAATTTTGAAGGAGTTCCGAGATGAGGTTACTTAATAGTGTTCGGATTCACTAGTGATTATCTTAGCTCAAAGCCGAATAGGTATAACTCTGTTTTGGCAGACTTTTGGTGACTTTTATTAGTAACTTTAGTGACTTTTAGTAGTAGACTAAGAGTAAAGTTGAAATTTTAAAACGTTAATGTTTTAACGAAATAATAAAAAATATAGGTACTCAATGTCAAACGAACTAAATTTAAATCGACTTAACCCTTAGTTTACCTACTAAAATCTCACTAAACACCACCATGAGTCCCCGGGACTCACATTTTTATTTTTCAAATAAAACAATTTTAAATGTTTAATTTATCTTTTTCTTTTTTTTCCCAGTTTGCAAAATAGATAATTAATATTTATTTAGGAACATTTCAGTATAAACTTAATTAAAATCGCAACATTTTCAAGTTTCCTTACATCTTACAATAATAAGTCTCCGAAAATTGAGTATCAGGTTTCCCCCTAAAAATCTATTTTTCCTTTTTGAAATTAAAAAACTTAAGTTTTTTCTGATAATTAACATAATATAGACTATAAAAACCTGTGATACTAATAATGACACAATATAAAATTTGGAAACGTGCAATGGGTAAACATGCTAAAAGTTTAATCATTTTTGACATATTTTTTAAGCACCAGTAAGGCAAATTGGTTTCTTACAGATAGTGGAAAGATAACAGGTCTTGGTTATTTTCTTAGACACAGAACAATATTTAAGTTTATCCCTTGGTAAAAAATCTTCTGTTTGTGATGTACTTGATTGATCAGGCATGTCAATTTTATGTGATACAGGGAATAAGTATGTGAATCTCTTGGGACATGGCTGTGTTGTAAAGACGAGTTCTCAAATTCATTTCATTTAATTAATTGTTCAGCAACTGTTTTCAGAAATTATAGTCTTGTAAGCTTCTTCATATTTGACTGCAGGTTATAAATCATCATCAGAATTTGGCTTAGAAACAAAGTCTATTGAATGCCTGCCGCCGGTTTCTTCATGCCCGCCGCTGGTGTCTTCACTGTCAGTTTGATCGTCTTTTTGAAGACAATTATTTATTATTTAGTCTCTGTGTAGTGTCGGCTTAGAATAGCACTACCCCATTTCTTCCGGTGGGTGTACGTAAGAGGCGACTAACGGTATTGGGGGCGTTTAAGGTATTTTTGGGCGATGACGTTGGAGACCCATCACCAACAACCTTTATTTTACTATCTTTTCCCCACACAACTTTCCAAAAGTGGCTGAGGAATTTCTAATTCCTAAGCTCTGGCTTACCCCTTCTAAGGATTTATAGCCGTGAGTATATGTATGTATGTTGTTCAAAAGATAGGTGTGCCGAGTTTTCAGACTAAATTTTGCGACGCTACAGAAGCCAAAATTAAATAATTGAATGAGTAACCAAAATAATAATTGTAACGCAAAAGACCACCATGAGTCCCCGGGACTCACACTGGATCAAAACTCACCTTTACAAATGTCGCACACGCACGACCTCTCTCTACCGCGTCCCGTACCTTGCTGCGGAAAGGTACCGGACCGTGCAACTCCAAAAGATAAAAAAAGTCTATTGAATTTTGTTGTTTAAAAACTGTGATGAGTCCCTGGGACTTAGCGTAGTGAACTAAGGGTTAACCATCCTTTACTTCCTTTCCTTCTAAATATTATATTTGTATTTTCTTTTTGTTCTTTTGTTTATAACTTTGATGAATAATATATTGTATTATTTTATTTTTATTAATCTATTATTGTTTTTTTATATACTGTACAGCGAATAAATGTCCCTCTTTCTTTCTCTTTCTCTTTAGCCTAAGGTATTCGTAAAGGAGAGAGAAAATCATATAACAGCTTCTTTCTACATGTTTCGCAATAAAACGAAGTCCGTCGTCTAGTTGAATGGTTCTGCTACGAACATGAAATGAAATATGAATTTGTGTTTTTTAGTCTTTGATGATGTTTATATGTGTATTACATACAAATAATCAAATATAGCGTTGCCTTAGTGTCCCTTCTGAGTGTAGTTACAACATCATTCGAATAGGTATTTAATTGTTATTTGGTGTCACAAAAAAAAAATATTTGATTGTTTTGAAACCGTTAATTTATTGTTTTGTTCAGATTCCTATAGGATCCTTTATACATGAATGGTAAAAGTTTCTTTAATCAAATTTACTGCTGACATTGAGTGCTGACAACGAGAATACCATATTATAATCTATCACAAAAATATACTGATAAAAAAAATCATTTGGGGTAATATCGAAAGAATACTTTTTTTACCAGGTTTACAATATAAAATTTTGTTTTAGAGTACAAAGAAATTTCATTTCGCATAATTTGAAACCATATTTCAATGTTCATGTTATATGAAAGCATTTTAACATTGTTTAAATATTATGCGGCGTTATTAATAAGAACCGAAGCGTTTGCGGCTTCTAGTCGAAGCAGTACATAGAGAAGATCTTAATTAAAGCCCTTTGTTTTCCCAACTTAAAGACAGAAATTCAATTATTGAGACTGATTTACGTTACTTGGAATATAAAACCAATTGAATATTGCGAAGAAGATTTAATTACACAACATAATAAAGTTGAAGATGAGAATAAACTCATCAAACAAAGGCATTTAATAGGCAAACAAATTAAAGTGATTCATTTTATAAGTGAATTTTCTGTAAGGATTTTGATTTACCTAGATTGATATTTAATTGAAAGTGTAAAATTGAGATTCAAATAATACATTAACAAACAAATGAGTTTGTATTTAAACATATTATGGGAACGCAGATAACATTTGTTATTTTTCTTGTTACATTTCATTCGTACTTATTCAATTTATATTCCTTAATTTTATTATAGTGGTTTTTCAAAACAAATGTACAATTTTTGCTCCTATGAACATTTACTGGTGACATATTTTACATAGAGCAGGACAGCCCTAAACAAATTACAACATAATGACCTGTGTTATGGGCATTGAACTATTATAAGGTAGTAGTTTTAACCAAATGGTTAAGGGATACCAACTTAATAATATATTTAATACTCTATAATGTACATATCTATAACATCCAAGATTAAGAAGCAATCATTTATTCTCATCACACAGATGTTGCTCTCATCGGGATTCAAACCCAGAAGATAATCAATTACATATCCACATATCACGTAACGAGTGGATACTTGGTGGGAAATCGCAACATTGCGCACACTACTCTAGTGCGAGATTAATAATTATACTCAATACATAGATATATTGCTATATTATATAGACCTATGTGTCCTATCTCAAGTCATATATTTCTGTTTAATTAATCGGGGTTATTCATACATACATATACTCACGGCTATACATACCACACTTTCGGAAAAGTACACAGCAGTATGAGTACAAAAACATAGTCAAAGCAATAGGTTTGCTTAAATCTAGTTAATCTATGAAAACTTCTTTAGTTATGCTCATTTTAATTATGTGTTATGAGTCATTTAGCCGGTCCAGGAGTAATCTAACATCCGGCTCTTAGTGCATGATGCGTATAATTAATTATGCATGGCGTATTGTTGTTTATCCTCAGGGAATGGATCCCTGCAATACAATGAAACATTAACAATGCTTGATTGGATTAGCCGTAGACGTTATAACTGTGTATTGTCGGCTAAGCATATCACTGCCAATTATGACGTGGGCGATGTAAAAACTATATTAAAGTAACAATATCTTTTCAATTTGTTTTTTACAATTGTTTAATTTGTTAAAAAATTAAGGATCTATGCGTAAGGCTCAGAGTTATAACCAAACTTGTTTAATACTTTTGGAAGTTAAATAAATTAAAGAAATTTGTTGATATCGCATTTTACTTGTCAGATTTAACTTCCAACATTCGACATAGCACCACCCAAAATCCAAAGACGTCGATATAAAAAGGCTTTCTCGCGACAGCGCGATGAAATATTATGTTTTACTTGTGTTGACATTCCCACAAAAATCTCGCTAGATTTACGACCTCAGTTTGAAGTGGCTGTTGGCAAATGCGTATTGCTTTTCTTGTTCAACTTAAAAAAAGAATAATAATCTTGTGAAAGATGCCGACTTCCAAGATCCTTCGAACGAACTTTGAATGATTTAACATGCAATTTCTGGTCAGACTATAAATCGATAAGAAACACTCTTTATTTTCCTAAACACAGCTACCGAGACCGATAATTTTTGTTCTCAATGCTTAAATATCAAATTACGAGATCGGATATTCCCAACGATATGTAACGCAGTTATTGTCATCTCGTGTCACCCAATGCCCTTTTCTCTCTACTACATCAACGATGACTAACCCTGCGCCTCGTCCAGTCAGTAACATAAATTAACTTGGTAAATTAACTAGTGTACTGCAGCTGAAAACATAAAACAACTAAGAAGGGGAACAAATTGCCTTTAATATAATTTATACTGTGAGATCACATTGTTGTATTAAACGAAGGTTTAAGCGCAGCTTATTAATTTTCTTCCTTTCAGGCTGAAACACTTCGTTGGCAGTTAATTAATTACTCCCCATCTAAACCTGCTTACGGATCTTTTATAAAAGCACTCCGTCGTGACTCTTGCAAATAGCATACATTTGTTATTTAAATCTTGTTTGACGTCGAGGTCCAATCCGTTTATGCAAATCGAAGTTAGCACATGGTCAAAGCTCCAGAAGGTAAATAAAATAGCCGGTTTCAGAGTATTTCGTTTAGCAAAAAGAGAAAGAATTTTTCGCTTTTAACCAATTAAGAATAAATTTCGCTTTGAGTTCGGACTGTCAATGTAATCTGGTTTATTCAAAAGCCCCGCTTATTCATTCTGTTGTTGAACCAAATTCAGATTTCAGCCGTATCATAGCTTGAGTTTTGATTTCATTTGTAATCCAATAAGACAGTTTTTTTGTAGTGATTATTATATTTATAACTAGTGGATCGTCCCAGCTTCGCACGGGCAGCGTTGTTTTTTAAATATCTGCGGTTTCTTTCTTCAGTCCCTGCTTAAGCATTGTGAAATTCAGCGCAATGTTTTCAATTTATTTAATTTATAGCACTCCCTAAACAGTTTGGTGATTTTGAATGCGCTCTAATGAACGGTTCAGTATTTCCATTAAATAGCAAATTTTGGAATACAACGCTATAAAGTATTTATAACAATCTGAAAAATAAATTATTACGTGATGTAGGATGCAACTACTGGCGCCATCTAGTATGTTATATATAAATTAGTAAAGATTTGGTTTTGGTCACGGGCGCGCTGGCTTATTTTATGTATTATTTCGGTGTTTGTCTACCGATTTCTATGATTCTTTTTTTATTGAATAGGTAATAATGTTACCTTTTTTAAATTAGGGATGAGTGAGAGGTTTACAAACGTAAGAGTAAACAAATATAATCAGAATGTTCCGAACTGCTAAGCTATCAGAAATTACACGTGTTATTGTGAGTCTACCGTAAAAGATAGACATAAACTGTAATGGATTTTTTTTTAGATAATTTTATGCAATTTTTTTTTGTCATACATGATTTTTATGTAAGTTTAACCATTAAGGCTGCACACGCGACGGAAGCTTAAAAAATGGAGTAACTTCTCCCGTTTTCCCAAAATTTCCCAAAATTCCCCTTTATTTCTCTGCTGGAAAGTATACAAAAACCTGCGCAGGAGTATGAAGAATAATTGTACCAAGTTTCGTTAGAATCCGTCGAGTAGTTTTTGTTTCCATAAGGAACATACAAACCGACAGACAGACAGACAGACAGACAGACAGACATAAATTTTACTGATTGCATTTTTGGCATCAGTATCGATCCCTAATCATCACCTGATAGTTATTTTGAAAATATATTTCATGTACAGAATTGACCTCTCTACAGATTTATTATAAGTATAGATATCTATGTTACCTGTGGATATCTCATTTCTTCCCCCTGTGTAGCGTACAAGGCGACTAAGGGTAGGGGGGTTTTTAAGTACATATTTGGAAAATTTGCTGTTTAGTGTTGGCTTAGAATACCACTACCCCATTTCTACCCGTGGGTGTTCGTATGAGGCGACTTAGGGCTTTGGAGCTAATAAAGAAGTTGATATGCGAAGCGGTTAGAGACATATCACCTTTATATTACCTTTATATTATCACTTTTATATTACAATATTTTCCCCACTCAAGTTCCAAAAGAGGCTGTAAGTTTTCTGAAGCTCTGACTACCCCTTTAAGGGATTTATAGCCGTGAGTATATGTATATATGTCGGTATATATAACAATTTGGCCATTGTGATAAAATCTCGAAATTGGACGTATTAGGGTTGCCATTGGTTATATCTATGATAAACGAAAGAAAATATAATGTTTTAAATAAATTTTACAAACAGTTTTTATATATTTTTTAGTTTTGTTGTATATAATTTCCTATAATACCTCGATGATTATTACGAGAGCTTTAAAAAACTAGAGTAAATAAAATCCACAAATTGTGTCATTAACCAAGTCCTATCATTTCAGGAAAACTCCTGACAAATAGCAACTACATACATACATATACTCACGGCAATAAATCCCTTGACGGGGTAGCCAGAGCTTTGAAATGAGAAAGTCCTCAGCCACATTTGGAAGTTGATTGGGGAAAAGATGGTAATAATAAATGTTTTTGGTGACGGGTCTCCAACCACATCGCCCAAAAATCACTTAAAAAGCCCTTATACCCTTAGTAGCCTCTTACGATCACCCACGGGTAGAAATGGGGTAGTGTTATTCTAAGCCGACACTACACGGCAACTCTTGACACGATATAGCTTTATTACCAGAATACATCATGATTTTGTGGACAGAATACCACTAACTAATTTGCTACGAAATACGAGACTTAATAGAACTTTTGTCATTCAGGTATCGCAAATATTTTCCTGTAATAAGAAAAACTCTCCAAGGTTTAAACTAAAGGTTTACTGACAATCAGTGATGGATAAAGGTTTCGTGCAACTTATTTCACCGAAAATTTGAGGAATTTTGCGAAAGCCATTGAGAAAAGAATTAGTTTTGCCTAAAGCATCGATACATAAAAAAGAATAGTCGAATAAATAGGCACAAATAGTTTGTCGTATACCGGATAGATAATATTTACAAAAGATTTATATGGTTAATTTATATGGTTACCTACAGATTCTACTCAGAGTTGTCAAAAATGGTTGGCAAAACTAATTTCTTCTTTGACACCGCATTCTCAATTCAATTATAAAACTATAAACAGATTATTTTTTTTAAAAACTAACTGATTCTCTGACAACAGGATAATTATTAATTATAATCCAGACCTGTTATTTGCTCCTTAATCAGAGACACCAGAATAAAATTATGCCTAGATCCCAGAAACATAAGTAACCTCTTCCGCTAAAAAAATATGTTTCAGTGAAATACTCGTAAATAAATCCATTCATAATCTTGGTTAATGTACAACGTTTGTCAAAAGAGACATGATTAATGAATTATGTCAGGGCTGTCTGGAGCATGAAATACTTTTTCAGCTAATTGAAGAACCTTTTTCATGACAACCCTAAGGGTAAATTGATTTATTCGTCGATAGGTACGAAATTAAAAGCTTCATTCGCTGATCGAGTTTTAGTAATATCCGTTGATATTTGCGTACGGAGCGCTTTGCTCTCGATGATACGTCGATATCAACTGATTTTTTTAATGTTTCTTTTTTTTGGAAAATGGAAAGTTTATTCTGATATTCAAATCGTTTTTATTTGGGACTTTTCCTCATTTGGGATAGTTGTGTACTAAATTAAGTATAAGAATAAACTGTTATTGTTTTATTTTTCATAATCTTCAACAATGAGTTTAGTGTCCCAAAGTTTCGGAGTAAACAATTCCTCAGCATATTTTTATTCTTGAGTGGTTGATCACAACGTCCACTACTTACTTTAAAAGACTCAAATACTGTTGTCATTTTGTAAAACCCCCTTGAGAATATAGTATTCTATAAGACCTAACACTACAACGTAATACCAAACTGTCTTCATTTAACGACTAGGGCGTTAAACGTTTCCTAGTAAAAACTGGGCAGGCCCTACTCTATTATCATTAAGTAATTAGATCCGAGTGTCCTTTCCCGGGTCAAGTAATAAAATAGTTGTTTATGGCGGCACTACTCAGGTGCGGCATGTTGTTTGGCAAGCGGAGCCACTTGAAGGCGCGCCAAATATTGATTCGTTCTGTTCGCCGTGTTCAGCTATTTTGCTTTCGTTTTATTCATCTCCTACTTAAAGTTGCTCTGGAAGTTTGCTTTAATGCCACGACCAAATAAACAATGAACTGTTTCCAGCTGCTTTGAGGGATTACAGTTGCCAGTCGTTCACTAAAAACTCTGACAGACTTAAGTTCCGGCGGACAAGCATTGTCTTATTACGTTTGTTTCACAAAGAGGATTGAAAATTGTAGTGCTTTGTTCATTAACAAAATAGATACTATAGTTTTTTGGAATCTTAACGGCAAAAAAGGAAAAGGAGAAAATTATATTAAATGTTAAAAGCTTTGGAATTAGATATGTTGGTGTTTAATTCGCATCGTAGTTTACCGTCTAACTTGTAGCTTATTCTTGAAGAGATCTTTTAAACATACATTCACATACTCACGGCCATAAATGCCAAAAAAGGACAGGACCTTTAGAGCTACAAATTCCTCAGCCACATTTGGAAATTGATAAGGGTTAAGATGGTGGAAATAAAGTATCGTTGGTGATAGGTCTCCAATCACATCGCCCAAAAACCACTTAAAAAGCCCCGTACCCTGTGTCGCCTCTTACGACACCCGGAGGTAGAAAGGAGTAGTAAAATTCTAAGCCAGCACTACATGGCAATAAATAAAATCTTTAAAAAAAATAAATGAATAAGGTTATTGAAAATATTATAAAGAAAATTAATAGTAGTATTTTTTCATAATTTGCAAGACATTATTCATAGCAGAATACAGCGTAAGGGATGGGCACCTTACTCGTAGACTTATTACTCGTCATTAATTCTGCAGCATGAATCGCGAACGGCTCCAGCCTCTCAACCTCTTTACGGTATACCATTACTTTTAAGAGCGATTCGGAACCAAATGAGCTCTGAAGAATTGACTTTTAACATACTCTGAATACAAAGTGGGGACTTATTTTACCGTTACCCTGTTAATAGGCGCATTTTTGTATTCGCTTTACGTTTGAAGACACACATTATGCAGTCAAAATTTATTGTAAGTGGAAATAATTTAGTAATTTTTTGTTTTCCTCATTAGTACTTTTTAATCGAACAAATACAACTCTAGTATTCCGAAAAGATGCTTGGTAGTTTATTTAGAACATTTTATCTTTGTTTACCATTATTGTTAAAGAATGGCAAAAGCCCTACATAAATCATACCTACGTAAAATTTGTCGAAATTGTAACGCCAACGAAATGAAAAATCAGTAAGTTATTAAAAAATATTGGTTATTCAAATATTTCTCGGAAATAGCAAACATGTCTAAAATAAAAACGGCTTAAAGATAAATGATGATCGTACATCTTCTTTACGATGCACAGGCTCTACGAGTATGTGTGTTTAGGGAAACCCCTTATAGATAGGCTTCAGAAAAATATATTCGCAAAATATTTATCTTGGAGCTTGGGTATTCAGATAAGTGCGTCTTTTCTCGGCTTCGATATTGAAAAAGCTTATTTGTTATCTGGTGTGCTCTTTTCTTACATAAAAACTGTATTTTACCAGAGGACTGTATTTTGCCATGTAGGGACCGAATAGTATTTTTTTCTGGTTATGTGAATGTAGTACTATTTGGTGTTGTAGCTGTTAACTTACTTATTAATTAAATATATAAGACGTATAAGAATACACACACACACACTCTCACACACACACAAACACACATGAAACACACTTTAGAGAAAAATAATTATATTTTATTTGTCCATACATATTTCTGTTACAAATTAATGCTCAGTTTATTTAATGAAATTTGTGCAACATATAATTGGCACGATACATTGTTATATTTAAAAATGCTTGTTAATAGATTAAGAGCTGTTTGTTTTACTCAATAATAAATAAATAAATAAATAATAGTAACTATCGCGATTTGTATCAAATAACCCACAAATTATATTAGGGCCGTTATTTCGACTACCTTATTATTCCTATGTTTGTATTTGTATAAATGCGTTATGGAAAATTTTGCTTGCACTTGAGTACTAAAACAAAACTTTTATTTGACTATACAAACCCATATGAATTAGGTCAAATATGATTACCATTATAAACGAAAAAGTAGTGAAATTGTATTACAAACATAATATACAATGTCTTAAAAACTTCAAGTAATCTACAAGAATCAGTGCACAATATTATTAATTTAATGTTTATGATTGAACTGAAATTCCCAACATTTCTAAACAACGCTTACCTAAGCTTATAGGCCCTTTTGCGCAATTTCCAAATTTCTCAAAGACATTAGACACAATTTAGACGCAATATTGTTATATAATACGATTCGATATGTTCCGTAATCAGATTAAGGCATTTTAATTAACAATTCCAAATCCATTTGAATTAATCGTGAAACATTGTGTCGGGTATTATAAGGTTTACGATATTTAATGACTGAATAGGATTACGACTGTAAAGCTGAATTATAAAAGCTTTTATTTATAAAGCTTTTACCTGATGAGTAAGATTGATTGCATTTAAAAATGAAGGTATGAATAATTAAAGCGCATAATATAAATAATACTCAAACGTTTACGTCGAAGAGGTTGGCAGAGGTTCTAATACTTCTGAACACCATGTGACATTGTCACCTAATGTTCAGAGTACCCACGTTTTGCTTGGACAGTGTACCTCTGCCAACCCCTTTGGGGATTTAATGTGTGAACGTTTGAGTTTTTAATTTGTCCCTCTTCATCAGTATCGGCGTGGTTAGAGTAAACAAGGTAATAAGGGATTTGGGTATTTTTAAATCATTGTTGAGCGATGTGGCTGTGGTTGGTGACCCATCTCACTCAACTTCCTTAAGTAGCTCAGGAATTTCAAATTATAAATCTCTGCCTACGTTTTTAGAATTTAAAGCCTTGAGTATAGGTAGGTCAGCTCATCAAACCCATGGCCAAGTCAACTCAAATTCAAGTGAAATGTATTTTTGCAAAAGTAAAATTTTCATATATTTCGCAATTTTAGCTCGTATGAGTTTCAAAGCCTGGACTAGGTACATAAAATACAACTGTTCATATTTTCATGGAGCCTAAAACTCACCGACTGGCAATATATTTTTTATTGCTATTTTACCAGTGCGGAACTTTTGCATATTTCATAAAAACTGTGTACTATTTCGTTGTTACTGATCTTTTAATAGAAGTGTAAAATAAAATTCTGCTGGTGTGGTTCACTTTACATATTATTTGATTTTAATTATGAGTAAAAAAGTAAGAAGTAAATTTTTGAAGTAAAAGTAAGACTATCATGAAAAATCATATTTTTTTATTCTGGTCGTATTTGTATGGTTCATAAGCCTATTTATATATCCCCGGTGATTTTTGAAACTGACCTATTTATTTAAAATAACTTTTTAAATGAGCACAAGAAAAGCCCTTTGGCATATAATTTATTCCTTTGGTCATCAACAGTTACCAGATTTTAACAATCTATACTTATAATAAATCTGTAGAGAGGTCAATTCTGTACATGAAATATATTTTCAAAATAACTATCAGGGGGTGATTAGTGATCGATACTGATGCCAAAAATGCAATCAGTAAAATTTTTGTCTGTCTGTCTGTCTGTCTTTCTGTCTGTCTGTCTGTCTGTCGGTTTGTATGTTCCTTATGGAAACAACAACTACTCGACGGATTTTTACGAAACTTGGCACAATTATTTTTCATACTCCCGGGCAGATTATAGTATACTTTTCAACAGAGTAGTGAAGGGGAATTTTGGCAAATTTTGGAAAAACAGGTGAAGTTACTCCATTTTTTAAGCTTCCGTCGCGTGTGCATCCTTAATGGTTAAAGTTACATAGAAATCATGTATCACGGAAATATTCTTCATAAAATTTACTAAAAAATATCCCTCAAGAGCATACGTCTATCTTTTATGGTTGACTCACAATAACACGGGTAACTCCTGATAGCTTAGCAGTTTGGAGCATTCTGAATATATTTGTTTATTCTTACGTATATAATACTCTCACACATCCATAATTTACAAAAGTTGACATTATAACCTATTCAATAAAAAAAGAATCATAGAAATCGGTACAGAAACACCGAAATTATACATGAAATAAGCCATCGCTGCCGTGACCAAAACCAAATCCTTACATATTACATACTAGATGGCGCCAGTAGTTGCATCTGTAGGATATATATATATACATCGCGGGATGGTTTCTGGTTTAGATTGTTATAAATTCTTTATAGCTTTCAACTCCACTTCAACTCAAACAGAAAATTTGCTTAATAACGGAGATACTGAACCGTTCATTAAAGCGCATTCAAAATCTCAAAGCTACACTGTTCAGGTGTGCTAAAAATCGCGATCATTGCGCTAAATATCACAAACTTTGAGCAGTGATTGAAGAAACCTCGGATATTTAAAAACCAACGCTACTCGTGCGAAGCTGGGCCGATCCACTAGTATTTAATAAATTTAATCGAGTATCTATATTAGTTTAAAAAACCAGAATATAAATAGGGAAAGAACTACATTTCACATATCGTGCTTAATTGCAGGCCCATCTCCTTCGTAACGTGATCAACCAATTAAACCGTAGTCATCTCAGTGGAATCAGATCAATCAAATATACTCAGAACCTTAGATCAAAAGACGAGTAAGTTCCAGCCATCAAGTTTAGTCACAGCTTAAAGTATTAGTGAACCATTGAGGTCGGCCGTGACACGACTCAGCATTCCCCAGACAGCGGGTGCGTTCGAATTCCAATTAGATTAATTAAACTCCGTACGTAATCGAATCATCAGTCAACTAGTTGGGACCGTTAATAAGACAAGTGGTTATCGATCCGGCCATTATTTATAGGACAGGACGAGTGAGACTTTCAAGCTGATTTCATTTTGTGTTCAGAGTGTACGATTATTTAGAGTTTTTGAATTTGTTTTAGTAGTTAGAATGGTACGAGTGCACCAGAAAACAATATGCATTAGTAATTGTAAACAGCTTGTTCTTTATTCAAATTAATGATTGTCAAATGCATATATTTATCTATTTTTGGTTTATACATTATGGTAGTTTTTACGCATAATATGATTATGAAACTTACATGGCTGAGGCTATATAATGTGACTGAATATTTTCTCAATAAACTACACTGTCTTGGTATTGGTATCCATTTAATTAGTATTGATATCGAGAACTACAGCTATACTTTTCACTCTTTTCGCGTTTCTTTTTATTTCTACTTTTATTAAACTAACATAAAAAGCTTTAATATTAATACAAATACTCTGCTTTAATGTTAAAAGCAAGTTGGGAATACTGTTGCCGATATTTATTTTATGGTCGATTGTGCATTTTATACGGGGCGAGGGAACGCTCTATGTGTAACGATACAATATTTACATATGGCGGAAAAGCCACGTTTCCAAAGTGCATTTTAGTTTAGGGGCGCTTCGATATTGGCTGTAAAATGGAAGGCTTCGACTTGTGCATACAAATATCATATATGTTGCGCAGCGTTTTAGTGCCGCGCGCTAAATCTAGGCTCGGGTTATAACAATGTGATGCCCGTAATGGTATGGTAAATGGTATTATTACCAACCAACTGACAAGATACATTCTAAAACTGGCAATATCATGTTTTTTATTTATTAAGAAGTTTTACAGCAATATATCAAGAAAATTCAATAATTACATCAAAATACATTAACATTTCAAAATATCAACCAAGTCTATGAATATGAACAAATATCAGTTTATCATCAAAAGCTCTCATTAGAAATATAATACCAATTAGAGAAAAATCATCAATTATAATCATAATTATGAATAAACATTCGTGAAACACCCAATCAAATAAAACAGACGAGTATTCTAGTTAAATGAAGTGTTTTACACAAAGATAACCATTTCCTTTTGTTTTTAACTAGCTCTAACGTGCAATGTAGAAACATAAATAAGATTTAAGTAGCAGTTACACGGACAGTTAAATGGCGTCACAAATATTGACTCCGTGGTCAGGATCTTGGTCGCAGAAGAAAAGTGACTTAGAAATGTTTGGCGTCACGCCAAGCGGCTCTCACGAGTGTGGTATAAGTCAGGGGCGGCAAAACGTGCCGGATCAAAGTAAAATATCGAAATTTCCAAGTCCGTTCCCGTGACTGACCAAGTTGGCACTTAGCTGAACTAGTTTCGAACTTAGTTAAGGCTCCCAAGTTGGGTGATTCGATATTCGATGATATCTAGTCGTGTTTAATAAATCGAGTTATTTTATCAGAATAAAAACGAGGGGGAAGGAATATACAACTTTTTTTAATTTACAATTTTATTAAATAAAAACAATTCATAATAATAAAAAAATACGTTGACGTTATGACTGACAGAAAAAAGAGATAACAATCTTAGGTTTTATTGTTTTAATCAAGATTTTTATAACTGCACCTTATTGTAAAAAGCAAAACTGCTGTATAATATATGATAAATTGTAAACATTTTTGAGAAATCAATTAACATTCATGTTCATGAACTTATAGGTGCTTAACATACATTCTTACCAACAACGAAAAAGGTAAACTAACAGACAGTAATCAAATATAAATACTACCAAAATTAAAAATAAACAAAAATCCTCCATGTTAATTGAACTTGGCTGTCGTGTCTGTGGTGCTTAAGTGATTATGTAAATTACTTTCAGGCTAGCTGTAACGTAATAATCTTAGCCAGGACAAACATTGCTACAAAAAAAGGAAAAATTCAGTGCTATGTCTTCATCAAGACTCAAAATTTTGAAATTGTGTTTTTTATTGTTTTTATGAAGCTACTTTATTTTGATTTATATTAATCTCGCTTTGTCTTGGTTTCACGCCCGATTTCTGAATTGAGTATTCAAGCTGAGAACGACTTAAGTATCGTTTTGTCTCATTCAGTTGTTAAGATTTCAATGCGACAGAACGATACTTAAATTGTTCTCAGCTGGAATACTCAATTCAGAAATCGGTCGTCAGTTTAATACATAACTTAATATTTATCAATTTAAGTAATTTATTTTTGTCTTTTGGTGATTTCGGTATTAAGCTTTAAAAGAAGTTGTTTCAAGATATAACTATATCATATCAAAGTTTATTTTGTCAAATTTAAAAAGTAAGAAGTGCCATGTCAGCCCCACTATGTGTATCCCAATATTAATTTTTGAGGATATTGCCTTACAGAAAATAATATTCACTGTGTAGTGTCGGCTTGGAATAGCACTACCCCATTTTTTCCGGTGGGTGTACGTAAGAGGCGACTAACGGTATTGGGGCTTTTGCGGGATTTGTAAGCGATGCGGTTGGAGACCCATCACCAACAATCATTATTTCACCATCTTTTCCCCATTCAACTTTTCAAAAGTGGCTGAGGAACTTCTAGTTCCTTTGCTCTGGCTACCCCTTTTAGGGATTTACAGCTGTGAGTATATTGTCATCACCACTTTATATAAGGTGATAATACTTGTAACATAATGTATCATTGTATACTTAAATATATACTTTTGAATAACTACAAGTTTAATTCATAAGTTTGAAAATGAAAGATCGTATTACTGAGTGACGCAGCTGCATGCGCACGTGCAACCCCCACTACCGTACCGGAGTTGTTTGTCTCAGTGTTTAAAACGGGTGACGTGCCAGTAGCTGCGTCATTCGAGTTCTGACTGTCTAGTCGAGAGGAACTGCTGCTTGAAAGATATTATGTAAGTTATAACATTAACTACCTATTGCTAATTGAATTAATTACTAAGTGTATATATACTTGTGCTTAAGTATAGATAGTATATTTATGCCTAAATGCTTCACTACTACTATGTATTAAAATGTGCATAGGTGTTTCATGTAACGCTATTGAATGTATGTATAAAGCCACTTGCTACGGAACCATATTTGCTGTAGTTATTGTAGAACAGTATAGTGTTGATTATATGAAATGATAGTTAATTAAACAGAGTTTTATTTGTAGAGGTTATAGATTTCTCTAGTATTGAATACCATCCCGTAAGGCCTGACAATATGTATGATGATGAGTGATATAAAAATAATATTCTACTTGTAAATGAATGTTCTACTTGTAACGGACTTGGGGCTTTTTAAGGGATTTTTGGGCGATGCGGTCGGACACCCATCACCAACAACCTTTATTTTACCATCTTTTCCCCACTCAACTTCCAAAAGTGGCTGAGGAATTTATAATTTCTCAGCTCTGGCTACCCCTTTTAAGGATTTATAGCCGTAAGTATATGTATTTATATGTATGTTGTAAATGATGAATGACGTACACGTGGAGTTTAAACCTCTAGCAAAAGTGTGATGAGTCGGATTAACACCCAAATCCCCCGATGGAGAAATCTGCTATGTGTGTTGAGAATATAATATTGTGTGAAACCATAACCATAATACAGGGACAGGATCAAAATCTTGAAACTTATTATTTTGGAATTATTGCCGTGAGTATAGGCCTGTATGCATGAGTATTTTAAAGGAGGATGGGCACAAATATAAGGCACCTGGTCCCAGCAACAGCCAGGATGAGTCCAGTCGTTGGAAAGGTTATTTTTTGTACAATAAAAATAACCAAAGCGCTTTTCCTAATTTGCTGCCGTTTTTGAGAAAGATTGCTTTAAAAGTTTTTTTGTGACAGGACTTCGTGATGTTTGTTCCATGTTTTTGATAAATTGTCGATGTAATTATGACAGTTCGGTATGCAAAATTTTACTTAAGTGATGCTGATTACAAAACCATTTCGAGATATTATGGTTATTATAAACAATATTTTCTTGAAATTATATCAATTGAAGCTATGATGACTGTTATTTTATCAAAAAACTGTAACAGTGTTTGACCTTCAATGTTGTTTTGCAGTTTATTAATAAAATATCGAAAATCATAGGTTTCTTTAGTGAAATATCGTAATAATTTCATTTGACATCACAAATTCGTGATATGTTTTGCAATCAGCAACATTTGTATAAAACATTTCGCTTCATTTGCATGTTGCTACGTGATTTTATCGATCGATGACGTCATTAAGTACAAAATTTGAACAATCTTTAAAAAATCATAACTTTACAATTACTCATTTTAAATGGAAAATTAGTCTTCTATTTTCGTGTTTACTATCAAATAAAAATATTTGATAAATACCAAAAAAAAAACTTTGCATACCGAATTTATTGAAAACTTTGACAGTTTTTACAATGTCGCTTCAGCATTGAGATGTTTTAAGTGTAACATAATTACTAAGGCCCTAAGGGCCAGTTTTTTGATCCGTAGTTAACTCAACAATTTGTTAAATATCGTAACTATTAGTTAGATATCAGCAAAATGCATTTTTTGACCCGTGGTTAGAGTAACTAATGTCAAATTTCGAACCAAAATGGATTTACGATTTGACTACTGGTTAGTCATTTAACTATAGTCAATGTCACGTCAATGTAACAAATGGTTATATTTTTAACTAAGGATCAAAAAACTGGCCCTTAGTTACACCAGAAGCATGAATTATCATAATTTCACAAAATGAACGAAATCAAGATTGAAAAACTGTACATCAAAATCGGCAGCTCTAATAAGATTGCTGCCGTAGTCTTTATTTTTCTACACTAATATGGCTTTAGAATGATATATGATTCATTTTAATTGAGAGACATTCAACATGGGGACCAAAATGCCCATCCTCCTTTAATCGAATTTAATTATTATAAACCAATTTTGCGTAATAAATTAATATGTGTAAAAGTACCTTGTGACACCCGCTGGAAGAAATGCTTAGTGAAATACAAAGCCGACACTCCACAGCTTCAGTAAAATGAGTAAATAACTAAACATATATTAACGGGCCAAACAAGCGCATATAACTTACACATGACTAGAAAGCTGCAAACGTAAATACTGATGGATTATATTAAGGCAAAAGAGCGTTTTATTGTTGTTAGACAGTTAATATTTTATATCAATATTCAATACTCAGCTGATAGTATTTAATCTCCAATGTAACAATCGATTTCGATGTTGTATCTTATTTCAAGGTATAACTTGTAAAATAAGACTTTAAAATCTTTCATCTACGGTAATTTGATATAAGCTTATTTAAGCTTTTTAATATAATATAAAATATGAGAGCCTTCAGTTAAAAGGTTCTAAACATAGTAAATGCCAATCTTGTGAATTATACATTTGTATATTTGAACTAATGTTTGATATTACAGCAATAAAAAATGCCACCTACGAGCTACGCCTACTATTTGCTATTGCTAACTTATTCACTAGGTACATAGCTCCTATTGTTCATAACTTCGTATTAACACTGTTTAATATTCCATGTTCGTTACGACTGAATGAGCAACTTTGACATGTCGTGCTCTGCGCGTGTTTTCAGGGGTGGCGCGAGACTCCTATTTCAATAGAGGAAAATCAGCACATTTTCATATGCAAATTGCGTGTAATGTTAGAATAATTTTGTGATATGGAACTACCACAAATTGAGTCTGTGCTGAATGCATACAATATAGTAGATTTAACTAGTGTTAGATAAAACTGGTTGACAACCCTTTAGGTTTACCGTAAACATCAATTTCGGTAGCTCTGGTTTGATACCTGAAATGAGCCGTCAATCAGCCACAACTGTGTTGTGGTTTGAAGTTTGAACGAGGAGGTGTGGCGGTGGAGATTGGCGGGTGTTACCTAAAGCTTATCAAATATGTTTAGTACGTAGTAATTTCTATTGTGGTCAACTCTCTCGCCTTTAAATAGAATAAAGGAATTCAGCTTGCACAATCTTTGTTTACACTTTCCAAAGATTTTATTTCCTTTAGCTGTGGCCTGTAGGCCTTTTTAAATTATTGTTGGACGGTTGGAGACCATCACCAACAACTTTAATTAAACATCGTCTACCTATTTTTGGGATTTATATAGTATATTGTATGTATGCTATATTTATTCTTTTCTATCCACAAGTACCATTCAAAAAAGAAATTTTGTAGAAACTTTCCTATTTCACGTCGCAGGTTTATAACTTTTAATCTTTCTTTGAAAGAACCCGATATTTCTAGACTATGATTGGCTTGGTGTCAAAGTAAAAGTTAGTCTTTTGAAGAACATACTGAAGTTTATGATGTCGTAAAAGTTCTTAGGTCAAAGACGACTAAAAATTTAAAATTTAGCTTATTACAATTAAAACAACTTTTATACTTACAACTTAATTATAATTTTAATTTATTTTTATTTTGTAGTTTTCATTTTGTGTTGTATGTAATGGCTAAATATGGGCTACTAGCCTGAAATAAATGATTTTTATTTTTATTTATTTTTATTTTTTTTGACTTTTGGATATTTTAATCGCGTGTTATTACATTGTTTTTAAAGCCCGACGTTTCGAAAACTTTTCAGTTATCATGGTCACGGGAAGACTGAGGTGTTATTTGTCATTATACAGTACTATAAAATTATTAATACTATCACAAAATTTAAGTAACAATTAATTAAGTTTTAATTATAATGTGCAATCGTGAAAGTCTTAGAAAATATTTAGCTTATTACGTTTAAATGTGAAATAATTATTATAAATCATTTATAATCATGGCGGCAGTGGAGACTATTGAGAATAATAATAGTATGATATGAGATGAGATATAATAGTATAATGAGTAATGATAGCTATAAAGTTTTAAATAATTTTAAGTTACATTGAAAATGTTTACTTTCTAAGCATCCCTATTGAGTATGAATTTAAACATATCCATATTTAATTATTTCATAGTTGAATGTTAACTGCTTTCTAAATAAATACAGCATATTAATATTGAAAAAATCACGGTGATGTTTCTCAGCAAAATAAGCTGAGTTGAGATAAAAAGAGACGAATGAGGTAAATGAAATTGTCTAGATGCAAACTTTTAATTCATTGTAGTTAGAAGGAGAGTTATATTTTTGGGCAATATGTTATGCTATGGATGATTATTGTGTATAAAATTTATTTATTTATTTAATTATTTATTACGGATTGCCAACAGTGAAAATAGTACACAATCTTAGAAAATACTCAAATTTAAAGGACACATATCAACTAAATACACTATAAAATATTCAATAGACATGATCTTAAGGCAACAAATAACCCAATTCAATCGACAACGCGTCTTATCCAACGTAAATCTGCGACATTACGAAAAATGCACTTAACTGTCTGGTTTGGCGTTAACTCATAATTTCTTACTATTACTTTGATTACTTAGATATAAAGGTAATAAAGCATTTTACATTTTCATATTATTCCACATTTTTTTATTTAGTTATTATTTTTAGCGACATGATAGTCCAGTGGGTAGAACACCCGCCCGAAAAACAGAAGGGCGTGAGTTCCAATCCTGGGACGGGCCTACACCAATTTGTCTTTTCTAAAGTCATATGTGTGATTTAAATCTTTTTGTTCATGAAATCCTCATGTGGGGATTATTACTAATAAATAAAGAATAAATAAAGGAAAGAAAAATTTCGACACAGGCGGGAATCGAAAAGTTAGACAAGTGGCCTTACGAATTAGTTAAAATTCGGAGGTAGGAAACGCAAACACTACTTAAACGTGTAAAAGAAATAAAGGATAGAAGAATTTCGCACTGGCAGCCAATTGACACGGTGGCTCAGTTGGCAGAGCGTCGGGGCGTATACCCGAGGTCGCGGGTTCGATTCCCGCCTGTGTCGAAATTTTTCTTTCCTTTATTTATTCTTTATTTATTAGTAATAATCCCCACATGAGGATTTCATGAACAAAAAGATTTAAATTATGTGATAGTTAGGCGTTTCCAACATTTGCATTCTATCTGAAAAGTTAGACAAGTGGCCTTCCGAATTAGTTAAAATTCGGAGGTAGGAAACGCAAACACTACTTAAACGTGTAAAAGAAATAAAGGATAGAAGAATTTCGCACTGGCAGCCAATTGACACGGTGGCTCAGTTGGCAGAGCGTCAGGGCGTATACCCGAGGTCGCGGGTTCGATTCCCGCCTGTGTCGAAATTTTTCTTTCCTTTATTTATTCTTTATTTATTAGTCATATGTGTGGTTAATTTATCATGGTTGCTAACGGTGAGGGAAAACATCGTGAGGAAACCCACATGGCTGAGTTGTACTTAGTCATGTGACAGTGTATTCGTACAAAAACGGCGATAGGCCTGCCCCCTATCACGTGAGTACACTGTCTAAGCAAAACGTGGGTACCTTCTCTGGAAACTAGATGGCGCTTGCCATGTGAGTTCAGGAGTATTGGTACCTCTGCCAACCCCTTCGGGGATAAACGGCGTGAACGTTTATGTTATGTTATGTTTATTATTTTTACACACAGTTTTCGCTTATTTCATCCAGCAAACCCTTTGTTCTAAATAAACTACGCGAGTAATTGAATAACTCGCTGATTGTAGTTTTCGTTTGCAGATAATATGGTTAAGCGTGGTCCATACAAACAAAGCATTACACAATTTATCTGATTATCATTCTGCGGCTTCAAAACTTTGTAATCCAATTCGGAGTCTTTGTTTGTCTCACCATTGTATTATTTGGTTGTGAGAGTCTTCAGAGATGCATAACAAAGGCAATTGCGGTGTCTCGGGGATAGCAAGATGTCTTAGAGACATTATGAACTCGTCCGTTTCTTCAGTACAACGCTATTTAAATAAACCACTGAAAGAAGACAATGGTCCTGGTTTCATTTTTGTGCTGGAATATTTTGGAGCCTTTTTTTACTTTCTTATTTATTCATAATAAAGGGCAACGGTATGATTGAAATAAAAAGACTGTAACAGTAGTAGAGTTATAAACTTATTAAGACATTTATTGATGGCGTTGCATACATTTCATTTATAAATTTTTGATTATTTTTTCTGTTTAAGAAAAAGGCAGAAATGTATGACACTAGTTTAGAAAAAGACAAGAACGTAGGAAAATATGTCGTTTTGAATGTCATACGTGGTCTTTAAGAAAATAAGTATCTATGCAGTGTCAGCTTAGAATACCACTAATGCAATTCTTTCCGTGGGTGTGATGAGAGGCAACTTAGGGATTTGGGGCTTTTCAAGCGATTGTCAGACGACGTGGCTGAAGAACGAATATTACAAATCTTTTACCCATTCAACTTTTAAAAGTGGCTGAGGAATTTTGAGTTTTCCAGCTCTGTTTACCTTTTTTGGGAATTAATAGTCTCATTTATATGTGTATTTGTATGTAAAAATACAAATAGATAACAAATCATCACCAGTTTCCCATTTTAACTGAAGTATGTTTGTTTCAGTGGACACAACAGCACAGTACGATGCAGTCAGAGCGTATTTGAAGGAGCTGGATATATTGAGCGCTGTGTGGGTGGGACTCATCCGCAGCAATCCTGATGGAGATTTCACTTGGACGTAAGTTCATATACCTAATCCTAATAAGATTATTATTTAAGTCATATGGTTTACTTAGTCGTGTGTGTGTAATGTGAATCCTTGTAAATTATATAATAAAGAAAGGAAAGGATGAGAGGAAAATAATATAAGTGATCTAACGTGTCAATGTGGTTGATGATGTCTGAAGAGGACAACCACGGAAGACACAATTAGTACTAATAGAAAATGTGCCTAGAAATGCAAATGTCCAAATCCTGAAAACTTTCATTCTTATTATAATTAAAACAACTATTGATTTTCGGATATTTTAATCGTGTGTTATTACATTGTTTTTAAAGCACGACGTTTCGAAAACTTTTCAGTTATCATGGTCACGGGAAGATTTCATTCTTATGTGTGAAAATATTGACAAATAAAGAGACACCCAGAGAGGTTTGCCAGGATCCTGCAATCGATCGATAGTTTTTGCTTACCCCAGTATAAGGGTGTGGTACATATAATTTAACTAGCTTCACTTACCCAAATCTTAAAATTTTAGCTATTTATTGCGATATTTACGTTCAGTAATCCTTTTCTAGAATGGAAATATTTTTTTAAATTCTGAAGTAGATGCTAGCGTTCAAGCAATTTTTTTTTCTTTCTTTTATACACAATGTTTAATTACAATACATATGTTATCAATCAGGGACTACCGGGGACTGAGCAATGAAGGGTACTGGAGTTCAGCCCCAGACAGTAGGATAGCTCCGTTGTGTGCCGCTGCCAACCCAGCCGCCGACTATCGATGGGAGGCCAGGGCTTGCGGAGGACCCATGGTGGCTTCTTTCATTTGTGAACTTCCAGGTAAATAGAAATGAATAAATAAAATAAAAACTTTTGCTATGGAATCTACCTTGAGATTAGATACCTGGATATAAGTAATATAAAAAAGACACATAAATGGCATTCATCAGCTTACAGATCCAGAAGTTAGTATCCTAAACCAGCATTACAGACGATATATTTTGTTTATTACTTACTAGCTGACCTAATTTCCTTGTGAACTATATGACAGGTTTTTAATGATATATCATTTAATTGACACAAAAACAGAACTGTATGTTTTAAAAAAAAAGACCTTGATTCAGAAACTAAAAAGTTTGATATGGGTTTTTTTGTTCCTAGTACCGCAATGGGCCTTGGGTTCCGAAGGATGTATGGTTCGCTCGCTGCCGGCTTTGACCGCTCTGTACCTTCCCGAAAGTGCCGCAGTGCAACTCACAGCCGACTGTGGCTTAGCCGGAATCAAGAGCGTGGAATGCACTGGTCATGTGGTAAGACTTCCATATTATTACTGGTGTTTTAAAGATAAAGTACGTATACGTTAATGATGGCCCATCCGCTTTTATTTTATTTACATTAACACTCATTTATTTTTAAGTATCGATATGTAATTATACTGGGTACAAATCGTTGACATTTTTTTTTTGATGAATGTTACATTTAAATTATTTTTTTTGCAGAAACGTGAAGAACTGTTACGTGATTTATCATGTTCACAAGATATGGAGGATACAACTTCTAGTTTTACAACAGAAACGACTTTGGGCACGGGGTCTACTGAAACTGAAGGCGAACTAGATATATTTACAACACGGTCTTTAGATATAACGACTTTTCATCCAAATCAAGAATCTACATCAACCATTTTGCCAGTTACCAACAAAAATGACGCTAAACTTAATGTACCCAAAACCAAAATTTATAAAAACAGTGAATTGAATTTGGTAACTCATAATAATTTAGAAAGTAACGAAGTACCACAAATGGTCAATAACACTTTTGCTGCAAAAGAAAAGAATATTGTGTCAATAATAGAAAAACCACATGAAATCCCCCAATACGTTATGAAGCACAACGAAAAAAACTTTAACCTGCCTTCAGATCATTTTATCCCACCTTTGGTGATGGCAAGAGCAAGGTTGAGTGAAGACATGGATGTCTTAACTTTGGCCGAAAAACATGCACAACAGTTGGCAGAACATGCAAATCGCAAAGATAACCCTATGAAAGAACCACAAAGTCTATTAAATACTGTGCTAACAACTGAAAAGTTTGATATATCAACTGCAAGTGCTGTAAGCAAAGAAATCAATTTTGATGATTTACAGAAAAAGACAGAAAAATATGGATTAAACAAGAAATTTCCTGAAAAAATCATAAATCCTAAGAGTAAACACGCAAAAGTGCATATAAAAAATATAATAGCGTTCAATAAAGTAAATGATAGTGTTCACAAAGAAATCGACATTTCAATCGCGAACACAACAGATATTTTAAACGTGTTAAAAACTAATGATAACTCAAACTCAGAAGAAGATTCTCCTATTGATTTAACTGTAACTTTAAAAGAAAAAAATACTTTAAATTTAAAGACAGATTCTTCTGAAAGTATTACTAAATCAACAACAACAGATTCAACTCTTGATTTTACGACAAAAAGTTTAGTCCAAGAAATAATTAACATTACTTTAGTGAACAACAACTTAGCAACAAGAACCATCGAAGTTACTACATTGTCGCCGATAGATGAGGCGACTGATAAAATAAGTGGAAACAAAAAATCAGTTACTGAATTATCTAATAGTTACAATTACACATTAGCACACGAAATTAAAAGTGCCATTAACAAATCAGATGAATTCATAACGGAACCAATCCTGCTTAAAGATATAGCCACACAATTTCCCTTGGTCGACGCAACAGAAAATAACAAATCAAGACATATCAATTCTTCGGTAGTGAAATCCCAAACAATGGTGTTTGATAATTTGACGAATACTGCAAAAGTAAACCAAAGTTTTGATGCTGAGAACACAACACTGAATAGTTTCAATTTAAATGATTCATACATAACAGATCAGTTTATAGGTGAAGGCTCATCAATACATCCTGCAAAAGAAACTATTGATTCAGATTCTCCATTACTGTCTGCTGCTAGTGAACCCTTACATCGACCTACGCGAACAAAAAGGCTACACTCACCAAGCCGATTAACCAAATTTAACTTGTTGCGTATATTAGGTTAAACTGCAACAGAAAGTTTGATTTAGGATGTGACTGATGGTTAGTATCAAATTATTGTTAAAGTGATAGCACGGCGCACTAAGTTTAATTGTCTCCGTAATAATTTGCAGGAAATATTGTGTGATAGATTTGATTTATAGTGAGGCTTTAGTGATATCAAAATTTTAAAAACTTAAATCTTACATGTATAGTAGAGCTATTATGTAGCTATTTAGACTACGTTTTAGACCTTTAGGAAAGGTATTAGGTTTGGATTTAAAGATACTACTCACAACAGATACACCCCTCTTTGTTCTGTTGAAATTATTATTTTTCATAAAGGGTCTTGTTGAGAAAAAAAGTATATTGTACTAGAACTACATTCTTTTATTTAATTCATTTACAGTTAGTGTTATTTTACTGCTGTAACAACAGAGATTTAATATGAATTTTCAAAACTACATCTTTTGAAATTAAGTTGTAAGTACTAGTGAAGAGAGGAAGGAATTGGTATTTTCTTCTAAAAACTGCATTGTGGCATATAGAGATAAATAGGTTTTTAGAAAGTACGGCTCATATTAATAGTAAAAATAACCATAGTCAATTCATTAATACTCTTTTCGATAATATAGACCCTTGCCTATTCCTATTCAATAGTAGTCGTTTAACCTATGTCTACCTTGATGAATGCCAAAACGATAGATGTTCTTATATTTTGTAAAAATCAGTTGTATTTTCAAGTTAAACTGTTTGTCGTTGTAGTTTGCACGAAAAATCAATTGAATTAGTAGATAATAACTACGCAGTAGATATTTCAATGCAACGTTTTTTACACATCACCACATCATATCATTGTATGGAAGAACGGTAAACTGTTCTGACGTAATTTATTTTATGAAATGTTTAAATCATAGAGATATGTTAGTTTTATGGATAACATATTGATCGTACCGAAATAAATGTAACATTTAAGTAACTAGGAAAATTATTTGACGACATTTTGATGTTTTTCACAAATTATAACTTTTACCTATAGAGTGCAATGTTTTATAAATAAATTTTAAAAAATGATTCGTTTCTTATTTATGTCCTGCTTGTCTCTTTTTTCTAGTCGTACAAAAGTAATTTCACTGCGGGATATGCATAAAGATCCTACATTTATACTAGTGAAGGTGTGAATAAAGTAATTGTTGATGCACTTTCAATTAAGTAATATTATACAGCGACTTTTAAATAATTGGAACCCATCGAATAACCTAAATTCAAATATTCTCACCCAATCTGGCATCAAATTTTCAAGTTACTTTTTTCGGTATTAAAGTCGACTTCTGTTGTAATTTAGGCATGTGTGTACCAATACTGATGTTTTAATTAAGGCCATCTCTGCAAAATAATGACATGTTGGTGGTTTTTAAACTCTACAAAGTCTGTTCGGATTTTTTGGATATCACTTGAATAAAATATTTGTTTATGCTTAGTTCTTGTTCTTTGAGTTTGCATTTGTTTTTATTTCGTTGCAAATGATTAAGAAAAAACATATCTCACAACTTGTATATTTTCATCAAAGCTGGAAAGGCTTCGTAGGCATTACTCAGATATTATAATCATACGTTGTATGTTTTTCTGTATTAGTGTATTATATTATCCATTAATTTAACGATCTTTAATTTTCTTTTTAATATTTAGAATAAAAAATAAGCCACGATATTATTCTGTCTTTGTTACTGTCAGATTTTGATGAGATGTAAGAGCGCAATAACTGTAAAGATGCTCTCCTTAATTCTATTACTTAGTATGCTTCTGATCTGAACTGAACTTAGTGTTTAAATCTAATACATTAAGTTCCTCTTGCGCAGTACAAATCTTATACTTCTATTTCACTATATATTTGCATATAGTTGTTTTTGTGCGAATGTGCCCGATTCGAAGAAAAGTGAAGGACTAAAAATATACTAAGTAATACACTACAACTCAAATACGTACAAAGGAATCTAAAAATGGTGAAATTCAATTACTAATAGTTGTTGAAAAGGGAATACTGAATAAAATGAAAGAGTTTTATAACGCTTACCAAGCAGAGAGAGTTTCCCCTTGAGAACCCCTTCTCAAAACCTATTTTGATAGTGTATTTTTGAAAGGGGAGAAATATGTAATTTATAATGGTGAAAATCTCTTTCATATGGGTTTCCTGAAGGGGATATGATTAGGTTTTGTCTGTTTTAAGGTATTTTACTGGCTTAGAGTTTTCAGTAAATAAATACCCCACTAAAAAACCCTTTTGAAGGGAAAGCGCTTACAATCCCTGGTTCTATTCTATTCTATAATAATAGTCAAGATAGAGTGGTGTTTGAGACTATAATGTAAATCGTACCTCCACATACGTAAACTGAGAAAATATGGTGAGTTTCTTAGCCTAAGCTAAAATAAGAATAAAAAACATATGGTCCAATCACAAGATGTTTTTTTTATTTCAGCTGAGGCTAAGAACCTCACTACACTTTCACGCATAAAAAGAGTACGTTTTAAGAACGAAGTGACAGGTCTTCAATCACATCCCCGGAAAATCACATAAAAAGCCCCTTTACCCTCTTACGATCACCCACGCGTAAAATTGGTGTAGTTCTATTCTAAGCCGACACTACACAGCAACACTTGTAGTGAAACGCCCAATGTAGCCCTCTCTATCGCTATTTGGGTGCCTTGTAATGAAGCCAATTGTGAGAATATGTGTGTCGCTACGTCGCGCGTCGCCTGTATTGTACCTGTAATTAATGCTGAGTAAGTCCCCAGCTCATTTTTGCTCATATATGTATGGGTAGAACACTGGTTACCGTGCAAACGACTTGTGTTCAAATCCCGGGTCAATTTGTCTTTTCTAAAGACATATGTGTGGTTAATTTATCATGCTTCTTAACGGTGAGGAAAAACATCGTGAGGAAACCCACATGGCCGAGTTGTACTTAGTCATGTGACAGTGTATTCGTACAAAACGGCGAATGGCCTGCCCCCTATCACGTGAGTACACTGTCCATGCAAAACGTGGGTACTCTGAACACCAGGTGACAAAGTCACGTGATGTTCAGAAGTATTACTACCTCTTCGGGGATATTCAGCGTGAACGTTTGTGTTATGTTGTGTATATAGTGTCTGCTGTGTAGTGTCGGCTTAGAATAGCACTACCCCATTTCTTCCGGTGGGTGTACGTAAGAGGCGAGTAACGGTATTGGGGCTTTTAAGGGATTTTTGGGCGATGCGGTTGGAGACCCATCACCAACAACCTTTATTTTACCATCTTTTCCCGACTCAACTTTCCAAAAGTGGCTGAGGAATTGCTAATTCCTTAGCTCTGGCTACCCCTTCTAGGGATTTATAGCCGTGAGTATATGTTTGTATTTATGTAATACTTGTAATTCTAATTGAGCAATGTTTATGTATGTGTTTCTTCTTTGTAGGCATAAATAAATGTTTTCTTTGTTCCTTAATTTTTTTTCTGTTTTGCTGCCTTGTTTTAACCGTTTTAGAATTTTTATAGTCTTTTTATTGGTTTTTTCCACCATTGAATTGCCAAACCTGTTTAATACGACTACTACATAATTTGCAATATGCACGAAACCCTTAGCAACTGTAAATGTTGACACGAAATATAATTTAATAAAGAAATTATGTAAATGAAAGTGAGGGTTGTTGTTAAAACACATCCTGTACCGTAAGGATTTAATTATCCTTTTATAATCCAGGATTCTGCCATAACTCGGCAACAAATTTTCCCAAATGGTTATATATTCGCTCATATTTATGTTCGTTTAAATTTTGAACTTGAACTATGAACGTTACTAGGAAGCCGATTATACTTTATTGTTTCTAATAATTTGTTTTTTTGTTGACCTAATTCGGGTATACTCGTGGACGTAATATTTATTTGACATAAACGGATTTTAATAATATATATCACTGACTTCTTATCATTCTCACCATTGTTAATAGTGATATCGGGCAGGTAATAATATAAGTAATACCTGTTTTATATCATGTGGACACTGTAAAAAATATTCAAGTCATTCCCGTAAAAACCAAAAGTTTTTAATGTCGCTACGGTATATAATACGTGAGGATAGTACATGTGAGTGGATAGGTGACTAGCATCTCGGTCCGGAAGTTGCGGGTTCGATCCCCGCTGGGGGCATCATTTATGTGAGCATAAATGATAGTTTCTTAGTCTTGGGTGTTATTTATATGTGTATTTCGAATATTAAATATATCGTTGAGTTAGTATCCCATAATACAAATCTTACTTATATTGGGGCTAACTAGATCTGTGTATAATATGTCCGTATATATTTATATATATTAAAAAAATGTGCAGCCTCGTTCTCGATAAAAGCTTGATATCTGCTATTGAATAAGATAAAGAACCGCCCGGTTGACTCGGAAAAGTATTTATGTCTAGCGGCTATGGAACAGACCTCAATAAAACTCTTTCAATAACGTTTCTGATCACACAAGAGAACTTTCATAACTTAATTACGATGACGCAGAAAGTTATGGTCCTCGCTTTTGCAACAATGATCATTCACGGTGAAGTTGTACACTTCTAAATTTTCACAATCGAAGTGTTATTATCAAAACTGATTTAATATCAAAGTTACAATAATACGTACACAACACAAATATGTTAGTAAAATGCAATATAAAGGATATGCATCAACAATTGTCCGTAGCTGGAAATAAATCGGTAAAGACTTGCACCATACCACATTCTCATAAAACTCCGAAAATTTACAAAAACACAAAAATGATTATGCTATTGAAAAACGTCTAATGCTTCATAAATAAATAAACAAACTCAGTATTATCCAACTCTTACATACACATACTCATGTGATGAGAAGCCAAATTGACACTTTATGCCGATAAGATTTACGATTAGCTTAACGACTCATATGAGACGTACAACATACATCTCACAATAATATGTTCCGTGGCAAAGCAACTTATCTCGTTTAGATATGGGTTATCTCGCTGGCTTACGTCTCATGCTGGGGTTGAGGGCATTAACTTTGTTATACGAGTTCATTTGTTCGTTTTACTTTCGCTCTAGACTTTGGCGGGCCTTTTTTTAGTAGGGTATTGAGGCTGTTTTATTAAAACGAGACATATAATGAGAATAACAAGCACTCGTTTGCTTTGTAGCAAAACAGTAAAGCTATGTAGTATTGGGTTAGAATAGCTTGAACATATTTCTTTCCGCGGGTTTCGTAAGAGATATCTTAGGTTATTGATTCTCTTAAAAAATTTTAGACCACGTAGTTGTCCGGAGACCCATCTTATTTTACTTTATTTTATAATCATCCCTAACTAATCTTCCAAAAATGAATGAGAAATGTTCAATCCTACAGCTCGGGGCTCTGGCTACCCTTTTCAGAATATTTTTTCACATTGGTTTAAACAAATTGAGTATCGGAAATACAATGTCACTTTTACAGACATTTAAAGGTTTCAAGATATTTTACGTTCTATTTAAAGACAGTTCTTTCTTAATATTATATTTTTTTTATTAGCATATAATATCGGATAAATTATAATATTCAATATTAAGAGATCCTCAATATAAAAAAAATTGCTAAGATATCCCAAAAATGAAATGGATTGTTTTCATTCTATGATTCTTTCGGGGAGAAGTCACGGTAAACAGCAATTAATACACCGATATCTCTCAAAAACAAATGTTGTTTACTCCAATTTCTGAACCGAAGCCCAAGGCTCTTTGAAGCTCTACACAGACGCTATTATGCAAAGTTCTACTCAGATCCGGCGCTGAAATTCAAATTCGCTGCTTAAGATATGCGAATAATTCTACGCCCGAATCAATGGTACTTGTACCTCACTACGGAACCCAACACGAATTGATCTCTCAACACAAACATGGTTTACTAAACGAGTATTACATATCCCAAAACACATACTACAGATGGTAAACATTAATACTTTTTACAAATATACTTGCACTCAGAAATGGAATGCTGAGTTATAGGCCTTTTATTGTACTTTTACTCAAAGATTACTTCAACAGTTCGACTATTTAATGAATCACAATTAAGGAATTGCTGTGTAGTGTCGGCTTAGAATAGCAACACCCCATTTCTTCCGGTGGGTGTACGTAAGAGGCGACTAACGGTATTGGGGCTTTTACGGGAGACCCATCACCAACAACCTTTATTTTTACATCTTTTCCCCACTTAATTTTCCAAAACTGGCTGAGGAATTTTCAATTCTTTAGCTCAGGCTACCCCATCTAGGAATTTGCAGCCGTGAGTGTATGTATGAATGTACAATTAAGGATTGTAATCCCGCAAAACGGGATCTAGCTCTAGTAGTAGTAACATCGGCATCAGGATATGTGCTCATTTTCCTTTTTCCCAAAATATGTTAACATTCCTTTTTCTGCAAAAATAAGTTATTCGTATGTTGGATTTGATGAAATATTTTAGACATAAGACCAACTTAAAAAATATATAATGTCGTAAAAGATAATATTTATGTAAGAAAGGGAATGAGGGTGAATGTGGATAAGACCAAAACAATGGTTTTTGAGAGACAGGAAGATGTGACAGAATGCGTGATTGTGATTGATGGTAAGGATGTGGAACAGGTGAAGGAGTTTGTATATCTGGGAAGTTGGTTTACAAGGGATGGAAAATGTGATGAAGATATTGAAAGAATAGTGAAAAAGGGTAATGCGGTAAATGGAGCAATGAATAGCCTAATGACCTGTCAATCGGTGTCTGAAAAGGCCCGAATGGCTGTGCAATGTGCATGATGCTGTTCTTGTTCCTACTACGCTTATGTATGGAAGCGAATGTTGGGTGTGGCAGAAGAAGCATGAGAGCAGAGTGAATGCAGTAGAGATGAGGTCCCTCAGAAACATTTGTAATGTTAGATTATGTGACCGAGTGAGAAATAGTGTTATTCGTGAAAAATGTGGTGTGAAAGATGATATTGTAAGAAAGATAGAAAAAGGAATGTTGAGATGGTTTGGGCACATAGAGAGGATGGATGATATAAAATTGGTAAAAGGGATCTATAGAGCTAGTGTGGATGGCAATATAATAATAATAAAAGCATTTATTTGTCTCTCTTACACACATAACATGAAATAATGACAATGAAAATTTACATAAGACAAAAAGGTTCGGAGCTCGGTCTATCCACAGCAAGCAGAAAGCTTCGATTTTCAGCTTCGACCAACTATATATCTACTAAAAAAACTTAAATCTAACTTATAACTAGCACACATCTCCAACCTAACCATGACGGTTTCCTCACTATGTTATCCCTCACCGTTTAATCAATAGATGAAAGATGTTGAAATGTCAGTGGTTTGCCAAAGCACTGGTACCTCTAACTACTTTTAGTTGACCTACGGTATGTGACGTGAAATGGTTGGTTTATTGAGTAAAAAATTGTTTCTTAGCTACAATTATTTTAGAAAGAAATAGACGAATAGTTTTGGTTTCCT
The DNA here is from genome assembly GCA_963576735.1 of Bedellia somnulentella. Classification (NCBI taxonomy): domain Eukaryota; kingdom Metazoa; phylum Arthropoda; class Insecta; order Lepidoptera; family Bedelliidae; genus Bedellia; species Bedellia somnulentella. Next base: position 5,739,642 of record OY755175.1, on the reverse strand, counting down.
TCCCTCGAGGTTTCATACGTATAATATTCCAAACGAATATTATTTATACTCAATTTGACAAGGAAAAAAAGGATCATGCAAGTTTCAGCAAAATTCCACAGCAAAGAGTATTAAAAGTAATATTTACGAAGTTGAACTTAGAATAGTTAAGCAAGATCCAACAAACTCTCAAAATAACTCGCAAAGAGCATTAGTAATGCTATAAAGTATTTTCGTAGAGACTGTGCATAAGTAGTAAGTTAAAGTTCGAAAAAATCAAAGATATACCTACGACGAAGATGTCGTGTAGTGTCGGCTTAGAATAACACTACCCCATTTCTACCCGTGGGTGATCGTAAGAGGCGACTAAGGGTATAGGTGCTTTTTAAGTGATTTTTGGGCGATGTGGTTGGAGACCCGTCACCAAAAACGTTTATTATTATCATCTTTTCCCTAATCAACTTCCAAAAGTGGCTGAGGAACTTATCATTCCAAAGCTCTGGCTACCCCGTTAAGGGATTTATGGCCGTATGTATATGTATGTACCTACATATTCTCAGACCTATTAATCCCAAATAGTAGCCAGAGCCTTGAAATTAAGAATAACGCACCACTTTTAAAATTTATGTGGGGAAAAGATAAAGTGTCGTGGGTTATGTATCTAAAGCCACATCCCCAACAGTCATTTAAAAAGCACCTCTAGTCGCGCTTGCGGTGAGAACATGGGGAAGTGCTATTCAAAGACGACATTAAACGGATATTTTTTTTTATAAATAATTCAAAGTAAGCTGGTTTGCCACTTCGACCTTTGTCAAGTTTTTATCTCGACTTTCAAGCTAAGATAAAAAGTTTAGATTGATGAATTTGCGAACGGCAAACAAGATATTAAATTACTTTTAAATTAAACTTATTTTTAGTCAAACTTATAAGGCTTTCGTAAATATAAGCGGCATTTGTATTAAGTATTAAGCTGAAAACTTTTTACTTTCGATATTTTAATTAACAAGGCCAACCGTTGTTTTATTAATAATCTTTCTCCATGATAACCATTATAATAAGTGAGTTTAAAAGGTGAGTATGAATACAAAGATAAAATTAATTAAAAGGAACCTTACCCAGTATCAATAGTCTAAAACAGGGTAACCAGACCTTCGGCGTCAACAATTCGTCAGCCACTTTTGGGAGTAAAGAAGCACAGAGTACCTGCAATTTATCTGAGTTTGGTATTTGAAGAGAATTGAGAGCTTTTTGTTACTCATTTGATTTTTTTCTGAGTATTTGTAGTAATGGGTTTAGTTAGCACTTCTTCAAATAAGCAATATTTGGACATGACCGCTATAAACTTAGCACAGAATATAGCAAACAGCATATTTTGAGATAACCAAAATTAATAGGTATCTTAAACGATGTGTAAAGTAATTTAAAGCACTCCTATATTTTTCATATAATCTCGTGAATTTAGGAATACGAATCCAAGAGCAATAAAAAAAGCATTTATTACATACATTCAGTTTACATGGCATGAGTTTTCATTGAAATCTTGCACTAGGCTGAGCCTGTATCGCAAGATTCATAAACATCGATACAAAAAATACAATTACTGAATAATACGATTCATAAAATATACAATTGTTAAAATTTACAATATTTAAACCGATATCACCGAATGATATCTTGACTATTAAAATGTATTGTTAAATTATTTAATATAAAATTACTTACATTACATACCACAAAAGAACTTACAAAATATTTTAACAAATATAAAAAAAAAATCATAGTTACTCAAAATCACATCTAATTTTCATACTTAATGGATTCCGAATCCCAGTTTCGTAAGGTCATTTAAAATTATGTCATTTTTATACTTGACACTCAAATCAACTCAAACGTTCATGCCGTTTATCAACGAAGGGGTTAGCAGAAGTACTAATACTTCTGAGCATCACTTAGCATTGTCACCTGGTGATCAGAGTACAAACGCTTTACTTGGACAGTTTATTCACGTGATAGGAGTCAGGCTTGCTTGTTACTATTACAGGTAATTGAATGGTACTCGAAAGCTGATTGTGTAGAATATCCTGAAATAAAAAGTATAAAACAACTAACTCAGTATTTTATTTCCGATTAAAAACATATTTAATGAAAGTATTAGCATCAACATCTATAGAATATATAATAATAATAACCGAAAGTAAACCACGCTGTATTAAGAGATTAATTCGTGTTGAGTTCCGTTGTGAGGTACCATTGATTCGTGCGTAGAATTATTCCCATATCTTAAGCAGCGAATTTGAGTTTCAGCGCCGGATCTGAGTTGAACTTTGCATAATAGCGTCTGTGTAGAGCTTCAAAGAGCCTTGAGCTTCGGTTCAGAAATTGGAGTAAACAAATTTTGTTTTGGAGAGATATCGGTGTATTAATTGCTGTTTACCGTGACTTCTTCCCGAAAAAATCAGAGCAAGAAAATAATCTATTCCAGTTATCAAAGATCTCTGAATTTTAATATTAGTATTTATCCGATATTATAATGGAATAAAAAAATATACTAAGAAAGAGCTGTCTTTACATTGAATTAACACTAAAATATCTTGAGACCTATAAAGGTCTGTAAAAGTGACATCGAGTTTCCGATAATCAATTTCTTTTAAGCCAATGTGAAAACATATACTCACTGCTTTAAATCTCAAAGGAGTAGAACCAGCAGCCTAGAGCTATACAATAAAAAAAAACATTAAATTTAAAATGTTTAGTTAGGGAAGGTTGTAAAATAAAATACCATTTGCGATGGGTCTCCGGACACAGCTACATCGATACCGGCGGGACGAAATGAGTTAGTGCTATTCTTTCACACACAGCTTTAATTTTTTAGTGCCTGAAATTGTCATTTTATGTACGTAAAATAAAACTGCCTCAAAAACCACGTGATAAAAGTTCCGCCAAGGTCCAGAGAGAAAGTAAAACGTACAAATGAACCCACATAACTAAGTTATTTCCCTCATCCCCAGCATGAGACGTAAGCTAGCGAGATAACCCGTATCTAAACAAGATAAGTTGCTTTGTCACGGAACATGTTATTGTGCGATATAATATGTTATACGTCTCACATGAGTCTTCAAGCAAAAGGCTTATCGGCATAAAGTGACAATTTGGGCATAATTGCGTTGTTTTTAGTTATTTAAAAGACTTAAACATGTTTTGCTGTTCAATAAATCACACGTCTTTTTTTTAATTTTTTTTCATACACGTCTTTTATACAGTATTAGAGTGAGCAAGTCATTACCGACTTACTTTGATCTACTAACAACTAATGAATGGATTGTGCTCTTATTAAATAAAATAATTAAATTTAATGAAGTATTGTGATATGTATATATTCTTTTAACTTTGATATTTAATCCTTTTTATAATACCACCTCGATTCTGTATTATCAATGTTGCAGAAGCAAGGACCATAACTTTCTGCGTCTTCGTGATTAAGTTATAAAAGTTCTCTTGTGTGATCAGAAACGTTATTGTAAGAGTTTTATTGAGGTCTATTCCATAGCCGCTAGACATAAAAGCTTTTCCGAGTGAACCGGACGGTTCTTTATCTTATTCAATAGCAGATATCAAGCTTTTATCGAGAACGAGATGTAGCACGAAGTTGAAACTTGTTTCAGGTAAATTATAATGTGATTCGTCCCCGTGGGAATAAAGTAAAATAAAAAAATAATTAATGAATTTCCTACGGTACGGGCGTCTTTGCAATTTATGGTAAGGTTAATTTATGAGTGTGATGTGTTTCGAATTTTTTGCCTTTATCATATTTTTATAAAATAAATAAATATTCACAGTTGCAGGGTAGTTTCTGTCACTGTTTTTAGATCTACCCACGATTTATCTGAAAAAAACAATAGCAGTATCGTCTGCATAGGAAAAGATCCTCCCCCGACATTCTGCAAGTTACACAATTCGTTTTTATAAATAAGAAAAAGTGTTGGACTAAGGACGCTCCCCTGTGACACGCCATAGTTTATATTTTCTCTTGTACTGATATATTTAAATATTTTATATGAAAATATTTATTATAGAGTTGCGATCGATAGTCTCTGCCTACACCAATGAAAACTAATGAAGTGAGTTTATGTTTATATGCAAGGAATGATACACTGCAATATATTCAAGTTTATAAGTACCATGAAATTCAGAGAGTAAGGTACAATTAAATGATTGATATATATTCAAATGATAAATGAATAAAAGTACATAATATTAAGGTTCATTCTACTTGCAATGCCCTGTTTTATACCAAATCAAATAACCAACAATAGTCATTCGCGTTGTTCCAAATTAGTATTAATGGTGGACGAGCGCGTTAACCGCGGAACATTTACCGACAGGAGGGCGCGACAGCGGAAAACTGCGGAAGAAACGAGATTCACTTTGTCAGTATTATATAATTGAAGAATAAACAGTTGTGTATAGAGTTTAGTACAATAAAGAAAGCTAAATATCATGGCTGAATATTAACGAAGAAAGTTAATTAAACAAAGAAATTCATATATACATTATATAAACTTACGGCTATAAATTATAAAAGAGACGTATCCTCAGAAATTCTTTAGCCACTTTTGTAATTTTGTGAGGAAATTGGTGATGGGACTCCAGCCATATCAACCGAAAATGACTTAAAAGTACTAAAACCCTAAATTACCTCTTAGGGCAGCCGTGGAAAGATAAAGGTTAGTGCTATTACTATGCTAATAACAAAGAAATTCGTCCCGAAAAATATATCCCTATAGGTTGACGATTGTCACAGCTACAATATATCTATATGTATCGCCGTGTAGTGTCGGCTTAGAATAGCACTTCCCCGTTTCTACCGATGGGTGTACGTAAGAGGCGACCAACGGTATTTTAAGGGATTTTTGGGCGATGCGGTTGGAGACTCATCACCAACAACCTTTACTACCATCTTTTCCCCACTCAATTTTACAAAAGTGACTGAGGAATTTCTAATTCCTCAGCTGTGGCTACCCCTTCTACGGATTTATAGCCGAGAGTATATGTATGTATGTGTCAGCGAATAGGATAAGCTTTGATCGCTATTATATTATTATGCACTTTGCAAAAGTGCTGTGTAGTGTCGGCTTAGAATAGCACTATTCCATTTTTCCCGTGAGTGTTCGTAAGAGGCGGGCTTTTTAAATGATTTTCTGTGATTTGGTTGGAGACTCATCACCAAAAACCTTTGTTTTACAATATTTTCCCCACTCAAGTTCCAATAGAGGCTGAGGAATTTTCTGAAGCTCTGAGTACCCCTTTTTTGGATTTATAGCCGTGATTACATGTATGTTAGCAGAAAAAAGATTGTACAAGATTCAGCGAAATAAAACAGAAATTCCAAAAGTATTAAAAGTAATATTTACAAAGTTGAACTCAAAATAGTTAAGCAAGATCCAACAAACTCTCAGGAATAAGTCGCTAAGAGCATTACTACGTGAAGTATTTCGTAGAATCTGTGCATAAGTAGTTAGATAAAATTCGAAAAAATATAAAAAATGCATTCTCACGGCTATGAATCCCAAATAGAGGTAGCCGGAGAATAATTCTGCTACTTTTGAATATTAATTGGGGAAAAGATAGTAAAAGTAAAGTATCTTTGCTGATGAATCTCCAGCCACATCGCCCAACAGTCACTTAAAAAGCACCATACCTTTAGTCGCCTCGGGACATGGGGAAGTGCTATTTAAGCCGACATCACACGGATAAAAAGAAAACCGACTTTATAGTTGGAAAAACAAACGAAAATAAACAATCTAGTACTAAAAAGTACGAAATAAGTTTTTTAATTGAATATGAGTATTGTGATTAGTACCTTAGCAATTTCTTTATTCCACACGCGTCAGTTCAACCTACCTAAATATTACAATTCTCTTAAATTAATTTGTGAGCCGGTGCCAGCCTCGATGATAATTGATAATAAGAAGTGTATATTTCGCACTCCATATACATGTAAAATGTAGGGTCCCTTGTAGTTGTAGGGTAAATTGATTTTTGTACGTATTACCATTTAAAACGTTAGGCGATAGATATATATTGTTTAGATTGTAATAATCAGAGATAGATAGTAGGGTAAATTTACTTTTTTATGACTGGCATCGACTCAAAAATTAATTTAATAGAATTGTAATATTTAGGTAGGTTGAACTGACGCGTGTGGAATAAAGAAATTGCTAAGGTACTAATCACAGTACTCATATTCAATTAAAAAACTTATTTCGTACTTTTTAGTACTAGATTGTTTATTTTCGGTTGTTTTTCCAACAATGAAGTCGGTTTTCTTTTTGTTAAAAGTTATTTTATTTTACGAGTTTTAGAGATGGGTAGACCTGGCAAAGATGCCTCTCGGATGAGGAAGCGACGGTTACTGTATTATTCTTCGTATTTCCGGTATTTCTATTATAGTACGATATTAAATAGGCTCAACCATATGTAACCTTACATTGTTCTTAAAATCCTTCGAAAGGCGATGGTCTACAATTCTACATCTCAAGAAAGACTCAAACGTTCACGCCGAATATCCCCGAAGGGGTTAGCAGACGTAGTAATACTTCTGAATATCACGTGACATTGTCACCTGTTGTTCAGAGTACCCACGATTTGCTTAGGCAGTGTTGTCACGTTATACAGGGCAGGCCTATCGGAGTTTTGAACAAATACACTGTCACATGATTGTGAGTTTCGAAAGTCCCCTCGATTTCCTGGGATGCCATCATCAGATCCTGGTCTCATGGTACTTTCTCGGTAACAATAACATAACAAAAGAAATGCTTAGTGAACCTGTACTTCTCTTCATAAAAGCTACGAAGAGGAGTAAAAATCTATATAGAATGTGGAAAGAACTGTTTCCTAATACCTAGTGATTGAGGACCCACACCTTCCATCAACAGCTCAGCAGCATAACAATATGATTTCTAGAAGCAAATGCCAATATAAGTTCAGAAAATATGTAAAACGCGGTACATTTGCCTATAAAATTTGAGGGTTCCCCTCGATTTCTAAAGGATCCCATCATCAGACCCTGATATCCTCATCATGGTACCAATCCGGGAGTATCTACTTTCAAATAAAAAAATAATAATCAAAATCGGTTCATAAATGGCAAAGTAATCGGCGAACAAACATAAAAAAAAAACGGTCGAATTGAGAACACTCCTTTTTTTGAAGTCGGTTAAAAAAACTGTTTTCATTTTATAAATAACTCGAAGTAAACTTGCAACTTCATCCTTTGCCAAGGTTTTATCTCGACTTTCAAGCTAAGATAAAAAGTTTAGATTGACGAAATTTTGAACGGCAAACCAGATATAATATTACTTTTAAATTAAACTTTTTTGTCGGAATTTTTAAGGTTTTGGTCAATACCGCCTGTATTTGAAAATATTATTAGGTTGAAAATACTTTCTATGTTGAAATATGGAAGGCCAATAGTTGTTTAAAAAAATATTAATATAATCATTTTACGTGATAACCAATATAGTAAATGAGTTTGAAAAGGTATGTATGAATACAAAGATAAAATTAATATAAAGGAACCCTACCTAGTATCTTTAGTTGAAAACAGGGTAACCAGACCTTCGGGGTCAATATTTTGGCAGCCACTTTTGGTAAAGAAGCGCAAAGTACCTACACCTTAACTCACAGTAGAACATTTTAATGTACTCATTAAAAGCTTTAGAATTAGCTTTAGTTTTAGAAGATATTAAAATGTGAACAAGATTTTTAAATACAGGATAGTTTGTGATATGTGATAGCTTTTCGTCATTGCTCACACTTTGGACGTTGGGATAGCAAAATTAAATTGATGTTGAAGGATATTCTGAGCCGGACATAACGCAGCCAAAAATACCCAATGATATTTCAATACTAAAATAGTATCTAATTGCATTACAACGTAACCTCAAATACCAAACTATTGTATTGTAGAAACCAATTTCAACCACAAACAATAACAATGAACATATAAACGCAAACTAATGAATGTTAGAAATTATGAATGAATGAATAGATCTTACTATACGAAGTTGTCGCGTTTCGGTGAAATATTTCCGCGGTTTGGTTTAATGTAATTCATTGAGGTGGACGAAATAATTGCAACCGCGCGCTGTGCTGTGACGTATAGAGCTGAGTTTGGATATCGACTGCTATAAAGCCTATTTTCTAAAGCCTAGTTACTGTTTCTTTTTCACAATTCTAAGTCATAGGTTTAGTTATCACTTCTTCAAATAAAAAATACTTTGACTTAACGCGGTATTAATTTAGCACAGCATACAGCACACAGCGTTACACATTTTTTGACATAACCAAAATTACTAGATATCTTAAACCTTGTATAGTATTATAGTATGTATGTTAAGTGGTTAAGTATGTGAAGTGAAATATAATGCTCCTATATTTTTCATATAATCTCGTGCATTTAGGAATACGAATGCAAGCAACAATCAACAAATGAAATCTAGACTATTAACCTTTAAAGTTCACCATTAATATTTTCCACAAATGAACTTAGACAATATCAATGTAACTAAAAAAAATATTAATACATAGCAACCGTGATAGATCAATGGGTAGAACACCGGTTATCGTGCAAACGACTAGTGTTCAAATTCCGAGTCGGGCCTAAACCAATTAGTCTTTTCTAAAGACATAGGTGTGGTTAATTTATCATGGTTGTTAACGTTGAGGATAAACATCGTGAGGAAACTCACATGGCTGAGTATTACTTAGTCATGTGACAGTGTATTCGTACAAAACGGCGAAAGGCCTGCCCCCTGTTACGTGAATACACTTTCCAAGCAAAACGTGGGTACTCTGAACACCAGGTGACAAAGTCACGTGATTTTCAGAAGTATTAGTACCTCTGCCAACCCTTTCGGGGATATTCGGCGTGAACGTTTATGTTATGTTTATTATTTCAAAGTAACACAAAAGCACATCTTATTTTCATACACAATGGATTCCCAACCCCACTTACAAGGTCATACAACTATGTATGCCCCAAGTAAACTAGTTATGAGAATGTAAGTGATCGTATACGAACGCGCCTCTGAATCCGTCGCGTATGTAAATGTTATAGTCGCACGGACTAATGCGTGGCGCTCGCAGCTCTACTTAATTATTAGTGTTACATACGACTCTAGTTAAATAGTTAAACATATTTTCATTGCTCTACTATAGATAGAATTTAATATGTAAAAGTTAAAAAGACTATATTTTCTCCTTGTTACTATTGAATACTTTAATGAATACCTTGATTTAACCCTTAAGCACTGATATAGGTCTATTAGACTCCCGCGCCGAAAAAAAACACTCGCTGTCTCGCTCTACTGCACCTGATCGTGTTGTACTTTTGTCTACCTTCAAGTTCGTTAGTACGCCGCGAGCAGTGAAGAGGACGGGCCGCTTCGCGCATATTTGAGGTAAGAATCGAAGTTTGAATTTTTTTTGTAGGTCCCACAGACCTATGTCATTGAGTACGTAACATTTTGTAACAATATTAATTTTATTTTTAGGATGGATTCTGGGCAACCAAGTACTTCTCGCTCACGGCATCCACGTGAAATTAACTTGTCAGACCCTTCCTCAGCTGCAATATTAGAAGAGTGGCTTTTTAGTGAAGGAGATGATGATTTTAGCGGTGATTCGGACATCGACGAAAATTTTGTTATGGAGGTCATGGAGTCTCAAGACGATTCTGAATGTAGTCTGTCCGACACGGAACTGGAAACTGCTGCAGATGATATTGAGCCCTTGGATCATGGTCTTAGCAACTAAAGGAGGCGTCGATGCTCTTGATGAGAAATGTTCAAAGATGAATTGCAAAAGAAGAACACGACGTTGGCCCCGTAATATTTTTTTCCGTATTTTGGATATCGCTTCAGTTAATTCTTATGTTCTTTCCGGACAGTCATACAAACGATCAGAGTTTATAAAAAATATAGCAAAAGGACTAGTTCAAAACCATATGGAGAGCAGATTATCTAATCCTCACGTCCCTGAACACATCAAATTCACTATTTCACAAATTTTAAACAAACCTCGACAGGCTCAACAAATCAATCCAGAGAATGAAAAACTTGCAAAAAGAAAGTACTGCAATATATGCGACTATAAAAAAAAGAGGAAGACACAATATGTATGCACATTTTGCAAACTTCCTATTTGTTTGAGTTGCTCGAGGCCAGCATGTGTTAATTGCATTATCCAAAAATGAAGTAAAGTTTAACTAAAGTCATTTTTTTTTGTGTTCTCAATTGTTAAAAAATAAGGCTGAATTACAAAGACTAGTAAGATAAGATTATGTTTTTGTTGATTTAAGAAAATATATTTTATATTTTTTATTTTATTTAGTTTAAGAACTGAAAATGTGCATTTAAATAGTGTTGATATTGAAAGTTCCTTTAAAATTTAAAATTTGTTTAAAATGTTTTATAATTTAATGTTAAAACACTGCTCTGTACTCTCTTTAAAAGTTTAATAAATAATTCATTATAAAAAAAAATTCTTTTGGTAAAATTTTAATGTTTTTCTCTATGGGAGTCTCAGGGACCTACATCAGTACTAATGACAAAAATCAAGGTGTCAGTGCTTGAGGGTTAAAACCAAAACATTTATGATTTAAATTAAGGTTGATAGCTTAGTATGTGAAAACTCTGCTTCCACATATTGAACTAATTAAGACAAGTCTAAAATCATTTTTATAACATTAGGACACCTCCCAACAAACATTTTGGCGCTAATTGCTACCTCTCTTATCGTTCGTATTGGTATAACAGGTCTATAAAAGCATCCAGAAAAACTTTTATTTGTTCAGTGGTCATGACTATAACTAAATAACTCATCAAGATGAGTAACAGTAACAAGAAGACATTATATGACTTAAGTAGGCATAAAAGCGGAGAGCTGAACCACAGTAACACTAGGTACTCTAACTTCAAGTGTCAATAATTACTTAGGGTAGTATTAAGGTTTCTGGTTTTTCTCACAATTTCCAATTGTTCTAAAACAGTGCTTTTTAAATCTTTTATACCACCTAACGTGGCTATGAAACATAATTTTACTTATGGAGGTATAAGCGGTGTAGTCGCAACCATCATAGCACCTGCCTTTATATATTCAAGTGACAGATAATACTTGAAGTAATATTACGGTTTCTATTACGTCTCACTATTTCCAAGTGTTCTAGAAGAGTGCTATGTAAATGTTTTAAGCTACCAAATTTGGCTAGGAAGCGTAATATTACTTAAGGTGGTATGAACGACTTAGTCGCAACCATCATAACTCCTGGTTTTTATAATTACTTGAAGTAACCGAAAATACTTTATGTAATAGTATAGTTTCTAGTAAGTCACTATTTTGGAGTGTTCAAGCTAAGTAAATGTTTCTACGACCTAACTTGACTAGGAAACCTCTTTTACTAATAGAGGTATAAACGGTGTAGTCGCAGCCATCATAGCACCTGTTTTTATTTATTCAAGTGACTGATAATACTTGAATTAAGTGACAGATAATACTTGAAGTAATATTATAATTCATTACTTCCAAGTGATCTCGAAGAGTGCTGTGTAAATTAGACTACCTAATTTGGCTAGGAAACGTAATATTACTAAAGGTGGTATGAAAGATTTAGTCGCAACCATCATATATTACTTGAAGTAACAGAAACTACTTTAAGTAAAAGTAAAGTTTCTAGAAGATTTCTAGTAAGTCACTATTTTGGAGTGTTCCTAAAGAGTGGTAAGTACATGTTTCATACCACCTAACTTGGCAAGGAAACCTAGTATTAGTTAAGGAAGTATGCAGTCTATAGTTGCAACCATCATAGCACCTGGTCTTAAAAATTAAAGTAACAAAAAACACTTTGAGTAACACAACAGTATAAGTTTCTCATAACTCTTTCTATAGACAAGAACTTTTTATTGTTATTATGGAGTAATTTTGAGAGCTCTAATCGTTACAATGGGGTTCAAAATTACTTTTGTGTTATTCTAAGCAATATTAACATGTAATTAAAACATTGTAACTCTTTTTTTCATCTGAAATCATAAAACATATAAACTATTACTTAAATAGATGTTTAATATCTCTAACGTCTAAATGTATGATTTCTGATCTGATGCCGTGCAAAATACAGTGAAACAATAGTCAGAATTTTGTGTTCTTCGCCCTTTTTCGTCATGAGTTCGTGGAGAAAAAGAAAAAGATGTGGAGTCGTTAAAAAAATATATCAGACGAATACAACAAAATAATTAGATTGTCTCAACAAGTGTCATCTTGCGCTGAAATCACCACATTGCAAACAGTTACCATTGATGAAACTGAGCATCATATTTTTTCCTGTATTGGAAATATTAAAGATGCCAGTGTGAGCTGTATCAGTCAGATCTACAACAAACGTATTCATTCAGTACAGCCAGGAAGAGAAAAATGTTCGAGCTGTTGCAGCGATTCCATCGGAAATGACGGTCAAGTGCAGGAAATTCAACAAGGTTCCGTACAATTTTTTTTGTTAGTAAGTTGGTACCTAATAATTTTAGAAACTAACCTTTTTATAATTCACAGGTCAGGAATGTGATGATACATCAAATTCTGTACATCGAGAATTTAACTGTACAGAAGATGCCTGTATAACGAATTATCCTATCAGTAGTTCTGATAGCTCAGATGAAGAGCAGGAAAGCGAACATACAAAAAATGAAAATTTTAAAAATGACTTTAGAGTATGGGCGACACAGAAAAATATTAGCCAAGCTGCCTTAAAAAAATTATTAACAATGTTTACCTTTTTCTTTTTTTGTCGATATCGATAAAACTTTAGTGATGCCTCTATCGATATGTATATTAGTTTAGTACCAGACAACATCGTTAATTTCAAAAAGATAAATAAAAGGACAGTATTTTAAACATCTGAGATATATGAATTATGAATTTAACAATAATTTGGCTGAGTCAAAAAAGCAATCATGAGCACAAAAAAATAATATTTATACATAGTAATCTTATGTGCTGACGCTGATCACATCAGACTGTGAAGCAAATTTAACTTCTATGTGTTCAGACACAAAGTGCAGTTTTGACATCTATTGCATAATTTTACAAATTATCCAAATTTTACAACTTTATTAACTAAAAATTATTCATAAGTAATAAAATGTCACAATAATGATTAGCACAGCAAAAGGTGTGAGCTCCATCATACAAATTGTGATACAATTAAACTAATACAACAAATAAAGACTTAAAACAACGGGTTACATTCCTAGAGAAAATAACATCCAGCAGAAATATCTTGAAATACCAACATATGTAATATTCTTCTAATAGTTTAATTAGATTTTAAACAGCAAATACTAGTGGAAAATTTACTCCTTTTGCTGTGGTCTAACCTCATAATATTAAATATATTATTGCTCAGGTGCAGGAGTTTCTCCTTTCAGTAAAGCATTTTCAGCTTCCAACTCAGCAATACGAGCCCGCGCGGCTTCAAGCTCGTCTTCTCCTCCTTCCGTCCCAAGATGTTTTCGGACATACTCTAACGCATCTTCGGGTTTATCAGGTTCCTCATACAAACTGACCAAAACTTTAGTCAGAGCATCCATTACACCCGCTCGTTCTAAATAGCGTCGGAACTCTTCTCTGCCGTGCCGTGTAGTGTCGGCTTAGAATAGCACTACCCCGTTTCTACCGATGGGTGTACGTAAGAGGCGACTAACGGTATTGGGGCTTTTAAGGGATTTTTGGGCGATGCGGTTGGAGACCCATCACCAGCAACCTTTACTTTACCATCTTTTCCCCACTCAACGTCCAAAAGTGGCTGAGGAATTTCTAATTCCTTAGCTCTGGCTACCCCTTGTAGGGATTTATAGCCGTGAGTATATGTTATGTTATGTTATGTTATTTTTATAATATTTTATTTCTCTTCTTCTTAACCTTCTTAGCTTCTAGTTCCTTAGCTCTGGCTACCCCTTCTAGGGATTTATAGCCGTGAGTATATGTATGTATGTATGTATTAACCTGTAAGTTACATATATCTTGTATGCTAACTGTTACATAGACCCCATTTAATAAACATGCCGTTTTATATTTTCCTGTTTTATATTATATTGCACCAGTTATGGCCAAGCAACCGTATAATAAAAAAAATATATAACAGTTTTACTCTTCTGTCATGCTCTATAAAATCTGACCAAGACATGTAACTTTTCGATGTTAATTTCTTACAGTTTCTTTCTAGTGCTTTTGTTCCATATATAATTCAATATTTGTGGATTAACATTTGGAATACATTAAATTATTATTTTTAGATCTTTCGTAAGATCTTAAATATACAAATATTTATGGATACCTCTGAATTCTTTGGCCGGATAAGTTATTGTGCATTCTTTGCAGTTATTCATTTTTCCAAGCATTAGCGCACGCCGTTGCTTTATTAAGAACGCGAACACAACCACACGTCAAGAGGGTTCGATTCGAACCCAACTAAACCAAAATGTCAGGTCAGCCTCAACAACGCGTGGGGCGCGCGGGTGCTGTGCGTGAGTTGAGTAGCGAGAATGCTGAAATACCTAAACATAAGAAAATAATGAACTTATTATGATCGCAAAAAGTAAATTTTAATGTAAGTTTTAATATAATCTTAATTTTAAGACCTCATGATTATATATAGAAAGCGTTCATCTGGAGGTACAATTATTCGAGCAAAGGTACTGAATTGTACAATTTATGTACTTTTGTTTCGTATAAAAGGAGATCGGATTTACTATGGTACACTCACAATTTGACTCTTACTACATTCCCCTTCTCGATGAAAGGGATTTTTCGTTTGAAAAGCGTAACCCTAAAACACCGCTACTTTTACATCCAATTTTAACCGTTGTAACCCCAAACCCCGCAACTTGTACTCTTATTACCGCTAAAACTATATTCTGGTATAACGAGTGTTACAATAGTTCTAACTTCAGACCATCCATCACTTCGTGTTAATTAATAGTAATAATATGAACCTGAAGTAATATGGAAAAGACGCCATGATAAATCAAACATAACCTAAAAATAATCTTGTAAATAACTAGTTTTAGACCCAGTTTTTGTATCATTTTCATATTTTAAAACGCAATATATTTGCTACATTACACAATGAATGTTAAAGACAGGGCCAGTATCTTGTTTTTACTTGAATGTAAATTAAATGTTTGCTCCGTGTAATAAAATGCAAATTATTTTAACTTCAAATATCCCTTATTTTCAATGCCCAGCAAAATTGAGATGAAAAACATATATATTATTCTCAATAAAGTTATCGTCGCAATAAATATAAGCCGTATATCGAAGAAATCCAAATACCGAAATATTGGTAATCCGTAAAATTATTCACTTATTATTCCTTAAGCGCCATCACATAACAAACAATACTTGTGGAAGTAAAAAATGTGCTTGTGCAAGCCAATCTTTTGAAAAAGAAAACATGATATAACCCTGAGTTGCTCATCAATACTAATTAAAATACAAAAAGCAAATACAAGAAACATTGGAGCTTAAAAAAGAACTAATATATTACTATAGCAAATACACCAGCAGACTTTGCAACTTAAATACTACCAATAGTTTTTATCATTACCATAGTGCAGACTTTGTACTACCTATAGTTTTTATTATAACTATAGTACCGACTTTAAGCTGATTTAGGTAGGAAGATTTTTATTATATCACCATTATAGATACAAGAAAATTTTTGCCACTAACACCACTCTATTACTGTTGTGTTACTCTCAGTTACAAAATAGTGAGCATTGTTACCATAATATTACTTATAGCGCTATAAGTCGTGGGCCTGATTGAGGGTTTGTAAGGGTTTAGAGCGTGCTCTACCTCCTAATTCTAAAACTTTTATAGAACTCTGGCTTGCCAAAATCACTCATGAACAACTCTTTTATGGCTAATTCTTATTACCAAAATGTTTGTTGGGCTTACATAAGGTGCCTATATTTTTATTAAGTTATTTGGTTAGAGACTGCTTCAGTAGTAGTTTTGTAGGATTGCAATCAAGGATTGTTATTTATTCATTAGTTCAAATACTGACTGCCTCAGTAGTTTCGCGGTTAAGCGCTTGGTTTCAAGTACGGAGGTCCCGGGTTCGATCCCCGGGAGGTGGTAACCTTACAAACTTAATTTGTAAAATTAAACCCAGTTTGGAAGGATATTAAAATATAGATAATTTTAGATAAAAGGGCTTGAATCACCTGATTATCTGAAAATTAAGATGATTCCGTGCTACGGAGGGCACGTTTAGCTGTCAGTCCCGGCTACTATCATGGTAGTAGTCGTTAGTCTGCCAACCCGCAATTGGCCAGCGTGGTGTACTATGGCCAAATCGCCCTATATACGGTGGGCTTGAGCCCCTTGGTGGGGACATATATGGGCTGTGAGGAAAGTATTAATACATAAAAAGGTTCGTTAGTATACATACATAATACTCAAATAACTAAGTAGGTATTTAATTTACGATTAAAAATATTTTTGATTACGCCCGATTTCTGAATTGAGTATTCAAGCTGAGAACGACTTAAGTATCGTTTTGTCTCATTCAGTTGTTAAGATTTCAATGCGAAAGAACGATACTTAAGTTGTTCTCAGCTGAAATACTCAGTTCAGAAATCGGTCGTTAGAGTATTAACTTTACCATCTATATTTTGTGATTGAAATATGTGATAATAATAACCGTTAATAAACTACGCTGTATTAAGAGATTAATTCGTGTTGGGTTCCGTAGTGAGGTACGAGTACCATGGATTCGGGCGTAGAATTATTCGCATATCTTAAGCAGCGAATTTGAATTTCAGCGCCGGATCTGAGTTGAACTTTGCATAATAGCGTCTGTGTAGAGCTTCAAAGAGCCTTGGGCTTCGGTTCAGAAATTGGAGTATACAACATTTGTTTTTGAGAGATATTGGTGTATTAATTGCTTCTTCCCGAAAAAATCAGAGCAAGAAAATAATGTATTCCAGTTTTGGGATATCTAGGCATTTTTTTAATATCAAAGATTTCTGAATTTCAATATTACATATACATACATACATATACTCACAGCTATAAATCCCTAAAAGGGGTAGCCAGAGCTAAAGAACTAGAATTTCCGCAGCCACTTTTGGAAAGTTGAGTGGGGAAAAGATGGTAAAGTAAAGGTTATTGGTGATGGGTCTCCAACCGCATCGCCCAAAAATCCCTTAAAAGCTCTAATACCGTTAGTCGCCTCTTACGTATACCCACCGGCAGAAATGGGGTAGTGTTATTCTAAGCCGACACTACACAGCATTTCAATATTAGAATGAAAAAATATACTAAAAAAGAGCTGTGATATTAAAAATTTATTAATATTTATATCTTGAAACCTATTAAAGTCTGTAAAAGTGACATCGAGTTTCCGATAATCAATTTATTTTAAGTTAATGTGAAAACATATACTCACTGCTTTAAATCCTGAAAAAGAGTAGACCAGCAGCCTAGTGTTTTATAATAAAAAATGACATTCAATTTGAGATGCTTGGTTAGGGAAGGTTGTAAAATAGAAGACCGTTTGTGATGGGTGTCTGGACACAGCTACATCGATACCCGCAGGAAGAAAGGAGTTAGTGCTATTCTAAGCCAATACTACACAGCTTTACTTTTTTACAACAAAGCCAATGAGAGCATGTTTTTGTCATTTTATGCACGTTAAATAAAACCGCCTCAAAAACTTCGTAATAAAGGGCCCGCCAAGATCTTAAGAGCAAGTAAAACGTACGAATGAACCCACATAACCAAGTTATTTCCCTCAACCCCAGCATGCATAATCTTGAAACCTATAAAAGTCTGTAAAAGTGACATCAAGTTTCCGATAATCAATTTCTTTTAAGCCAATGTGAAAACATATACTCACTGCTTTAAATACTGAAAAAGAGTAGACCAGCAGCCTAGTGTTTTATAATAAAAAAATGACATTCAATTTGAGATGTTTAGTTTGGGAAGGTTGTAAAATAAAGGACCATTTGCGATGGGTCTCCGGACACAGCTACATCGTCACCCGCGAGAATAAATGAGTAAGTGCTACTTGAAGCCAATAAGCCACACGGCTTTATTTTCTTACAACAAACCTAACTAGTGCATGAAATTGTCATTTTATGTACGTAAAATAAAACCGCCTCTAAAACCACGTGATAAAAGTCCAGCCAAGGTCTTGACAGCAAGTAAAACGTACGAATGAACCCGCATAATTAAGTAAATTCCCTCAACCCCAGCATGAGACGTAAGCCAGCGAGATAACCCATATCTATACGAGATAAGTTGCTTTGTCACGGAACATATTATTGTGAGATGCATGTTGTACGTCTCATACGAAATGTTAAGCAAATTGCAAAGGTTTATCGGCATAAAGTGACAATTTGGCTTCTCAAAACATGAGTATCTTAAAGTTCGTTGGAAGTTTTTAGTTTTTTAAAATAATTAAACATGCTTCTGTACAATAAATCACACATCTATTTTAATATTTTTTTAATACACGTAACTTTTTACAGTATTAGAGTGATGCTACCTGGTGCAAGTCATTACCGACTTACATCAATCTTCTAAGTACGAATGAATGGATTGTGCCCTTCTATAAAATAAAATAAAGTATTGTGATATGTATGACTTATTGTATTTTAATAATACCACCTGGATTTTGAAAAGTTAAAAGTGTACGACTTCACCGTGTATTATTACTGTTCCATAAGCAAGGACCATAACTTCCGGCGTCTTCGTAATTAAGTTATGAAAGTTCTCTTGTGTGATCAGAAACGTTATTGTAAGAGTTTTATTGAGGTCTCTTCCATAGCCGCTAGACATAAAAGCTTTTCCGGGTGAACCGGACGGTTCTTTATGTTATTCAATAGCAGATATCCAACTTTTATCGAGAACGAGATGTAGCACAAAGTTGAAACTTACTTCAGGCGAGCTCCCATTATAATGTGATTCGCCCTCGTTTTGGAAAAAGTGTATTACATATTAATAACTTTTCTGCGGGTGTTAGGGGCCGTTTGCATAAATTTTTTAAAGTGAATATATTAGTGAGATATGTAAGCATATTTTTCGGTGTTAAGTTATTAATTGATAACTATATACACATACAGACTACGAAAAATAATGTACTGCAAGATAAATATTTTTTTAAGTAGCACACAATTTAGAAATGATTTTCTTTAGTTGAAACTCATATAGTTCAATAATAATAAAGATTGATATTATGAAATGGCAAATGTTCTAAAGTAGGTAATATTCAGGTTAATTCCATTTTGATTCAACTCGCAATGCTCCGTTCCATCCCATATCAAATATCGCACAATAGTCCTTCGTGTAGAGCTAAATTTATATTAATGGTGGACGAGCGCATTAACCGCGGAACATTTACTGACAGGAGGGCGCGACAGCGGAAAACTGCGGAAGGAATGAGATATAAGATTCACTTTGAAAGTATTAAATAATGAAAGAACACAGTTGAAAATCAACGCTTAATTCAATATAAACGCACGTGATCAAAATATCCGAAAA
Source organism: Bedellia somnulentella (assembly GCA_963576735.1). NCBI lineage: Eukaryota > Metazoa > Arthropoda > Insecta > Lepidoptera > Bedelliidae > Bedellia > Bedellia somnulentella. The sequence goes on along the minus strand of OY755175.1, from coordinate 5,720,061 downwards.
TCAATAGTTGTTTTAATAATGATGTGCAATCGTGAAAATCATAGAAAATACTATCAATGTAAACAAGTTTAATATCACATAAAAAAAAGTTGTTTGTATTAATTAATTGAAAATAACAATCATACATTACATTCACAATACAACATTTTTATTTATTTATTTATTTGGTTTGCCAACAGAGCATACATTAAATACAATTTAAAAACAAACATTCACATAATATCAAAAAACATCTGAGGTATGCACCAATTACAGGCAGAACACATCATTCATAAGGCATGACATATAAGTTGTGTTTTTTTTTCTAAATCTTAAACTAAGTCCTAAACTTAAATCTAACAGTTATAAACATTTACAAACTTAAATTACAAAAATGATATTTTTTTAAAATAATAATAATAAATTGAGTTTTTTGATTGGTACAATTACTAATAAAACAATGGGATAAAAAATAATTAAAATTTAACAAACATAATATAGATATTTAATAATTTTCTTTTTGAAAACTGGAAAAGAGTCGTGGAAAATGTCTAGGTCACAATGTTTTGAGTTCAACTCATTATAAGCTCTACATATTCTTGTCAAAGGTGAATTCATACCTATATTGGTCCTGCAACGCTTAGTTTTAAAAATATTTCCTATGCGTGTTCTGGGATAGTTATACGGAATAAAATAATGAATTTGTTCGAGAATAGACGAGCCATCAATTAGTCCATTTAAAATTTTAAACAAAAATATTAAGTCCATTATTTTGCGGCGCTTAGATAATTCATCTAAATTAAAGTGATTTAAACGTTGTATGTATGGTTGTCGGTGTGAAATATTTGTATCTTGGAGAGCTAAATGCCGAGTAAATGCTCTCTGTATTGACTCTATGCGTAAAGATGAGGTAGCATAGAAGGGATTCCAGATCTGACTTGCAAATTCCAAATGACTACGAACTAAAGAAAAATAAAGTTGAATTTTTGTTTCAGTTTTAAAACGTTGGCTATTACGTTTCAAGAAACCTAACATTTTTGCAGATTTTTTCACAATAGTGTCAATATGGGGGAGAAATGTCAATCTTGAGTCTAGAACCACACCTAGATCGCGCATTTCAGATACTTCAATTAACTTAACACCACCAATACTATATCTGTATTTAAAGGGCAGCTTCTTTCTGGTGAATTTCATATCGAAACACTTTTTTACGTTCAGTAATAACTGATTGCAGTTGCACCATTCTGATAATCTGTCTAGATCAATTTGCAGCCGTTTACAATTCTCAGGGTTGGCTTTATTATATATTTTTAAATCATCCGCAAATAGAGAGCATTTACTCGACGTCACAGCTTTGGTTATGTCATTAATGAATAAGAGAAAAAGAATCGGAGACAAGTGAGATCCTTGAGGCACACCAGAACCGACATAAAAGGTATATTATATTATACTTAGTCTATAAATCCAAAAATTGAGTAGCCAGAGATTCAGAGTTAGAAATTCCTCAGTCACTTTTGGAAGTTTGTGGGGAAACGATTGTAAAATAAAGCGTGACTGCCGATGGTCTCCAATCATATCGCCCAAAAACCAAATATGAACCTCAAAGCCCCAAGTCACCTATTGCGATACCCGGAGAAAGTAATAGTTTAGTGTTATTCTTAGCTGACACTACACAGCATAATTCTAATAACATGGAAATTCGTCCCACCAATTATACCCTTATAGATTCACAAATGGCACAGCTACAATATACTTCGATATGGGTCAGGGACTAGGACAAGCTTCGATCAATATATTATTATGCACTTTGGGAAATGTTGTCTTTTCATATTTCTCCACAATTAGCTGCTCGTTGCCTTTGCGATAATATTTACGCTATTACTTCCACTTGGGTTATGTTTACAGAATATAAGAAAAATAAAATCTATCTACCTAATTTTATATGTGCCGTGTAGTGCCGGCTTAGAATGTCGCTACCTCTTTCTACCCACGGGTGTACGTAAGAGGCGACTAAGGGTGTTGGGGCTTTTTATTGGATTTTTGGGCGATGCGGTTGGAGACCCATCACTAAAAAACCTTTATTTTACCGCCTTTTCCCCACTCAACTTCTAAAAGTGGCTGAGGAATTTATAATTCCTTGGCTCTGGCTACCCCTACTAGGGAAGTATATGTATGTATGTATGTAATTTTATATAGATTTATATTTTACAGTGAATCCAGTGTAAAATATAAATCCAAATATAATCCAAGTGGTGTTGCAGCTTCACGACTAACAACAATTTGGTGTATGTTTGATCACAGCGAGGCGGACGCGACACATTGTTTGACTGACGAGGGTCTTTCTTACCAAACTTAATACAACTAGAAACAGTAATTAGTACAAGTATTACTTTTATGGCTCAACGTAATGAACTTTGATCTTATTATGTTTGTGAAACGTATATAATACGTTCGAATTCCGAAGAGTTCGTTCACAAAATTACTTGGTATGTTGCGCCCCAGATGGTTAGGACTTTAAAGGCAAAAATCAAGTAATGGTCCCAAAAGTTAGACGAAAATGCACCTAAGTGGGAAACTTAAGTCTTTATCGATCCTGGCTCCTATTTCGGTACTAGTGTAAATGCGTGGCAACCCGCAATTGGTCAGCGTGGTGGCCTATAGTCTAATCACTCTATTCATGGTTGTTTCACGTTACTCAGTGGTCCATATTAGCTGTAATAATTGACTGATCGCTGGATACTGTTGAATTATATAAAAACATTGTTGCTAAACTACGAAATTTCTTAGAAAGAAAAACGAGTATCTTATCCCTCGAGGTTTCATACGTATAATATTCCAAACGTATTTTCTGTATTATTAATTTGACAGGGAAAATAGATAGTATAGTAGAAATAAGAAGTTTCAGCAAAATTTTACGGAAAAGAGTATTAAAAGTAGAGATGCACCAAAATTCGTCAAACATTCGGTATTACCAAAATTCGGAAGATTTACCGAAGTTCGTATTCGGCCGAATATCGGTTAGATTTGGCAGATTTAACCGAAGTTCGGCCAAAATTCGGTAGATAATAAATAAATAACAAAAGTGTGAATCCAGTTTTGGTGTTTGTTTAAAATATAAAAAAACACATTAATAAAATATACAAACATATAGCAATTTAACATAGTTGTTGTTATATAATATAAATTAAAAAAACACTTTTATAAATCAAATACTTACGAGGGGCATAACAAAAGAAGTTAGATACTCTTTTCTCATTTAATTGACACTGGCAAGCTATACACCATCTTATAGGCTGGTTTTTATTGACATATTTGAATATAGAACACACTTCTTTTATTTATATTTTATTTGAATGAGCATAATTTTTCCGAGAATCTGGCGGAAATTCACTTGCAACAATGGAGCTCAGTCGACGTGATTTTCGCGCTATGATTTATTATGACTTTAAAAAAGGTTTAAAGTCTCGAGAATGTTTTGAACTTTTAGCTTCTACTTTTGTTGAGTCTGCTTGTTCCCGAGCAACAGTATTCAATTGGTTTGCTGAATTTAAAAGAGGACGGGGATGTCTCGAAGATGAAGCGAAGACAGGACAGCCGCCAACCGCGGTCACGCAAGAAAACGTTCGTGCAGTCGAAAAACTTATTCGCGAAAACCGACGAATTACATATGTAGAGCTAGAGCGAGAACTAGGAATTGGATCAGCAGCAATGCAAACCATAACTCACGACCACCTTTCTCTCCGTAAACGTTGTTCGAGATGGGTGCAGCACAAACTTACCGATGAGCAGAAAGACCGTCGGGAGGATTGGTGCCTACTCATAATAGATAAATTCAACGGAGGCGAGAAAAAAAACGTATATGATATACTGACTGGTGACGAAACATGGCTATATAACTATAATCCCGAATCAAAGCGACATACTGTATGGTGCTTTGAAGACGAGCCAACTCCAACGAAGTGTCGCCGTGCATGAAGCACACAGAAACAAATGGTCGCCTCGTTTTTCTGCAAAACGGTTCATATTGCTACTGTTGTGCTAGAGAATGAAAGAACGGTAAACTCCGAATGGTATGTGACAGTTTGTGCTCCAACAGTAATATCAGCTTGGTGTGACAAGCGACCGAAGTCAGGAATCCGGCACCTTCTCTGGCACTACGACAATGCGGCGCCGCACACGTCTGCCAGAACACTAGACTTTTTCAACTCGAAAAATGTGTCAATTCTCCCTCACCCGCCATATTCCCCTGACCTAGCGCCTTGTGGTTTTTACTTGTTTCCAAAAATCAAAGAAAAACTAAAGGGGAAGAGGTTTGAAAGCAAAGAACCGATAGGCAACCAGCCTATAATTTCGAGAGATCTGAGGTATCTAAAGAAGAGTGGTCACAGGTATTTTCCATTTGGTTCAGACGTATGGAAAAGTGTTTACGTGCTCAGGGTTAATACTTTGAAAAGATCGATACTTATTATAAAGAATAAAGTTTATAATTTTTGAGTATCTAGTTTCTTTTGGCATCCCCCTCGTTTCTTATAAGTTGCAGTGTAGTGCTGGCTTAGAATGTTACTACCCCTTTCTACCCACGGGTGTCGTAAGAGGCGACTTAGGGGGTGTGGTTTTTGTAAGTGTATTGTAAGTTTTTAAGTATATTGTATGTTATCTCATATTTCTTTTTCACTTATTTTAAGTCTTTATTTATGTAACAAAGCAACAACATACTCTCAATACATATTATAATTCTTCATGGATCAAAAACGCGCGAAATTTAACCGAACTTCGGCTGAAGTTCGGCCGAAATTCGGTTTTGGCATATATTTTACCGAACATTCGGTCGAATTCGGCATTCGGCAGAACCCACTTTCGGTGCAACACTAATTAAAAGTTATATTTACAAAGTTGAACTCAGCATAAATAAGCAAGATCCAACAAACTCTCAGGAATAAGTCGCTTGTATTACTGCGTAAAGTATTACGTAGAATCTGTGCAGAAGCAGTTGGTTAAAATTCGGAAGAATCAAAGAAATACATACATATACTCACGGCTATGAATCCCAAATAGATGTAGCCAGAGAATAATTCTGCCACTTTTGAAAATTAATTGGGGAATAGATAGTAAAAGCAAAGTGTCTTTGCTGTTGGATCTCCAGCCACATCGCCCAACAGTCACCTAAAAAGCACCATACCTTAAGTCGCCTCGGGACATGGGGAAGTGCTATTTTAAACCGACATTACACTGATAAAAAACTGTTTTCACTTTATAAATAACTCAAACTAAACTGGTCTGCCACTTCGACCTCTGTCAAGGTTTTATCTCGACTTCCAAGCTAAGATAAAAACTTTAGATTGATGAATTTGCGAACGGCAAACGAGATATTAAATATCCTTTAAATTAAACTTTTTTTGTCGGAGTTTTCAAGGCTTTGGTCAATATAGGCGGTATTTGTATTTAGTATTAAGCTGAAAATACTTTCTATGTTGAAATAAAGACGGCCAACCGTTGTTTTATAAAATTATTAATAATCATTCTACGTGATAACCATTATAGTAAATGAGTTTGAAAGGTATGTACAAATACAAAGATAAAATTTATTTAAAGGAACCCTACCTTGTATCTTTACTTTAAAACAGGGTAAGCAGACCTTCGGGGTCAATATTTCGGCAGCTTCTTTTGGGAGTAAAGAAGCGCAAAGTACCTACACCTAAACTCACGGTATCAAATTTTAAAAATGAGTAGCCAGAACTCCAGAATTAGTTTCACTTTTAAAAGATATTTAAATGGGAACAAGATTATAAAATACAGGATATTTAGTCATAGATTTTCATCATCTTCAGCGATTTGTAAACGTTGGAACGATCATTTTAAAAGCCCAATTAACAAAATAAATCAGCTAGTACTATACTCACGACCATTAAACAGCCTTAATACGCAATAAAATTTCAATACTTAAATAGTACTTAATTGCAGTACAAAATAACCTCAAATCTATACTTATATTCTAAATTATTGTATTGCGAAATAATTGCAACCGCACGCTGCGTTGCGTTTGTGTGTGACGTATCGAAATCGACTGTTACAACGCCTTTTTATGGAAAAAAGAGCTTTCGGAAGTGTTTTTTTATTATTCTGAGCAATGTGTTCTAGAAGGTGGAGTAAGCACTTCTTCAAATAAGCAATATTTTCATTTAACGCGCTATAAATTTAGCACAGCATATAGCACAAAGATCCAAAATTATTAGATGCCTTAACGGTGTGTGAAGTGATTTATAGTACTACTTTATCATTAATGACTAGTGCATTAGAATCCAAGCAACAACCAACAAATGTAATCTTGACTATTAACCTTAACAATTTAATATTTAATACAAGATTACTCCTAATTCAAGAAAGTAAAAGAAGAAGTGGCAATATGCAAGGGCGTACGTCAAGGATGTATCCTGTCTCCGCTTTTTTTTAAGTTGTACTCGGAGGCCGTTATCGCTGCAGCGCTCGAGGAGAGGTAGTGGAGCTCCAACATCAACGGACAGTATATTAACAACCTCCGATATGCCAACGACACGGCCCTGATAGCTTCTACACTGGAGGACATTCAGTTGATAGTGAACAGCATCCACGAGTGCAGTCAGAAAGCGGAGCTTTCGATGAACCTATCCAAGATGAAGACCATGGTTGTGTCTAGAGACAGGACATTAAACTCTTCGGTCACGGTAGCTAGGACCCAGATTGAGAGAGTCCAGAAGTAAAAGTACCTCGGCACATGAGTTAATGAAAACTGGGAGTCCGATCAGGAAATAAAGACCCGTATTGAAATAGCCCCCGCGTCCTTCAATAGAATGCGAAAGGTACTCTGTACCAGGCAGCTGGATCTGAGACTTCGCATACGATTGCTTCAGTGCTACATTTGGCCGATAGTCTAGTCAGATAGGTAGTCTAGTCATAAAGTGACCCGCAAAAGACTAGAGGCCTTTGAAATGTGGTGCTACCGGTGAATGTTGAGGATTAGCTGGATCCAGAGGGTCACGAATGTGGAAATTTTGAGACGTGCCGGAGAAACCCGAGAACTCATGACCAGCATTTAACGAGGAAAGGTTGCGTATTTGGTTCTGCTTCAAGTGGTCATGACGGGAAAGATTGAAGTGAAACGGAGTGTCGGAAGAAGAAGGGCATTGTGACTCTCGAACATCCGAAAATGGACCAACATAACCGGCGTCGAAGACCTATTTCGCCTAGCCCAAGATCAAAGGGGACACTCGGAGTTGACAGCCAACCTCCAGTAGTTGAGAGGCACTAAAAGAAGAAGAAGAAGACTCCTAATTCACCACACATATTTTTCTCAAATGAAATTATACAATATTAATGCAAATAAAAACAATATATTGTATAGTAACTCTAACTCTATAGTAAATTTCATATTTAATGGATTCCGCACCCCACTTTCGTAAGGTCATATAACTATGCCCCAAGTAAACTAATTATGAGAATGTCAAGCGTGATCGTACACGAATATAAACGCGTCTCTGAAACCGTCGCGTATGTAAATTTTATATTCACACGGGCTAATGCGTGGCGCTCGCAGTTCTACTTAATTATTAGTGTTACATACGACTCTAGTTAAATAGTTAAATATATCGTCATTGCTCTAATGGAATATATGGACGTTAATCAGACGATATCTTTATACTTGTTACTACTTCAGATCATTGTTTGGTTCTGAAAACCGGTCAATGTAGAATAAAATGATTCAAAATAAAATACTTACTAATTATGTTAGTAGATTTCAACGTTCGTAGTTCGGCTTAAGGATATGTATATGCAGGAGGTTAAAAGCTGAATAAAAATTCTAAATCCTTCAAAACATTTAATAACATCAGACACTTTAGGTGCAAAGTATGAAGAATAAAACAGCATGTATGAAAGGATACCTATCCTATTATTTAGCTGTAAGTCTTCCAAACAAATAAATAAAGGCATTATATATACAGAGCTGTGTTGTGTTGGGTCCGATTTACACTACCCCATTTCTTTTTGTGGGTGCTCGTGAGAGTTAACCAGATCTTTGAAATTCGCCTCCTAAGAACGCCCGCAGTCAGAAATGAGGTACTGCTACTCTAACCCGACACTACACAGCTACAGTAGTTTCTTATACAGTATAATTTGATGAGTGATGATTTTTCATTTAATTATGTATATTTGTATGATTTTAGGTGTTATCCAAGTTCGGTTTGGGGAGTCAACTTATACGTGCATTGGTATCACTCTATGAGGATTCTAGTGCATGTGTAAGAGTAAACGGGGAAAACACTGACTGGTTCGGAATCTCTAGGGGTGTCCGACAGGGATGTGTAGCCTCTCCGTGGCTCTTCAATTTGTTCATGGATGACTGTTTGACAGAGTTGCGTGAAAGTGATTATGGACTAAGAATGGGTGGATTCATCATTAAATGCCTCTTGTATGCTGACGATCAAATGCTACTTGCATCATCGGCAGAAGAGTTGCAAGAGATGATGAATATTGCATGTGAGTCTTTTGTAAGAAAGGGAATGAGGGTGAATGTGGATAAGACCAAAACGATGGTTTTTGAGAGACAGGAAGATGTGACACAATGCGTGATTGCGATTGATGGTAAGGATGTGGAACAGGTGAAGGAGTTTGTATATCTGGGAAGTTTGTTTACAAGGGATGGAAAATGTCATGAAGACATTGAAAGAAGAGTGAAAAAGGGTAATGCGGTAAATGGAGCAATGAATAGCCTAATGATCAGTCAATCGGTGTCTGAAAAGGCCCGAATGGCTGCGCATGATGCTGTTCTTGTTCCTACGCTTATGTATGGAAGCGAATGTTGGGTGTGGCAGAAGAAGCATGAGAGCAGAGTGAATGCAGTAGAGATGAGGTCCCTCAGAAAAATTTGTAATGTTAGATTGTGTGACCGAGTGAGAAATAGTGTTATTCGTGAAAAGTGTGGTGTGAAAGATGATATTGTAAGAAAGATAGAAAAAGGAATGTTGAGATGGTTTGGGCACATAGAGAGGATGGATGATAGAAAATTGGTAAAAGGGATCTATAGAGCTAGTGTGGATGGTAATGTTAGTAGAGGACAACCACGGAGAACACACTTGGACCAAATTGAATGTGATGTGAAATGTGCTCAAAAAGGCTGGCGTCCGAAGTATGAAGAATAAAAGAGCATGTATGAAAAGATTGATGGATGTAAACGAAGCTAGAGAGGTTTGTCAGGATCGTACGAAGTGGCGATTGATAGTCTCTGCCTACCCCAATGGAATTAATGGGGTGAGTATATGTATGTATGTATGTATGTTGTATGATTTTCTTCCTAGTATAGAATAAGAACGATGACATGTATTTTTATGGTCTGAAATAAAAGCATTTAATCTATACTATAATAAGACTGTAACGAGGTCAAAACTGTACATTGAAGAAAATAAAATAAAAACCGGTGGAATATGTTTTATTTTCGTTACTGAAGCCAAATTTGCTATTTTTGAAAAAAATGTCTGTCTGTCTGTCTGTATGTCCGTTCATCACGTTAATTCTACCGGACCGATCTTGATCAAATTTGGCATGAATGTAGGTTATACACCTGGCCAAGATATAGGATACAATTTATCCCGGATTTCGCAAGAGTTCCCACAGGAGCATAAAAAAACATAACTTTTTTATGGTTCCCCATATTTACACGATAAATTTTTTCATCGACCGACTTTATCGTACTCTCCATTAATAGTCTTTTTGGAAAAATAAGGGTTTCATCCATTTTCATCAAAATAATTGTCCATTTAATTGTTTGTCAATAGTATGACTACTAGATATACAGGATATCACAAATTTGAGACTTACACAAATGTCTGCGTGGCGTAGCGGTATACCGTTTGGTAAACACTAAGTACGAAAGACCCAGGTTCGAATCCCGGGTGGTCAAAGTCTTTTTGCGTAGTTTTTTTGTTTTTGTGTTAGGTTAGAATAATAGGAAGCACTAATCCTTCTTTTTCACATTCAACTATGCGAATATGTATGAATAAAGATAACTGAAAGTATATTGTATGAATTTTGCGTATTCATTTAGTAGGTTTGAGAATATGTTTATAGCTTTTGTTTTTTTAACTATTTTTAATAAATATTATCATAGATATATTATGTTTTACTTACGCATAAATTAATATTCTGTTTAAGCCTCAGAATGCATAGTTTGTAAATAAATAATAGTAAATATCTCAATGTTAATTCAGTAACGCCATCTGTTGACCGATGATTGCAATCTCTCACACATCACCAGCAGTTAGTGTAGGGGGCGGCACCGGGTCGCCAAACTGCTATCCATACTTACTCAAGATATTTTAATTTTTGAACATAGAAACTTGGTTAAAAAATGGTTTGTTTCATGTTTCTTATGAACAATTAAAAAGGTTTTTTGGAACTCATCCTCTAAGAGATTGAAATATATTATACAGATTTTTGATCTATAAATACAATGTATCTTGATGCGATTGACTGATATAACAACTACAAAAAGGAATGTATGAAATTCATCCATCAATCAATCATGAGAATATACTAACGGCTATAAATCCCAAAAAAGGGTAGCCACAGCTCCAGAGATAGTAATTCTTTATCCACTTTTGGAAGTTGAATGGGGTCCGTCCAACCGTCCACCTGCATCGCCCAATAATCACTTAAAAAGTCTCAATGTTCTTTATATCTATTACAACGCCCGCCCACGGGAATATAAATACAAAAAAACAGAAGTTAGTGTAGTTAGATAGTGTTTTGGTATTTTGGATGTAAACTGGATGCAAAAAATGTAGTCCACGCGGACGTAGTCGCGGGCAAAAAGCTAGTTTGTTATAATTTTTTATGTATGCTGATCCTAGTAACAACACAAAAAATGCATGGCTGTGCCTATAATAAAAGTTATATAAAATTAATATACCTTTGTTAACACCCACACATACAAATACTTGCAAAATACACAACTTTAAATTACTAATTAATATTACACGTAGCCTAAACACTCTGGCTTCTACCTTGTTACGTATGTAAACAGAATGTACATGCATAAAGCGGATCTCCTAGACAAGTCACTGTTGTGTAAAATGGAATTACTTCTAGCTGGAACTGAAATCTGAATTTTGCCTCTGACGTTGTATTTGTATTTTGTGAGCGATTTATGGCTTATTTGATACATTTCAATGATTACTTTTGCCTTGATAGCTTTTATGAATTGATGAGTGGCGACTGTATGTGAAAGGGTTCGATGGGCCGACGTAGTTAATCAAGGTCGGAGCTGCCTACCAAAATTACAAAAAGTTTTTAATTATTTGCTAGATGGCCTAATGTATTGTGCAAAAGATTCAAAATTGGCAAGTGGGAGAGACTAGTGACTAGAGAGGTACTAAGTGAAATAAATACTTATATTCTCTTAAGCATGTATGCGAAGAATGGTAAATGTGAAGGAAGCAAGAGAGGTTTGTCAGATTCGTTAAAAAATGCATTTGGTAGTCTCTGCCTACCCGAATAAAAATAAAGCGCGTAAGATAAGTAAGTAAGCTATCTTATTTCATAACTTATTTCTTACTTAGCTGTGTAAAATGACCTATATTGTCTATGAACTAACCTCGCGCCATATACAAGGCAAGTTTACACTTGGATGACGTGAGTGGATATTCATAGGAGACGACATGTTTGCTTATCGCTAGGTGGGAACCTAGCAGTGTACTTGGCTACCACAAATATTGATGTGCGCGATAACTATGGCGACTACTGGAAGCAAACAGGCGGTTCCTTTATTTGTCTATGTGATGCAATAATAGTTATTGCTTATGTAAACTTGCATATTTATTTAGTATTAAAATAAAAATGTAACTATTAACTATATTAGTATTATTTTATTGTAAGTAATTATTTCTAGCGACATGATAGTCCAGTGGGTAGAACACCCGCCCGAAATTTGGACGGGACGGGCCTACACCAATTTGTCTTTTCTAAAGTCATATGTGTGGTTAATTTATCTTGGTTGCTAACGGTGAGGGAAAACATCGTGAGGAAACCCACATGGCTGAGTTGTACTTAGTCATGTGACAGTGTATTCGTACAAAACGGCGATAGGCCTGCCCCCTATCACGTGAGTACACTGTCTATGCAAAACGTGGGTACCTTCTCTGGAAACTAGATGGCGCTTGCCATGTGAGTTCAGGAGTATTGGTACCTCTGCCAACCCCTTCGGGGATAAACGGCGTGAACGTTTATGTTATGTTATGTAATTATTTCTATCGCAAAAGGTGTTTGAGAGAAAATTAAAAAGAAATGAACACTTTCACCACATCATGTCTGTGAAATAAAAAACATGCATTTCTTTTAGAAAAAAATCTTGAAAAACTTTATTTTGGAACCCTTATAAATTCTAATTATTCTATTTAACATAGTTTAAGTCATTTAATTCAGTATCTTATTACAAACATATACATACAAACTATTATGCCATCGCCTATTTCTCAGCCTCTGTCGTAAAGTATTACGTCGAAATTATCATAAAGGGTGCGTAATGGCGGGCTGATAGTTGAGTTCCGAGCAGTACAGTATTTGTACGTGATGCTATTGCTTTTTATACTATGTTCTTGGTTCATTATATTTGTTGTTTATGGCGTCAAAATAAAAGTACTAATTTGTATAAATAGATTAAATAGTAAAATGTAAAATTGAGTAAAGTTAAAAACTTTATATAGTCTCAGTTAATTCCAAATTTTATTTCCTTGGTTTGAGCATATTTTGCTGTGCAGTGTATCCTTTAGTCGCCCTCATACGCCACTCGCGGTGAGAATATGGGGAGGTGCTACACTAAGCGGTCAAGTTGCATTTTGTTAATAACTCAAATTAAACTTATCTGCCACTTTGACCTTTGTTAAGGTTTTATCTCGACTTTCAAGCTAAGATAAAAAGTTTAGATTAATAAATTCGCGAACGGCAAACGAGATATTAAATTACTTTTAAATATTTTTTTTTGTGAGATGTTTTAAGGCTTTAGTAAATATTTTTGGTATTTGAATTAAGTATTAAGCTGAAAAAACTTTCGCAATTGAAATTTACAATGCCAACCGTTGTTTCATATCATTTATTATATTTCGCTGTGATAACCATTTTAATAAATGAGTTTGAAAAGTTATGTATGAATACAAAGATAAAATTAATTTAAAGGAACCCTACCTAGTATCTTTAGTCAAAAACAAGATAGCCAGATCTTCGGGGTCAATAATTCGGCAGCCAATTTTGGGAGTAAAAAAGCGCAAGATACCTGCACCTAAACTTCACGGTAATACATTCCAAAAATGTGAGGCCAGGGCTTCGGGATTGGCTTTACTTATAGAAGATGTTTAGGTGGGAACCAGATTTTAAAATTTTTGATAGTTAATTATAGATTTTCATAATCGCCCATAATCAATTAATACATAAATGCATATACGCACAGCTATAAATCCCTAAAAACCAGAGCTACAGAATTGGAAATTCTCCAGCCACTTTTGGACGTTAGAACTATCATTATATTCCCAATTAAAATAACAAGTCATCTACTCGTAATACAACATCCACGGCAATCGATGTTGAAGAATATTCTGAGCCGGACATTACACAGTTAAAAATACTCCATGTTTCAATACTAAAATAGTATCTAATTGCAGTACAACGTAACCTCAAATTCCAACCTATTGTATTGTATAAACCACATTTCAACCGCAAACAATAACAAAGCACATATAAACGCACACTAATGAATAAATAGTTTTTACTATACGAAGTTGTCGCGTTTCGGTGAAATATTTCCGCAGTTTGGTTTATTGTAATTCATTGAGGTGGGCGAAATAATTGCAACTGCGCGCTGCGTTGCGTATATATAGTGCCTTTATCCGTATATTAAAAAACAGCTTTCGTTTAAGGAAAAAGGATATCATTCGATTATCAGGAGACGGTGAGTTGATGTGATGAATAAAAAACCTCTCAACCTTTGCCGTCACTTCTAAGACAAACGCACAAAATAAATGTTAACATTATATCTAAGATGCCTTCCCTCGCCTTGTGGATAGGTAATAAGATGAATTCCTATACTCAACTCATTAAATTGTACTAACTTTGAAGCGGGCTTGATTTGTGTGATATGTCTGTATAAATTTGTATTAGAAAGCGCAGGACTCATATTTTTACTCTCATATTTATATGGTTGTGTACTTACAAAAAGGATCAAACGCAATTTCAGTAGGTGTATCAAGATAGAAAATAATTTTGCCATTCGGTATTCGCTTATATTAAATATTCCTGATATATTAAAGCAATATTTCAGATAAATGAAACGCAATATTTTAGCTGTGTCGTTCGTTGTAATAAGTCTACGTTGAAATACCTTTTCGTGACAAATATTATGAAATTCGACATTTTAAACCTAGTAATATACAGGGCTGGTAAAGGGGTGGTGGCTTCCTGGTTGTACTTCCTTTTCCAAAAATACTGGTCGAGTGGCAAAGTGCCACAAGACTGGTGCAAAGCGGTAATAGTGCCTTTAAATAAAGGAAAGGGGTCACACCAGGAGGCTAGAAACTGCCGTGGAATTAGCCTACTCAGCATTGTCGGTAAATTGTATGCAAAGGTTTTGATTGAAAGAGTGATGAATGAAACGGATGATAAAATCTGGGATGTGCAAGCAGGATTTAGAAAGGGAATGGGATGTATGGACCAAATCTCCTCTTTAAGGAGCATCACCGAAAAGTTCTTAGCTAAGAACCGAAAGGTGTATTGCTCCTTCATAGATTTAGAGAAGGCGTATGATAGGGTGGTAAGAAAGTGTTTATGGGAGGTGTTATCCAAGTTCGGTTTAGGGAGTCGACTTATACGTGCACTGGTATCACTCTATGAGGATTCCAGTGCATGTGTGAGAGTAAACGGGGAAAATACTGACTGGTTCGGGATCTCTCGGGGTGTCCGACAGGGTTGTGTAGCTTCCCCGTGGCTCTTCAATTTGTTCATGGATGACTGTTTAGCAGAGTTGCGTGAAAGTGATTATGGATTGAGAATGGGTGGATTCATCATTAAATGCCTCTTATATGCCGACGATCAAGTACTACTTGCATCATCGGTGGAAGAGCTGCAAGAGATGATGAATATTGTATGTGCGTCTTTTGAAAAAAAGAAAACAAAACTATGGTTTTTGAGAGAGAGGTGAATATGACCGAATGCGTGATTGAGATTAATGGTAAGAAAGTGGAACAAGTGAAAGAGTTTGTATATTTGAGAAGTTTGTTTACTAGGGATGGAAAGTGTGATGAAGATATCGAGAGAAGAGTGAAAAAGGGTAATGCGCTAAATGGCGCATTGAATAGTCTAATGTCTAGTTCGTCGGTGTCTGAAAAGGCCCGAATGGCTGTGCATGATGCTGTCCTTGTTCCTACGCTTATGTATGGCAGTGAATGTTGGGTGTGGCAGAAGAAGCATGAAAGTAAAGTGAATGCAGTAGAAATGAGATCCCTCAGAAAAGTGTGTAATGTAAGGTTATGTTATCGGGTGAGGAATGATGTTATTCGTGAAAGGTGTGGTGTAAAAGATGATATTGTAAGAAAGATAGAAAAAGGAATGTTGAGATGGTTTGGGCACATAGAGAGGATGGATGACAGTAAATTGGTGAAAGAGATATATAGACCCAATGTGGAAGGTAATGTTAGTAGAGGATGACCTCGGAGGACACATTTGGATCAAATAGAAAATGTGCTCAAAAAGGCAGGTGTCCGCAGTATGAAGAATAAAAGAGCATGTATGAAGAGTTTGATGGATGTAAACGAAGCCAGAGAGGTGTGCCAGGATCGTACAAAGTGGCGATCGATAGTCTCTGCCTACCCCAATGGGAACTAACGGCGTGAGAATATGTATGTATGTATGTAATATATACATATACAACATTATAGCTGCATTAATTACTTCACAACCTTATGTGAAGATTACATACATACATATATATAACATAACATAACATAAACGTTCACGCCGAATATCCCCGAAGGGGTAGGCAGAGGTACTAATACTTCTGAACATCACGTGACTTTTGTCACCTGGTGTTCAGAGTACCCACGTTTTGCATGGATAGTGTACTCACGTGATAGGGGGCAGGCCTATCGCCGTTTTGTACGAATACACTGTCACATGACTGAGTACAACTCAGCCATGTGCGTTTCCTCACGATGTTTTCCCTCACCGTTAACAACCATGATAAATTAACCACACATATGTCTTTAGAAAAGACAAATTGGTGTAGGCCCGACCCAGGATTTGAACACTAGTCGTTTGCACGATAACCGAGTGTACTACCCACTGGGCTATCACGGTTGCTTAATGTACATATATTCACATATATACTCACGAACATGTATTCCAAAAAGGGGTAGCTAGAGCTTTAGAGCGGGAATATCCTCAGCCACTTTTGGAAGTGAATAGGGAAGACCTTAGAAGATAGTCTTACTTTAAGAATATTTATTTGATAAGTGACCTTTAACAGGTGCAGTGCTGTATTGAAAATTTAGTCATAGAACCATAGAGAATTATATTTCTATGCGTAGAACACTTTTTAACAATTTAGTGAAGTAGTTTTGTTTTTTCTTAATCATATAGTAAAGAGAGTTGACTTATTTTTATTAATTAGTTGAGCTTTTATTACGATTGATGTAGGTAGAGCTTTACTATTCACCATTTATAAAATGCGAATAATATCTTCCACTTTCATGAAATTAATTCATCTTTATGCTCATGTTTTTTAACTAGTTTTGGACGTCCTACGTAGTCATCTTAGAATAAAATATATTTCCTTTTTGCTGTGTAACCATCATACATACATCTATCTACTCCTGAGGCTCGTTCACATTTTGTTTCAATAAGTTGAAATCAGAGTTGTCAAAGCTCACCGCATTTTTCTTTTTAACTCTAATTTTAATATGTTTCTCATTTATTTGCATCAATGTGGTAGATTAGGTATTTAGCTTCATTTTAGTATATATGTACCGTGCTAATTAAGAGACTATTAAAAGTAAAGTAATACACAAAATAATGTTAGAACTCAAAAATTTACAACTTTATAGTTAAACATTATCTGAATACAATCTTGCAACCCCTGAACAACACATTAATCTCTTTGATTTTCAACTTAATTTAGCTTATAATATAAAATGCACGCTACAAGCTACATTAGCGATTTTCTTAACAACTTTCAGCAAGGTGTTAAGCGCTGCTTAACGAGCTGGAAAGTGGGTTAAGAGCGGACTTAAATTGCGACCAAAGAGACCAGGACCCATTTGTATAATTACTAGTGTTGTACAAGTTCTGCTTTAAATTACTCATAAGTGTTCTAAGCTTTCTGTGATGTGTAAGTAACATACAATTTAGAGATTAGTTCGCAAGAAGTTGTAAGTTCTTTTGGAATATATTATTAATCTTAGATATATACAATTTCTAAATAATTTCATCCTGACTGAACCCCTTTCTGTTGAGTATTATTTTATTTTCTTAAATCTCAAGAATTTCAACTTGACTAAAATAAAAAATGGAATAAGTATAACATAGTATTTATCTTATCATAGACATAATAATATATATGGTAATAACGGTGTGATTACATGGACGTACTTTAGACACAAATTGATTGCTGTCTAAAATTTATATTTATATATAATAGATTGGTATATTTTTTAAGTTCAGGACGAGTAACCTTTTTTTGAAATTGCAAATGTAGTTGCAAATTCAACAAAGGGATGGATATTCATTATGATCTTCAACTACGGCGTCCACCTATCGGACGACATCTAAAGAAACAAACGAAGTTGTGAAATTCTAAGCTTTTTGAAAATATCTAGTCAATTCTGATAATAAGTTTACACGACTCTAATGAAAATAAATAATAATAATGAAGATCCTGTTATATACTCTTGTTCTCGTAAATAAACGATTTTTATACTTTTATTTTTTTATTTTAATGGATAAACCCTGGTAATTTGCACATTAACAATAACTAAATGTTTAATGTTACACTAAACTATGCAAGTTTATATCAACTTAAATAATAAATTTTCTATTTTAAATCGGTGTATTCTACATTGACCGGTTTTCAGAACCAACCAATGCTCTGAAATAGTACCAAGTACAAAAACATCGTGTCATTAACGTCCACATATACCATTCTATCCATAGTAGAGCAATGACAATATGTTTAAATATTTAACTAGAGTCGTATGTAACACTAATAATTAAGTAGAACTGCGAGCGCCACGCATTAGTCCGTGAGACTATAAAATTTACATACGCGACGGTTGCACAGGCGCGTTCGTATACGATCACATACATTCTCATAATTAGTTTACTTGGGGCATAGTGATATGACCTTACGTAGGTCAGGTTCGGAATCCATTAAGTTTGAAAATTAGATGTCCTTTTGAGTAACTTGGAAATGATTTATTAATATTGTGTAAGTTAACTTATGGAAAATATGAATGGTGAAATAGGAGTAGTCTTATATAAAATATATAAATATATAAAGGTTAATAGTCACGATATCATTTGGTGATTGTAGTTTGAATTCGAATTCCTAAATGCACGAGATTATATGAAAAATATTGGAATATTATATTTCACTTCAAATACTTAACCCCTTCACATACCAAAAATATAAACTTAACATAAACGTTCACGCTGTTTATCCCCGAAGGGGTTGGCATAGGGACCATTACTTATGCACAACGTGACAGCGCCACCTAGTGTCCAAAGTAGGTACCCACGTTTTGCTTAGACGGTTTACTCACGTTATAGGGGGTAGGCCTATCGCTGTTTTGTACGAATACACTGTCACATGGCTAAGTAAAACTCGGCCATGGAGGTTTCCTCACGATGTTGTCCCTCACCGTTAACAACCATGATAAGTTAACCACACATATTACTTTAGAAAAGACGAATTGGTGTAGGCCCGACCCGGGATTTGAACTCACGCCTGTCTGTTTACGAGCGGGTGTTCTACCTATTGGAGTATTATATCGTTACATACCAATAAATAAAGTATAAATAAAGGAAAGAAAAATTTTGGCACCAGCGGGGATCATATAATACTATACTAGGTTCAAGATACCTAGTAATTTTGTTTATCTCAAAAAATGCGTATCGCTGCGTGCTGTTTGTTGTGCTAAATTAATACCGCGTTAAGTCAAAATATTGTTTATTTGAAGAAGTGCTAACTAAACTCATTACTACACAATACTCAGAATAATTTCAAAGAAGTAATACAAAACTCTCAATTCTAGAAATAGGCATTATAACAGTCGATATCCAAACTCAGCTCCATAAATCACACACAACGCAACGCAGCGCGCGGTTGCAATTATTTCGTCCACCTCAATGAATTACAATAAACCAAACTGCCGAAATATTTCACCGAAACGCGACAACTTCGTATAGTAAAAACTATTTATTCATTAGTATTCGTTTATATGTGCTTTGTTATTGTTTGTGGTTCATACAATACAATAGTTTGGAATTTGAGGTTATTTTGTACTGCAATTAGATACTATTTTAGAATTGAAATAACATGGGGTATTTTTAAGCTATGCTATGTAATGTCCGGCTCAGAATGTTTTTCAACATAGATTGCCGTGGGTGTTGTTTTTTATTTGATTGTTACAACGTCCATAAGTGGCTGAAAATTTTCTAATTCTGTAGCTCTGGCTTCCCTTTTTTTTCAGGTATAAGTATGTATGTGATTCTCTTTATATGACTAATGAGCTATATATTTATATCGACTATTTGTTTTTACATAATTAATGTTTTATATATTCTACTTTGCTTGTATGACTCTCGTGCTGTCACTGGAGAGTGCTGACTGAAAATCAGTGCTGTGAGGTAACTCCTCACAGTTTTTGCTGAGTCGGCGCCTTTTCGCTGTTCAATGGCACAATGTTTTGTTTTTTTTTAATTTTCACTGTTTTTTTGTAGATGTATATATTTTGTTTAACTTTTGTTTTTTTTTCATTTGGTTATTATAATTTTTGTGTTGTATATCTGTTGTGCCATATTTACGGCATAAAATGTATTTCTTCTTCATCTTCTTCTATTTATTAATTGATTGTGGGTGATGACGAAATTCCTGTATTATATAATCTTGTCCCAACTTAAATATCTTCTAAAAGTGAAGCTCTGACTTCTCATTTTTGGAATGTATTACTACGAGATTAGATGAAGGTTCTTTGCGCTTCTTTATTGCCAAAAGTGGTTGACGAATTATCGACTCCGAAGTTTTGGTTACTCTGTTTTAGACAGTAAATTCTATGTACGGTTATTCTTAATTAATTCTTTCTTTGTATTCATTCATATCTTTTCAAACTAATTTATTAAAATGGTTATGACGGAGAAAGATTATTAATAATATATATACATATATAAAACAAACGGTTGGCCTTGAAAATTTCAATATGGAAAGTATTTTCAGCTTAATACCTAATACAAAAACCGCTGTGTAGTGTCGGCTTAGAATAGCACTACCCCTTTTCTTCCGGTGGTTGTACGTAAGAGGCGACTAACGGTATTGGGGCTTTTTAAGGGATTTTTGGGCGATGCGGTTGGAGACCCATCACCAACAACCTTTATTTTACCATCTTTTCCCCACGCAACTTCCAAAAGTGGCTGAGGAATTTCTAATTCGTTAGCTCTGGCTACCCCTTCTAGGGATTTATAGCCGTGAGTATATGTATGTATGTATGTATGTATGTACAAAAACCGCTCATATTTAAAAAAACCTTAAATTTTCCCACAAAAAACTTTATCTGGCTACTTCTATTTGGGATTCATTACAGGAGTACATATGTATCTATATTTTATCAAATATAAACTCACTACTTATGCACAGATTCTACGAAATACTTAACGTAGTAATGCTCTTAGCGACTTATTCTTGAGAATTGGTTGGATCTTGATAAACTATTCTGAGTTCAACTTTGTAAATATTACTTTTTACTCTACTCTGTAAAATTTTGATGAAACTGGTACTATCTTTTCTCCCCCTGTCAAATTAATAATACCTACAGAATATTCGTTTGGAATATTATACGTATGAAACCTCGAGAGATTAGATTACGCTTATTTTTCTTAGAAATTTCGTAGTTAAGAAACACCTTTCTTACATTTCACGTAACATACCGTAAGCTTACAAAAAGTGGTCAGAGGTACCAGTGCTTTGATTTTTATAGTGTGCTTAGGCTGATCAAGTGCGGGATGCCACATTATAGCTTTATATATTTAATATCTAACTTAAATATTCACAATTATAAATCGTAATTAGTAATTCCACGATCACTTATGAAATACTTCTTTATTTCACCATCTTTTCCCCACGTAACTTTCAAAAGTGGCTGAGGAATTTCTCATTCCCTAGCTCTGGCTACCCCTTTAAGGGATTTATAGCCGTGAGTATATGAGTATACGTTTGTACTTATGAAATATTAGTGGGATAAAGATTGTAAAACAAAAAATGGTTGGTTGGTGATGAATTTCCAGCCACAACAGCGACCAACAATAACTCAAAAATCCCAAAACCATTACAAAACTCACAAGAAGAAATAGGTTAGTGCTTTTCTGAGCTGACATTACATAGCTTTTTTTCTATACCAATTTATTTGTGTTATCAACTATACATACATACATACATATTCTCACGCCGTTAGTTCCCATTGGGGTAGGCAGAGACTATCGATCGCAACTTTGGACGATCCTGGCAAACCTCTCTAGCTTCATTAACATCCATCAATCTTTTCATACATGCTCTTTTATTCTTCGTACTACGGACACCTGCCTTTTTGAGTACATTTTCTATTTGATCCAAATGTGACCTCCGAAGTCGTACTCGACTAACATTACATAACTATCTATTATAATAGATAATTATCATATACCTTTATATTTCACAGTTATTCCCATTGGTTTAACAGCTTCATGAATAATAACAATTTGGTCCGTGTCTGCTCACAGCGAGGCGGACGCGACACATTGTTTGACTGACGAGGGTCTTTCTTACCAAACTTAATACAACTAGAAACAGTAATTAGTACAAGTATTCCTTTTGAGGATCAACGTAATGAGCTTTGATCTTGTTATGTTTGTGAAACATACTGCATGGATAGTGCTTTGATAATATTTTATGGAATTTAGTGATATACTTATGGTGATAAAAAATTGGCGTAAAGACATGACACAGTCTTAGCTAGCCTTTAATAAAACCATTTGAAAACAATATTACAATAATAAGCACAGCTAACTTACGTTCAAGACTAAAACGTAAATAAAATAGTATCTATCATGATGTTATATTATTAAAGGTAGTCTTATCAAATTTTAAATATTTCATCTAATCTGACCTACGTATAACTTATTTTTGTAGAAAATGCACAGCGCCTGCTAAAGGTTACTTACCAAAAAATATTCCTAAAATAAAATTCCTAGCTACCTCTTTTTGGAATTACATGTATGTGAGTATATCTATACTATAATAAGACTGGACCGAGGTCAAAACTGACATTGTGTGGAATATAATCAATAATATCATTTTTTTAGTTTTATTCGGCCCAATCTTTTAATTAAGATTTTTCGACTTACTGTGTTTCAAACACTTTTTCAAGTATGAAGTCGTGGAGATAGCTCAATCAAATTTACATGGCAAATAGCTGACGAAATTGGCAAGTTTTTAAAAATAATTTTGGAGACATTTTTGGGATAAGTTTTTTTTTTAAATCGTTTCAAAAGAGATCTTTAGCTTAAACATTTTAACAAACTTAGGATTCAACATTTTTTAATGGCTTAATAGTAGCATATCGGCTCACAATTGCTTTTGTTTTTGCAAGTGCTACTGTTCACCTATTTCAGAAAAAAAATCAAGCTTGTATCTCAACAATTGATGTCTCTGTGACCAATAATGTCAAATAAGCCAAGGTTTAACAAAAAAATATGAAAAATATTCATATCTCGAAAACTACAAAAAGTCGCGGAATATACATGGGGGTAATTCGGGTACCCCTAGGGGTATTCTGTCCTTGGACTTCCGCTTGAAACTATTTCTTGGGACACCCTGTATATATGTATGTATGTAAACTTCACATAAGGTTGTGAATAAATTAATGCACCTATAATGTTAAAAGTCAAAAAAAATGTCAAAACTCACGGCTATAAATCCCTAGATGGAGTAGCCAGAGTTAAGGAATTAGAAATTCCTCAGACACTTTTGGAAAGTTTAGTGGGGAAAAGATGTTAAAATAAAGGTTTTTGGTGATGGGTCTCGAACCTCATCGCCCAAAAATCCCTTAAAAGCCCCTATTCCGTTAGTCGCCTCTTACGTACACCCACCGGAAGAAATGGTATATATGTACTAGGTTTAAAATGTTGTTTTTTGTAATATTTGTCAGAAAAATGGTATTTCAAAGTAGGCCTAATATAACGAACGACAGCTAAAATGTAGCGTTTCATTAAACTGAAATATTGCTTTTATATATCAAGAATATTTAATATAAGCGTAGACCGAACCACAAAATTATTTTCTATCTTGATACACCTACTGAAATTGCGTTCTAATACAAATATATACAAACATATCACACAAATCAAGTCAACCCATAAGTAAGTACAATTTAATGACTTCGGTATGGGAACTCAAGTAATAACCTATTACTCCTGTCTTAAACAGAGCATATTAGTTTTTATTTTTTTCACGTCTGTTTTTTAAGTTGTAGCAGAGATCCAGAGGTTTTCTTATACTTGACATCAAATTTTGTCACCTGGTAACCAAATTACCTTTTTTATACTTGGGCAGTGTAATCGCATGCTGTTTTTTATTGGTATACGGTTAAAGAGCTATATACTGTATAATTAAATTGATTACTATGGTGATGGCTTTCGCTTTAACTATGTGTATCTTTTTATTGCTTGTACATAATATTAAAAAATAACGATGCTTAGCACAATAGCTAATGGTATGAAATAATTATAAGGTATAACCATACGTAAGAATGAACATTATATAAATTAAAAATACGTTTGTTAACACCCACACATACTAATGAGTGCGAAATACACAACTTTAAATTTCAAATTAATATTACACGTAGCCTAAACACGTTGGCTTCCACCTTGCAGCCCCGGATCTAGGGGGGGGCAAACCGGGGCACCTGCCCCGGGCGGCAGTTTCAGAGGGCGCCAAAATCAATTTAGTACATCCTGTATAGTTGTAGCCTAATTGGCAATACTGATAACGTACGTATCACTGCCGGGGATTCCCCCGTATGTCACATGTAGCACTAGAGGCTACACGAACCGAGCCGAATAACCCTTTACGCCAAGGGACGATCGTTGTTTAGTTTATTTTAGATTGCGTGTCCGAGTAATTAGTAAAATGAAACAACAAAGAGCCTACATGAAAATTTCGCCTTCCTCAGCGGTCACGCATTTTTAAAGATGTCGACTGATGATCTGCAGAAACATGGAGCCCATCTAGCTCAAAATATTCAAAAGACTTGAATACAGTTGATTTTTGCCAGGAACTTTCTGTATTCAAAGACCTAGTAACGGAAATTGATGAAAAATCAATTGCATTCGACCTGTTACAACATCTGTGTAAGAATGACTTGCAAGATGCGTTTCCTAAAGTTAGTATAGCTTTTAGGATATACTGCACATTACCGACGACATCTGCCAGCTGTGAGTGAAGTTTCAGCAAACTGAAAATAATTAAAAACTATCTGCGTTGAACAATGAGCCAAGAACGTTTATCTGGCCTCACGATTCTAGCTATTGAAAATAAAACTGCCTTTGAGACGGACTTTGATGAGCTAATAGATTCTTTCGCGGAAAAGAAAGCACGCCGTGTAAAGCTGTAGTAAGATAAAAGAGAAAAAAAAAAACGATGAGGAAAATTAAAAAAAAGTCTTGAATATCGGGAGCGTTGTTAATTGTTGTTGTTATATTTAATTTGATGTCACACTAAAGAAAAAGTTATTAGTAATAAATAATAAAGAGTACAAATTTATTAAAGAGTATTCTTTCGACCACCAAAAATGCCACTTAGTGTTAATCAAACGCTCACGAGCGGGGGCGCTATATCAAGTTCTTGCCCCGGTTCGAAAAAATCGTAGATTCGGGGCTGCCACCTTGTTACGTAAGTAAACAGTGTGTACTTGCATAAAACGGATCCCTTAGACCAGTCACTGTTGTGTAAAATAAAATTATTTCTAGCTAGAACTAAAATCTAAATTTTGCTGCAGACACTAAGAGACTAAAAGTAAGCATTTGTATTTGTGAACTAATCATGGCTTATTTGTAATATTTCCATGGTTTCAATCATTATTTTTGAAATGATACCTTTCATACATTGACGGAACAGTTGAAAGGGCCCAATGGGCCGATGTTATCACTAATCAACCAAGGGTCGGTGCAACCAAACCGAAATTACAAAAAGTTTTAAGTTATTTGCTAGGTGGCGTGACGTATTGTGCAAAAGATTCTAAACGATTTTATAGCAAGCTATCACCAGATACCAGATAGAAAATAATGTTACAAAAGTGGGAGTCCTAAGAGAGAAGGACATAAGAGCATGAATGCAATGAATGATAAATCAAGAGAGGTTTGTCAGATTCGTAAAAAATGGCAATAGTCTCTGACTACCGAAATAGAAATAAAGAGTGTAAGGTAAGTAAGAAAGTTATCTTATTGATAACTTATTTCTTATTTAGCTGTGTAAAATGACCTATATTGTCCATGAACTAACCTCGCGCCATATACAAGGCAAGTTTACACTTGGATGACGTGAGTGGATATTCATAGGAGACGAGACGACATGTTTGCTTATCGCTAGGTGGGAACCTAGCAGTGTACTTGGCTACCACAAATATTGATGTGCGCGATAACTATGGCGACTACTGGAAGCAAACAGGCGGTGTCTCTATTTGTCTATGTGATACAATAATAGTTATTGCTTATTGTATACTTGCCTTGCATATTAATTTAGTATTAAAATAAAATATAACTATTCACTAACTAAGTATTAATTTTACTTTAAATAATAGTTTCTATGCATATAGCAAATGGCGTTTGAGAGAAGATTACAAAGCAACGAACACTTTCACCACATCATGTCTGTGAAAGAAAAAAAAACATATTTTTTTTAGAAAAGGTATTAAAAACCTTATTTTGGAAACCCTATAAATAAATTGATATAATTGCATTTAACAAAATCTCGTTTTTATTTAGTATCTAATTGCACACGTACGTAGTTTTGTTCCACGGCCTATTTCTAGGTCAAGGTGGTAAGGTATAACGTCTAAATTATCATAAAGGGTGAGAAATGCCGGGCTGATAGTCGAGCAGTGCAGTATTTGTACGTGATGCCAATCCCTAGTATCCTATATTCTCGGTTCAGTATATTTGTCGTTTATGGCGTCAAAATAAAAATACCAATAAATATTAATATATATAATATAACTTTATGTGGTTAAAATTTTCCAACCAAAGAAACTGAATTTGGAATAAACTTAGAAACGTAAAACTTTAAATAGTCTAAGTTTACTCCAAATTTAGTTTCCTTGATTGTAGAATTTTAACTACAAAAAGTTGGTTCAATGATTACACATATTAAACTGCATCTACTAAAATTATGTAAATTAAAGAAAACTTCTGCAATTTATTGTGTGACATAATTTTGTATTATTTAAAATTCGGTATCTATGCTTAGCAAATATTAAAAGAAAATTACATAAAAGACAATACATACATACACTCACGGCCATAAATTCCTAAAAGGGACAGCCAGTGCTTCAGAGTTGGAAACTCCTCAGCCACATTTGATAGTTGGTAGGGGAGAAAATGGTAGAATTAAAATGTCGTTGGTGATGGGTCTCCAACCACATCGTTCAAAAACCACTTATAAAGCCACCCTTAGTCGCCTCCTACAGCACGGGTAGAAAGGGGTCGTGACATTCTACGCCAGCAAGACACGGCAAACACAATACAATATTGTACAAAAAATCAGCAGCTATACATTTTATTTCTCAGTCTTATAACATTTCTACGAACCCAACCACTATCGTTATGAAATGGAACACCTACAAAATACAACAAAACTAATTTCCATGTTCCTCTACCGGTAGTGCTGTTACGAACGAGCAAAAAACTCCTAACAAAGTTTTTCATTTTTCATAAATTCAGTGAAACTCTGAAAGCCAAGTTGCTGCACTACAAAACGCTTAGTTTTAAACTAGTAATTTGAAAACACAGGTGCGCTCCAACTTTACTCTTGCTTATGCATATGAATATTGCCAGGATCAATATAGCTTTAGCTAATACATGTTCCCGTATTTACCGTGTAGCTAGAAAGTTTTTGTATTTACTGTGTAGTGTAGGCTTAAAAAAGCACTAACACATTTCTATCCGTGGATGTCATAAGAAGAGACTTAGGTTTTTTTGTGCTAAGTGATTTTTGGGCGACGACATTTTAGATCAACCCACCTGTATCCTTTATTTTACAATATTTTACCCACATTAATTTAAAAGCCGTCGAGGATATTTTAGTCCCGACGAAACGCTTTAGCTGGCCTTTTTTGAGTTTCATAGCTATGAATACAGCTTAGGTTGATATAACTTTAAGCATAAAACTGTGTTTATTTTATTTTATTTATTTATTAAGGAGAAAAAACAGAAATAGCAAAAAGAATATAAAATAACAACATATAGAACATAAGTAAATAAATTTTGGTATCTCCTCAACTTTTCTCACAGATAGGTAACAAAAACAATCAATACAAAAACGTTATCATTACAGAAATACAACAAGAAAAACAGAAATAAAATATGAAAAAGGATAACAACCACAACGAACATAAGTAGACAAAAGTAAATACACAACATTCTTCAGATAAATTTAAACAATAATTATAATAATTAATAATATACACGCACATTAAAGACTTTTTAAAATAAGTAAGAATATTTTCTTGCAGCGCTGCTTCGAAAATCAGAATAAGTCCACATCCGTGAAATCAATATTATATGTATCGCACATCCTGCACAAAGGAGTGCTCACATCATACTATTAACGTAAATACTTATTTACCGTAGTTCAAATATTCTTCTAAATCGACGGTTAGGGCCTTTGGCTCATGACATAAAAAGCTTTGGTTTGCATGCGTGGGTAGAATATACCAAAAAATTCTTCACAATAACGATCCCCGTTTAATTTTAACATTGCGAAAGAAGTTACCGGCCAAAAATTACGACGATTCCAAACTTTGGAGGACCCATTAAGCTCTGTCCCGTGAATCCCAATGATTACCAACCCAAACTAAACCAGTATGACAGAACATAACAATATCACCTTGGGTTCGGTTCCCGCTGGAGTCGAAATTTTTCTTTCCTTTATTTATTAGTAATAATCCCCACATGAGGTTTTCGTGAACAAAACATACTATTAGTTAGAATGTTTCTAAAATGGTTTTAAAAAATCAAGGTAACGCTAAAACTACTTAAAAAGTGTAAAAGAAACAAAGGAATGACGAATTTCGCACTAGTAGTCATTGACACTATAGCTCTATTGGCAGAGCGACGGGGGCGTATACTCGGAGGTCGCGGGTTCGATCCCCGCTAGTGTCGATTTTTTTCCTTTATTTATTAGTAAAACATACCTATACTAATATAACCTTGTCCAAAATAGGCTCAAATCCCTTGGTAGTGTTAATTTTTTAAAGAATTTGCTTATTTTTTAGATGCTCATACTCCTATATAGTACTTTTATTTGTACAATAGTTAAATACAAGGCTGATACAAACTGTTACTGGCAATATAGTCACTTCAGTTGAGTAGTGTTATCTGAAACTTTAATGACCAATAATAAATATGTTATTTTTGGTATTAAATTATCTTCTTCATTAACTAAATCAATGTCGGGAACGGGAAGTGGTTTCACGATTAAATATTTAGATCGACTAAGATGAATCAATCTGACATTTCCTTCAGCTAAAACTTAGTGTTTTATTAAAAATATGCAGAGTGATAAGAAAACGGTAGGTAAGATTGCTGGTTCAAGAACAATTATTACTTTAATTTTATTATCTAATACTTAATTGCAGACAAATACGTAGATCAATACGTGTAGTGTCGGCTTAGAATAACACTACCCCATTTCTACCCGTGGGTGATCGTAAGAGGCGACTAAGGGTATAGAGGCTTTTTAAGTGATTTTTGGGCGATGTGGTTGGAGACCCGTCACCAAAAACATTTATTATTACCATCTTTTCCCCAATCAACTTCCAAAAGTGGCTGAGGAGTTTCTCATTCCAAAGCTCTGGCTACCCCGTTAAGGGATTTACAGCCGTGAGTATATGTATGTATGTATGTACGTAGATCAATTATGCAAAATCAATTCATTAACAACTTATGGTTCTGAGAAAGCAAATTGACTGAACTATATTATTTAATAATACACGATACTTATGGGGTGCGCTTTCTCTTACATAACCTTTTAACTCCTATCATCGGTGGTCCGAAATATTTCACATACCATTCAAATCATAATTATCAGTCTTCAGAAAAAATTCAAGTCATAAATATTAAAAATTATAATCTAATATAAAATTATAATATATAGGCTAAGCCCTCGGTATTTAGCGGAATTAAGCGAAGAAACTTATTAATATTAGTAAAATTAGTTATGTTAAAAGTACACACTGAGACTACCGGACCGCCCCGACATTTCCCGGCGACACAACCCGGCGGCCTGTGTTGAAAGAATTATCACTAAGTTAAGTTTGTATGTTAGTTAGTATGAAAACTAGACAGTAGACAAAAAGTTGTTGACATATATCGACGGCCTGACGGGCTCAGTGTGTATTACGCTTAAGGATTTCCTTTTGTTTTTTTTTCTGTTGGTACCAAACATTTTGAATATACCATCAACTAATCAGATCTTTAGAAAGTTGCCAAATAAGACAAACTTTTTCATAATTAACTGAAAACTAACTCTATATCTGTGAGACTATTAACCAAGTAGCTTGATGATTGCATTGCATATGGACATGCTGAGCTAATTCGGTGCCTTTTACATACATACATATACTCACGGCTATAAATCCCTAAAAAGGGTAGCCAGAGCTGATAAATTATAAATTCCTCAGCCACTTTTGGAAGTTGAGTGGGGAAAAGATGGTAGAATAAAGGTTGTTGGTGATGGATCTCCAACCGCATCGCCCAAAAATCCCTTAAAAAGCCCCAATACCGTTAGTCGCCTCTTACGTACACACACCGGAAGCAATGGGGTAGTGCTATTCTAAGCCGACACTACACAGCTAGGTGCCTTTTAGTGCAAACGTTTTAGTTTCATAACTTTTCAATTGTTTCCTAGGCACAACATAAATTCATTAACTCTCTAGGCATAAGTTCCAATTAGGATTGGCAGAGACTATCAATCGCTATGTTTTGTGCAATCGTTATCTCAATCAAACTTTTTATGCATGCCCTTTTTTTGTTAATTTGGACACCTTACTTTTGAGCACATTCTCTATTTGATCTTCTATATGAGTTATATTTTTCGACTTTGGAACTTCGTACCGTAAAGTTATCATTGAAATTGTAAATTGAAGTAGTAATAGTAGTAAAACTTTCTTCATCATATAAATATATAAAGAGCATGTATGAAAAGATTGATGGATGTAAACGAAGCTAGAGAAGTAAGCCAG
Source organism: Bedellia somnulentella (assembly GCA_963576735.1). Taxonomy (NCBI): domain Eukaryota; kingdom Metazoa; phylum Arthropoda; class Insecta; order Lepidoptera; family Bedelliidae; genus Bedellia; species Bedellia somnulentella. The sequence continues at coordinate 5,689,309 of OY755175.1, read as the reverse complement.
GATTGTACAAAGTGGCGATCGATAGTCTCTGCCTACACCAATGGCGTGAGTATATGTAAGTATGTATATGTAAAATTATTGCTATTGCTAGCAAGGAAGAAAAACTTTTTATCGGAATGGGACCGTGTTTGGCGAGTTTGCATCCGAAGTTCCGTTTGAAAAGACCTCGGGTGGTTAGGAAATGCTGACATGGTTCAGCCATTAAATGGCTCTCGTTATAAATATGTGACGTGTAATAGGATAGGCGATGATCAATTAAATATGTAAAATATAATGATGAAGAAAGTTGAAAAGATTCCATTATTTTACTTTTATTTTAACATTATTATTCGCATAAAAAGACAGAGTAGTATTAAATGCCTATATTGAAAAGTTCATTAGTTAAAATAAAAGTAAATAATAATAAGGTGGTAAACGACAACTTCATAAGAGAAAAATACAGCTGTCGATATCACTAAGATTTAAAAACAAGTTTTCACTTTAGTTTTTGGAATGAACTAATGGAAACAAAGTGCGTGAGAATAGGTTAGTAATTTGACAAGCATTGAACAATAGATAGGTCAAGTTAGTCAAAATATTATTATTTTTTAACTTAACCTGCTATGCAACTCAGAGCAACAGTGATATTAGCCAAAAGCCATTTTAGTCTTTCACAGAAGCCATTTATCTTTATCCTCTAACCCTTATACATTTACGCTAACAAATGCGCTTATGATTTGGAATTTTCTCCCGTAAAACGTACTTCTCTATTTCTGTTAACTTTATATACATACATAGGTATCCTAATAAGGGATACAGTTATATACCTTGCTGACAAGTCAGAGTATCGATAAAACTTTGCAACAATACTCTATTTTATTTTCCAGGCACGAATATTGATACTAAATTTCCTAAAGGAACAGAAGCCCAATTCATTTAGCTTAGAAGTCAGCAGGGTCAACGAGCAATTTGCGAGGCTGTCAGTACAGATTCACATTCTTCACAGAATAAATTTAAGCCCCTCCATCTTTCGGCGACACAATGACACTTTGACGTGCACTCCTTGTGATGGATAATTCGCCTTATTTTCGACAGGAATTGTGCTCGGGAACGTAAAATTAAAAATATACGCGTTGTTGCGCGTTGTAAGGCTGAATTAGATTTTCTATTTCCGAAATTGGACTTTATCATGATAAAGTTTAATTAAATACTTTTTGATATGTATGTATCTATGATGTAAAACTAAACCGTAAGTTTCTTTGGTAGGTGAATTGATTTCAAATCTGTTTATCTGTTTTTTATCCAATCTAAACCAGCGAATTTGGAAAAGCTCCGTGTCTCGTGCCAGGCGCATGTGCTGAGACAACAACCGTTTTGGCAATGTGTATCTACATATTTAATTATGTGTCATCTTTCGTTGCTTACTATTTATGTGTTTGTGCGTGTTATGTCTTTGTTATTATTTCTATAAACCTCGTAAGTGATCTGAAAACATTAACCATTCACAATAGTACTTAAGTAAGAAGAATTTACGATTTCAAAATTATAACGATATTTTATACATTTGTTTCGCAAAACTCAAACAGAAAACACACTCTGAATAAATGATTCATGTTATGAATTAAAGCGTGTTAAGGTTATTAGTAAAATTATATAATTCATTCGTAAATTAATTACTATTGAATGAACTTCACTTATTCTGAAATAATTACGTAAAATCCCGATCAAAGGCTCAATCATAACAAAGTGAAAAATTGTGAAAATCCTTAATGATGTACTAACAAACACCTCCAATTATTTAAATAAGGTTATATATTCCAGTGTTGAGGAGAAATAACGTCCTCCCTAATTTAGTATTTTGCCGTATTTTATATGTTAATTGAGGCTAACTCAGAAGGCTTAATTATTCCTCTATGAAAACCTAGGCACGATTTCAGCCATGTATGTTATGTTTATTAAATATAAGTTGCATTTACATTTCAAATTCTTGTTTGTTAGTCAAATTTGTAATTTACATTGCATTCAGCGCTGACTGTAATATTTTATCAGTAAAGGAAAATTCCATGCATAGTGTCTGAAATACAAAGAATACTTATGCTACTTAATGAAAAAGCTCATAGCAACTAATTAGCATTCCAACTCTTTATTTTACCATCTCCTATATTTACTTGACTGAGCAGATTTAACTATTTTCAAAAGGCAAATATTTAACACGGCAACTGAAATCCTTTTTAGGCAACTTTCTATTAAATCACAAAAAAAAACTAACTTTGCAGTGATTAAATATCTTAGCAACTATTAAACTATACAAGCAACAAAATGCTAGGATCAAAAAACTAAAAAAACGGCTGCTACTGTAAGGTATCAAATATATCAAGCGGGATCAGTGTAAAACTAGTTAAGGTATTATAAAACCTAATGTGGCGACTAATTTTTCAGTTTTTACGACCTGGTATGGTATCAATTTGTCGCCGCGTTAAATACATTCCTTTTCAAAATCGATTTATTGAGAAGGATTTTTAACATTTATTTTGTGTTGTTGCCTTAGAATAGCAGTTACCTATTTCTTCTGCGGGTGTTGAAAGGGGTTACTTAGAGCTGTGGGGCATTTAAAGTAATTGTTAGGTTATTAGGTTTGTCAGGTTCGTACAAAGTGGCGATCGATAGTCTTTGCCTTCCCCAATGGAAACTAAGAGCCTGAGCATATATATACGTTATAAGTATGTATGGTAGCCCATGTAGATTTATTTAGGTGCAAAAGAAAGCTATATATGATGCTATTTAAACTCTGATTAGATGCTAAATAATTAAGATGCTGTTTTTTTTAACCAATACATAACATAACATAAACGTTCACGCCGAATATCCCCGAAGGGGTTGGCAGAGGTACAAATACTTCTGAACATCACGTGACTTTGTCACCTGGTGTTCAGAGTATCCACGTTTGGACAGGACAGTGTACTCACGTGATAGGGGGCAGGCCTATCGCCGTTTTGTACGAATACATTGTCACATGACTAAGTACAACTCAGTCATGTGGGTTTCCTCACGATGTTTTCCCTCACCGTTAACAACCATGATAAATTAACCACACATATGTCTTTAGAAAAGACAAATTGGTGTAGGCCCGACCAGGGATTTGAACACTAGTCGCTTGCACGTTAACCGGTGTTCACGTCGTTCAACCAATTTTTTTTACCAATAATTTTAAGCTAACACGTTTAACGTCATAGGTTAGGGCAAATAGTTGTATGTAGAATAGTCAGCCTTCATTATCACTTAGTAAAGTTGTAAGTTACCAAGACTCTTGTGTTTGTGTAAATAATTTATTCTCGTACTGTGATAGTACATTACCAAAAGTATTACAAATTCGATAGAGTTACCAACAGTATTACAAATTCGTGATGATCCGAACAATATGAGGCTTCATACTAATTTCTCATATTTGTATATTCCTACGAATATAGTTGTCATTGTTTTCACCCTTGTCTCGAATGACATGGATGAATTGGTTGCCAATCTCTCCAATATATATTCATGATTTTACAGAAGGATGAAACCCAACACCATCAATCAATTATTTTACAACTGTCTACGCAATAACGGTGTAAAAATGTATAAAATATGATTTCAAAAGAAGGAATTCCTCACCAGACTAAAGTGATTTAAAATCTGATTTTTGCTATTAATGAAAATATACGAAAAAAGCAGATTTTTTGAAGCATTGACAGATTTTTTATTTGAATAAATATTTAAATTTGAAGGCAACAACTTTTTTTATAAATACCTTTATTAACGTTAGAACAAAAAATTACTTACGTTTTTTATGTGGTCTGACGGCTAAACCTTTATATTCATTTATTATACTATATTACGAATGAAATATGTTTTTACGATTTGTTTAATTTAAAATGATTGTTTTAAATTTAAACTGTTCCCTTCCAGCATTTAAAAAAATGATTTTGTGATGTTTCTTTTCCTTAATTCTAATTTTAGTGCCTTATTTTGTAACTATATTGTTTTATTGAAAAACCCTATGGTCGTAGTATGTTAGTAACAGCTGGGACAAGATTCTTGTTGCGATATATCGCCTTTTTAGCCTATTATATTTAATTATTTGTGAAATGATTTAAAACTAAATAACAAAGCACAATAATTTAGCCTTGTACACTTTAAATAAACCGAAATAAAATAAAGATATTTTATCTCTATGCATAATAGTATATGTTTTTATACATTTATATCAGGGACTTAACCTTATTAACTTATGCTTGTATGCTCTACTCCTACATTGAAGTTCAAAACGCAAGATAAAAATACGAGTATGTCACCAAAAAAACATATGGGCTCGTCCGGGATTTGAACCCGGGACCTCTCGCACCCTAAGCGAAAATCATACCCCTAGACCAACGAGCCAGCTGTATGAGAGCGCAAAATATACGTTCACTTGAATTCATGATACCGGTTTATCAGTGAAAGTTGTTTGATTAATTGGGCAGCGGCAGCAGCGGTAAGTACGTCGGTTGTATATATTTTAGAACGTAAATTTGGTTCGACGCATGAGTTCAAATTAAAATTTAGTTGCGCAATGCCCGGCGATATCGAAATGTACTTTAGAGGTCAGTAATGTATTTTATTATTTAATGGCAAACAACTCTAAGTTAAGAGTATGGATCTAAAATACAATTGAAACATTAAAAACAAAAAAGAAAGGCATGGTTTTGATATTCTTTAAAAATTCATTATCTTAACTTTTTAAAAGTGTCATAAAAATTATCATGGAAATATTGCTGTACGACAGAGCTGATATCTACCCTCAGTTTTATAACCTAATAAAGATATATCGTGTTACACGGATTAAAGACTGAAATGGCATATCTAGTTTATTAGATAAATAAAAAACAATCTTTTGTGATCTCCTAACCGTTATAACTAAATTGTCACTGTGTCAGATTAACGTAAGCAAATATTCTTGTTTCTTTTCAAATTAGTACTAGATTAAGAGATTACCCTCATTACAAATAACCCTTATATAAGTATAACGTTTAATAATATAAAAGAGACAGTACGACATGTCTGTGTAAAACATATTTACGGTACGTAGCTCTTTATAGTATAATTAAAACCAAGTGTGATTTTATAACACCGAGTATAAGTACAAAAACTGTATTTCATCAGATAAAAATATAGTTTGGCTGTGTGAATGAAAAACATTCTATTTAATGCGCACATATTCGAACAAAGGCACGTTAATAGAAATTCATTAATCTTCCCATTAGTATGAGACTATTTACAATGTGATAATTATCAAATCTTGGATTCAATTTAAACCTTAGATATTAATATAATCAAAAAATGAAACAAATTTACATTAAAACTCATTTAATCCCATTTGGATAGACAGAGTTTTTTGATCGTCTTTTTGTGCGATACATACATACATATACTCACGGCTGTAAATCCCTAGAAGGGGTAGCCAGAGCTAAGGAATTAGAAATTCCTCAGCCACTTTTGGAAATGTGAGTGGGGAAAAGATGGTAAAAGTAAAGGTTGTTGGTGATGGGTCTCCAACCGCATCGCCCAAAAATCCCTTAATAGCCCCAATACCGTTAGTCGCCTCTTACGTACACCCACCGGAAGAAATGGGGTAGTGCTATTCTAAGCCAACACTACACAGCAAAATTCTCGAGCTCATTTACTTTCACCATACAAGCTCTTTTATTCTTCACTCTTCGGACGCCTGCTTTTAGAGCATCAATTTGATACGAACTGTATCCTCCAAAATCGTTCCCTTCTGACATTCCTTCCACATTAGCTCCATACATCCCTTTCACCAATTAACTTTCATCCATTCTCTCTAAAAATACATACATACATACATACATATTCTCACGCCGTTAGTTCCCATTGGGGTAGGCAGAGACTATCGATCGCCACTTTGTACGATCCTGGCAAACCTCTCTGGCTTCGTTTACATCCATCAATCTTTTCATACATGCTCTTTTATTCTTCATACTGCGGACACCTGCCTTTTTGAGCACATTTTATATTTCTCTAAAAATGCATGTAATAAATTTCAAAAGCATTCCGATGAGACGCGATACGTTAGTTTAGACGCAAACAAACAAGCAATATATTATTTATGAATATAAGATGGCTTACACTGCTCGCTCTATCGCCGAAGAGAGCCGTAAACAGAATAGCATCAAACCCTCGTAGGGTTGCTTTGCTAACTTTCTAACAATATATATTTATTTATATAAGGGATTTTTGGGCGATGCGGTTGGAGACTCATCACCAACAACCTTTATTCTACCATCTTTTCCCCACTCAACTCCCAAAAGTGGCTGAGGAATTTCTAATTCCTTAGCTCTGGCTACCCCTTCTAGGGATTTATAGCCGTGAGTATATATATGTATGTATGTATGTATATAATAATAATCGGGATTAACCAACGAATATTTTTATTATTTTATTAAATGGTTTTTCTTGTGCCTACAGCGGCGAATAAACGTATTTTCTTTCTTTCTTGAATATTTTATATATTATACCGAGACCTACATAAATTTAAAGTATGTAATATATATTTATGTAGGTCTACAATGGTTTTTGAAAAATTTGAAAAGGATTGCGGAAACGCGATTAACCCCTTAACTTTAACCAGAGGCGGCAAAAAACACCTTTAGCTGGTCAATGGGTGAGCAAAATGCCCGTTATGTCTACCATGACAAATTTACGCAATTTTAGAAATAAATGTCCTATTCTCTCCCTATTAAATCCTTAATAATTAATTTATGGATCTCACCTTACAAAGGTTGTCTGGAAGAGATCGCTTTTAGCGATAAGACCGCCAATTGTACCTCGCTGTAAACTGTTTGATCATATTATTTTTGTGAATTTGTGTTTGATGTGCAATAAAGAGTTATTCTATTCTATTCTATTCTATTCTATTCTATTCTAAATCCTCCAATAAGAACCAATATTTTTATTTTATTTCACAGCAATGCATGTAATAAGCCTTGAGTGTATATATTTTTAATAGCACTATCTTTCTGTAAGTGTAGAATGACATTACTAGGGTAGGTAAGGCTTTTGAAGTTTTTGATTATCAGTGTATTACTCGCTATTTCAACCATCAGTATTGCAACCAGTCTTCAGTATAGGAACAAGAAGAATAGGAAGATTTTTAATTACTATATAATAAACTTTTGCATTCATACATATGCTCAAGCCATTATTATCCATTGGGGTAAGCAAATACTAGCGACTGCGACATTGTGCATTTGTGTATAACCTCTTTAACTTCGTTTGCATCCATCAATCTTTTCATACATGCCCTTTTGTTATCCACACTTTGGTCGCCTGCCTTTTTATGTAAACTTTCTATTTGATCCAAAGCGTCTTCCGTGGTCATCCTCTACTAACATTACTCCTTCATTAGCTCTATAAATCTCTTTTACTAATTTACTATCATGCATCCTCTCTATATGCCAATGTCGTGGCCATATCGTAAATTTGAACATATCATGAAATGATCGATCATTTCATAAAATAGTCGTATTTCATGAAATGTTCAACTGTTTATTGGTCACATTGCATCGTGATGTGGTTTGGGCAGATCAATGATAAGAAATCGTTTCTCGATATGGCCAACTAAACGCGCGGCCTCTTCATGAAATGGTTAAGATTATTAATTAATTATCTCTGTAAGATCATATAACATGTGGAATGCAAATAAAGAATTTGAATTTGAATTATTTGGTCATATTGTAAAGAAGTTACATTAATTACCGGTAGAGGCGCTGAAAACGCTTTGTTTATGTGTGAAGATGGCGGCCGCTGTCAAAAGTGTTATTTCTCGCAGTGAAAACATTAATAATTCGCTATTAAGTGAAGTAGAAAGTGATTATAAAAGAGTTTTCGAAAGGTTCTCGAGTACTTTGCAAATTACGAAAAAACCGTAGAGTTTGGATCGCATTTCACAGGTCACCCTATTCTACGATCTGGCCAAGCGTAGATGATAAAATCGTGAAACGTGGACGATTTTATGATCTGGTCAAATTAAGTTGGCCACATCATGAAATGTGACTATTTCATGAAATGATCGATCATTTTGTGATATGTTCAAATCTACGATATGGCCACGACACCCATACCATCGTATCATTCCTTTTTATTTTATCATCTTTCACACCAAATTAGGCTATTTCTAACTCGATCACATAGCCTCACTTTACAAAATTTTCTGAGAAACCTCATCTCATATCGCTCTCTCACTCATACAGTCACTCTACTCTACAATCATGCTTCGTTTACCACACCAACATTCGCTGTCATATATAAGCGTAGAAACAAGAACTGCATCATGTACAGCCATTCGGGCGTTTTCAGATATTTTTCCCACAAATACTTTCTTATAAATAAATAAATAAATCGTTTATTTTTCCCATATAACTGTGCATTATGGTTCTTGACAATACAACATTTATCAACCTATTATACGCCTTCTCTAAATCTATGAAGCAACAATAGACCTTTTGGTGGTCCGCCTTAAAAACAAGATTTGATTCACACAACCTATTCCTTTTCTAAATACTGCTTGCACATTTTAATTTTTTCTCATTAGTTTCATTCATCTCTTTCAATCAATACTTTAATCCACCAAAATTATCAGTTCTATTCTTAACATGAAACCAAATCAAGTTAAGATGTAATGCGTCTAGAAGTTCCTGCGTCCTTATTGAGTATTACGTGAACTGAGCTAATTGAATATTATGTAATAAAACCAATACCATGACATAAAACCTGATGCGTACCTAAGCCCATAACAATAATAAGTTCTATAGATATACCCAACAAATACGTACTGCTACATATAATCTACCTATATACTATAATAAGACTGTAACGAGGTCAAAACTGTACATTGAAGAAAAAAAAATAAAAACCGGTGGAATATGTTTTATTTTTGATACTGATGCCAAATTTGCTATTTTTGAAAAAAATGTCTGTCTGTCTGTCTGTCTGTATGTCCGTTCATCACGTTAATTCTACCGGACCGATCTTGATCAAATTTGGCATGAATGTAGGTTATACACCTGGCCAACATATAGGATATAATTTATCCCGGATTTCGCAAGGGTTCCCACAGGAGCATAAAAAAACATAACTTTTATATGGTTCCCCATATTTACACGATTAATTTTTTCATCGACCGACTTTATCGGACTCTTCATTAATAGTCTTTTTGGAAAAAATAAGGGTTTCATCCATTTTCATCAAAATAATTGTCCATTTAATTGTTTGTCAATAGTATGACTACTAGATATATAGGATATCACAAATTTGAGACTTACACAAATAACAGAAGCTAAGATAGTGTTTTGGTATTTTGTTAATACGGTTAACTCAACAAAGGCAATTTCAACGTATTCTTATTTTCTTTTTCCATGTAACTTCAATAAGAAACATTTGAACAACTCGTCGAGTGGCAACCCTGATAAAGATCGCAAATAGTCGTAAACCGAGTAGATACGAACTCGATGTTGTTGCTATTTGTCTAACCCTATATTTTGAACCCTAAATGCAAAGCCTTAAAGTCCATTATTTATCACATCAGCAACAAAGATTTCAGTGTAGCTTCTTCAAAGTTAGGGGTGATGCACCGCGAAATAAAATGTATCGGTGTTGAATTTATTCATGGCCCACCCGAAAGCAAAGGCGGTGGGCAATATAAAATATTCTGAATTCATAATATTTGGTTCGTGTTGTGTTACTACGGGTCAATGTTTTAATGTTTCGTGAAAACAAGAGTTTCTGTTGTATTTCTCATAGGAAAACATATAGTGTGGTATTTTTATCTATTTTTTCTTGATTAAATAACCAAAAACCATATTACGTTTCTCCTATAAATTGTGCATCCGATGGTCAATTAAAATTCATTTTCAGCCAGTCCCTGCAAGATTAAGAATTTCATCATTTATTCGATCCCAGTTCCTTAGATTATTGTTAGCAAAGTATGCTATTATATTGAAAGCAAAATGCAGCGGAAGATATGCGGTTTCCTATTATTATAGTTTGAGAAGCAGGAAAATGTAATTTGGATCGTAGAACAGGCAAGAAAGTCTCAAAATTACACACAATAAGTTATATGTTTGTAACTACACGACTCGATAATAAAAATAAGAATCAATTTTCAAATTAATAATAGTTTTTAAAGAAAATATTCAATTTGACATCGTTTTCTAAGTTGTTTGTCGTTAAAAACGTTAAAATCCCACGTCTTTTTTCTTTTCGAACATTATTTGTTTAATACACGTCAGTTCTAAATTTTAAAGTAGCCAACCAATGCTCATATGATATCATATGATAAAATTAAATCTGATAGTTCATCATTTAAACCAAACACACGATGGGTAGTGCCATTCATCGGATAATTATTCCAGGGATTAAAATTACAAGAGAAGACTGCTTCGTTTTTCAAATATTGAACACTTAAGAAGGGATTTTCACAGTTCTTTCTTTAAGATTTTTGAAGCGTGCCACAAACAATTACAACTAGGAAATACCATAGCATAATACATTATATCAGACCTTTAAAATATTCACATAAAATAACAAACAAAATCATACCAATGAGTCCAATCGCCTACTTTAATATCACATTCATGTCATTTTTCCTTGTGGGTTTCCTGCTAGGAAATGGCATGTCGTAGTAGTATAAAACCTACGTACATACATATACTCACGGCTATAAATCCTAGAAACGGGTAGCCAGAGTTTCGGAATTAAAATTCCTCAGCCACTTTTGGAAGTTAAAAACTATTCACAACATGCCTAATTTTATCATAATTTCAAGAGGGAAGTGTAGTTTCAAATTAGGATAGCACTAATCTGTATCATCCCAAAAGAATGAGAGAAGAATAAATGAAAAAAAAAACACGGCTATAAATCCAGAACGGAGCCCAATGGGGCTAGAATTCAGAATAAGAAAATTTCCAGCCTCTTCGAAGTGAGAAGTGAAAAGATTGAGATATTAAGAATCACTATCCCTTCGAGGATACACGGCGTAAGCTTTGAGTTTGAAAATTAAGAATAGCGAATTTAAAACAGGCTGAGCACTGGTCTCCCAGACTCCTATATATGGTATTTTTATGTTCTTTTTATGTTTGTGGCAGATGCTCAATTGATTTTTGTTTACCATAAAATGCTCTTAGGCTATACCTGAAAATCAGTGTTTTTGCTTTATAGCATTTATAAACGCTGAGTTATGGCCTAGTTTGTGTTACCATAGCGCACATACCTTGCACATTTGTAATTTGTTTTTTTTCTTTTATTATCACACATTTTTACTTTTTACTTTTATTTTTGTATGTGTTTATGTGTTTTAATGTGTTTAATGTGTTTTAATGTGTTGTATGTGATTGTTATGATAACATAAATAAAGTTTTTATCTATCTATCTATCTATATAAAATTATCGCTGAGAGTGTAAAAAGTTGGTACAATTCTTTAAAAGCTACAAAACTTCTTGGAGTTTTGTTTTTGTTTCTTGGAAACTTTCAACTGGTCATCATAAATCTCATAATATTTAACTTCCTAGAACTTGTTTAAGTTGTTGTACGTATTTTGTTATTCAAATTTTCTTTTGAAGGAAAAAGTTTGTAACAAAAGTTTTTTTTTTACGGAACGCTTTGTTTTCTCTTGAAATAAAAAGTGTTTAATTAAATTCCTTCATTGCTAGTTAATTTATTGTTTCGAATTAGATGAAGTTATAATAATTATGCTTGTTATACCTACCCTACTTACTCCTAATATATAACAAAAACCAAAGTAATGAAAACGATTATAATTTTTATTTTTAGATTAATTTTAAGCAGCTTATATCATTTCTATCAGCTTATAACATTATACGGTTTTATTAAATTACTAGCTTTTTGCCCGCGACTACGTCCGCGTGGACTACATTTTTTGCATCCGGTTTACATCCAAAATACCAGAATACTATCTTACTATCGCCACTTTTGGAAGTTGGTACTGAATTAAAATTGAGATATTTACTATTATTTACAAACTATGCATTCTGAGGCTTAAACAGAATATTAATTTATACGTAAGTAAAGTATAATATATCTATGAGAATATTAGTTAAATATAGTTAAATAAACAAAAGTTATAAACATATTCTCAAACCTACCAAATGAATACGCAAAATTCATACAATATGCTTTCAATTATCTTTATTCATACATATTCGCATAGTTGAATGTGAAAAAGAAGGATTAGTGCATCCTATTATTCTAACCTAACACAAAAGCAAAAAAAATACGCTAAAAGGCTTTGACCACCCGGGATTCGAACCTGGGTCTTTCGTATTAAGTGTTTACCTAACGGTATACCGCTACGCCACGCAGACATTTGTGTAAGTCTCAAATTTGTGATATCCTATATATCTAGTAGTCATACTATTGACAAACAATTAAATGGACAATTATTTTGATGAAAATGGATGAAACTCTTATTTTTTCCAAAAAGACTATTAATGAAGAGTCCGATAAAGTCGGTTGATGAAAAAAATAATCGTGTAAATATGGGGAACCATATAAAAGTTATGTTTTTTTATGCTCCTGTGGGAACCCTTGCGAAATCCGGGATAAATTATATCCTATATGTTGGCCAGGTGTATAACCTACATTCATGCCAAATTTGATCAAGATCGGTCCGGTAGAATTAACGTGATGAACGGACATACAGACAGACAGACAGACAGACAGAATTTTTTTTCAAAAATAGCAAATTTGGCTTCAGTATCGAAAATAAAACATATTCCACCGGTTTTTATATTTTTTTCTTCAATGTACAGTTTTGACCTCGTTACAGTCTTATTATAGTATAGATTAAAGATATTGAATAACTGTATTGACATACCGTTATTACTGCTTATTTTGTTCATTTTCATAGATGAGAACTTCATTTATACTTAGAGTGTATAGGGGTGTGTATATGTAGAGGATATATGTGTGCTTTTGAACAATTATGCTTAGGGATAAAATACTCTTTCATTTTATATTCAAACAATGATAAATGTTAGCCAGCCGCTGCAAATATGCAAGCTTACGAAAACACTATATTATATTCTCATTCAAATTTTTTTCGAGCATAATACCAAAGCCACCGAAATTATAAATTAAAATTACAAGCAAAAATTAAAAATCTTTTCAAACAAAGTTGAATGAGAGATGAAACCGCAGCAATGTTTATTCCGAAGCATAACATTTCAAAAGTCGGGAGGCTGCGGTATAAAAATCTTTCATCATGAAGTATCGTTATGAATCCAGGAGTGTCATTTAAAACGGAGCTCACTGGGTGAGGGGTGGTAAGAAGAACGGGTAGGGGGATGGATGGCCACGGATGCATTTCCAGCACTCTAAAACCGCAAACGAAATAAGCGAGGCACCTCGGGAATGCTGTATCACTCTAACCGACAAATTGATTCGTTTATGTCAATTTGGCGAGAGACCTAAAAATGAATGGATTTTCATACGATCGTCGAGTGTTTTCGTTTCGAATATGTGGAAAAGCAAACAAATGTGTATTGATTTTATTAAATAAAAGTAGTTTTAGGAATAAGCAACGAAGTTAATGTTCCTATAAATATTTTAAATGTTATGTAGCTCTGAAGCTTAGAGTCAACGATTCCCGAGCGTATTTCTACCAACTCAAGGGGTAGCAGAGGTACTGTTCATCCGAACGTCACGGGAAATTGTCACCTGGTGTTCAGAAAACCCACGTTTTGCTTGGAAGGCCTATCGCCGTTTTGTACAACTTAGGCATGTGGGTTTCCTCACTATGTTTTGCCTGACCGTTTACAAATATTAAGTAATATTAAAATGAAAAAACTTGGTCAATATGAAATCGATTAAACGACACAGCTAACTCGACCATGCATCTCTATTTCTATAAGTAGAAGAAAGCGATCGAACGTTTACAAGAGCATGACTGAATTCTTCAGGATTTAATTTTTATCAGCCATCTCTGTTTTTACCCATTTTCTGAAGTAGTCGGGTACGAAGCCAATCATTTTTTATTTAGCTGCTACCGCCAATTTGAGACTTAACTTTACTTATGGTGTTACCGATAGGGCATAAATACATGATTGGCCTTAAAAACGTACCGATTACTAATGAAAATACCCGTTAACTGTTTTTCCTTCGCAGTAAATATACATACATAGAGTTGGCTCGGCAAATACATCGCCCAACAATCACTTAAAAAGTAACGCTGTCATCTCTTACCACATCTGCAGATAGAAATGACTTTATGGTATTCTAAGACACTGCAGACTTTATATAAAAATCTTATAACGCTTGAACGGTTTGGGTGGTTTATTAGGAACCCGAGCAACTAACGTAACCAATAGCAATGAAAGCGGTTCTTTGTCAATAGTCCATCAAAATTCAGCTCCCTCGTGACGCAATCCGCCTCAAAGCTTTATATCACCGGGAAATCTCATTTCCGCACTGAGAAAAACGGATTTAACCGCCCGGCTCATAAATAGAAGTATTCTTGTAGCGGTGCAGATAACTATTTTACTTGTACCGACATAAATACATGGTTTTGATAGTGTTCTAGTGTTGTAAAGTCGATTGTATGTTTTCGGGTGACTTCTTTTCAATTGTTGCAATATCACGTCAAATCACTATTAATTATTTATTTTATTGGTTGTGTAGGATAGAGGTAAAGTGGATTGAAGCATCAAATAACTCACGTATTCAATAATATTAATTTTAATATGGAATAATTACTTACAAATGCGTTAGTTTGAATAACTTTTAAGCTACCTAAATATACATAACATAGCAGCTCACTCACATCAGTATAACAGTTGTATCTCGGTATGCAACCCGAATATATTATTTTTAAATATCCGTCCAAAAATAATAGATAAAATCGGATATGTAAACAAAGTCATATAAAACGTTTATTTTCCGATCTGTTTACATTCACAACGAAAACACCTCTGCAAAGAATACAAAAGAGATCACGGGGTACAGTGACAAAAGCGAAAAGAGCTTATTTAAATCAGCTTGAGTCGATTATTCGGATGCAACGTTTTGTAGCAAAGCGAGAGCGGAGAGCGGAAAGCGAGCACTACAGACGACAAACCAATTCCGACCAACAATAAACTAACTTGAGCAGAAATAGATGTGTATACTCTTTACAACTTTTTTAATCCTTCGTAAATTGAGTCCGAGAAATATTACATCTTATAAAACAAATTGAATTTTTTGTATAAGTTAAAATTTATTTAACTCAACCTCAGTCAATTATTCGAATGCCGCGTTTTATAGCAAAGCGAGAACTGAGAGCGGAAAGCAGACGCTACAGACGACAAACGTATTCCGACCATAAAACTAGTGTTGGTTCACGCCTGTGGCGTACTTAGATTTATATTTTAGAATTCGTTATAGTTATTCATAGTGATTAAAAAACGTTACTAACATAAATCTAAGTTCTCACATACTAACATTCATACACACACACACACACACACACACATATTTATAAATAATGTTTTTATTAATAATGTTAAATTTATATTGTATTTAAATATTTGTTAAATAATTTTATCGCTATTAAAACCATTGTAAAATGGGCACAGTGTAGATCCGCCGTAAACTGGATTCAGCGGCCCATGCGCCGGCCGCGGTGAATCATCTGGTCACCTGCGCTGTGTCCGAATGAGAACAATAGAAGACGATCAGTGCAAAATTTGTATTGACGCGGAGCGCACG
The DNA here is from genome assembly GCA_963576735.1 of Bedellia somnulentella. Classification (NCBI taxonomy): domain Eukaryota; kingdom Metazoa; phylum Arthropoda; class Insecta; order Lepidoptera; family Bedelliidae; genus Bedellia; species Bedellia somnulentella. The sequence goes on along the minus strand of OY755175.1, from coordinate 5,673,537 downwards.
ATATTCGCTTACATAATTAAAAAACGTTACTAACATAAATCTAAGTTCTCACATACTAACATTCATACACACACACACACACACACACATATTTATAAATAATGTTTTTATTAATAATGTTAAATTTATATTGTATTTAAATATTTGTTAAATAATTTTATCGCTATTAAAACCATTGTAAAATGGGCACAGTGTAGATCCGCCGTAAACTGGATTCAGCGGCCCATGCGCCGGCCGCGGTGAATCATCTGGTCACCTGCGCTGTGTCCGAATGAGAACAATAGAAGACGATCAGTGCAAAATTTGTATTGACGCGGAGCGCACGATATTCGCTTACATAATTTTTCGCGTGCTTACTTAATTCTTTCGCTTTTATTGTTACAATATTAATTCGCTATCATTATTCCTTCTTATGTGACTATCTCTTGTGCTTGTGCTCATTAATTCTGTGTGTAATAAACTATTTAGTGAATCACGGATTTTATTCACGCGCCTTACCCATTCACCGGACCTAGCCGTGAGTATACACAAAGTGCATCGAGAGACCTTATATAATAAATTAGCGTAACTGACTACCCCATCGCGCTAAACTGGTGACCACCCGACTAGTGCACTATAAAAATGAGTGATAGTGACGATTCAGTGCGCACGGCCCACGAACCAACGCCCGGTAGACAAGATGGCGCATCGCGCGCAGGGCGCGTTTCCACTGCACCGTCTACTTCGGACGTATATCGTGTCGGCGTAAAGATGCCTCCGTTTTGGGTTGACAAACCTGCACTTTGGTTCGCGCAAGTGGAGGGTCAATTTGCTATCGCGAATATTACAACTGATAACACGAAGTTTTACCACGTGATCGCACAGTTGGACCCACATCACGCAGCCGCAGTGGAAGATATTATTATATCCCCACCACCCACAGGCAAATATGAGAAGCTGAAGAATGAGCTTATTAAGCGACTGTCTGCATCACGTGAGCGAAAAGTGAAACAGTTGCTCACACATGAGGAGCTTGGTGACCGGAAGCCGTCCCAGTTCCTCCGCCACCTGCTTCAACTTGCCGGTCCTGGTGTGCCCGAAGATTTTATCAGGACAATATGGTCCAGCCGACTTCCTGGTAGCACGCAGGCCATCATTGCCTCGCAGGTCACCTTGCCATTGGAAGCCCTAGCAGACCTGGCAGACCGCGTGCACGACATCGCGCCACCAACACCGCAAGTTGCAGCTGCTTCTTCCCCCTCTGGATTTGCCGAGACATTTAGTGTCATGGCGAAGCAAATTGCTGAACTGACGCGCCAAGTCAGTGCGCTGTCAGCGGAAGTACGAAATGGCCGATCTCGAGGTCGTGGCAAGTCACATGATCGCCATCGACGCGACAACTCACGGTCTTCCACGCGATCTCAGTCCAGCCATCGCCGGTATCCTGTGTGCTGGTACCATTCACGGTTTGGTAGCAATGCTACAAAGTGCGTCCGTCCGTGCGACTATCGGTCGGAAAACTCGACGGGCAGTCAGTAATGGCGACAAGCGATTGCCCTTTATCATCTGGTCGCCTCTTCGTCTCGGACCGCAGGTCGAAGCGCCAATTCCTGGTCGACACCGGAAGTGATGTCTGCGTCTTCCCAAGGTCTGCTCTCCGTGAACGCCGCGAGAAGACCGGATATCAATTGTGTGCAGCTAACGGTACCGCAATAGAGACATTTGGGTATGCCCACTTAGTTTTAGATTTAGGATTAAGGCGTGATTTCGAATGGCGTTTTATCGTAGCTGATGTTACGAAAGCCATTATTGGCGTTGATTTTTTATCATTTTTTAATTTAATTGTCGACGTGCGTAACCAACGCCTCATCGATAACTATACCAGTTTATCAATATCAGCTGCCAATGTTAAACGCAATGACTCTGTTTTATCTGTAAAACTTGTGAGTGGTGAATCTCAGTACCACAATATTTTAAAAAACTTTACTGAGATTACTCGCCCATCTGGTAAGGTTAGATTGGTGAAACATAACACCGTACACCACATCCGCACCACCCCAGGACCCCCAGTTTCTTGTTCCCCACGACGATTAGCCCCCGACAAACTGAAAATTGCGAAACAAGAATTTCAATCAATGTTGGACACGGGCACTGCACGTCCGTCCGAGAGTCCCTGGTCGTCTCCCCTGCACCTTGCCCCTAAAAAGGACAATGGTTGGAGACCTTGCGGCGACTACCGACAGTTAAACGCACGAACAATCCCCGATAGATACCCCATTCGTCACATCCACGACTTTACGCACAGTATTGCTGGATGTACGATCTTTTCTACAATAGATCTCGTGAAGGCGTACAACCAAGTACCCGTCAGCAGCACAGATATTCCCAAAACCGCCATTACCACTCCCTTCGGCCTCTTTGAATTTCCGTTCATGACGTTCGGACTTCGTAACGCTGGACAAACGTTTCAAAGATTGGTCGATGAAATGACTAGAGGGCTTGAATTCTGCTACTGTTACATCGACGATTTCCTAGTGTTCTCAGCAGACGAGGAGCAGCATCAGGACCACCTACGTCAGCTCTTTACCAGGATGCAGCAGTACGGAATGCTTATCAACCCCTCAAAATGTGTTTTCGGCGCCAAAGAGGTAACATTTCTTGGTTATCACATTTCCTCTGCAGGAACAAGGCCTCTCGATAGCAAAGTACAAGCTATCCTGGACTTCCCACCCCCCAAAACTGTCAAGGAACTAAGACGTTTCCTTGGAATGATTAATTTTTACAGGCGTTTCATTCCCCACGCAGCTGAAATCCAATCAGCCCTCAACTCACTTTTGGTTGGTTCGGTCAAAGGTTCTCACCCCATATGTCTTTCCGGTGATTCCCTCACGTCCTTTGAAGAATGCAAGAAGAGCTTATCTAACGCCACTCTTCTATGCCACCCTGACTGCGAGTCAAAACTCGCCTTAGTCACTGATGCTTCGGACGTCGCTATGGGAGCCGTACTTCAACAATTCAAAGGGAACACATGGCAACCTCTAGCATTCTTCTCTCGCAAGTTGAGTCCATCACAACGGAAGTACTCTCCGTATGATAGGGAACTCCTTGCCATATACGAATCCGTAAAATACTTTAGGCATATGCTAGAGGCCCGCCACTTTATAATTTTTACAGACCACAAACCACTTAGTTTCGCCTTCCATGAACGAAAACACAACTGCTCTCCTCGTCAGTTTAGATACTTGGATTTGATAGCACAGTTCACGACCGACATACGTCATATTTCCGGTAAGGAAAACATCGTGGCTGACACCCTGTCCCGCATCGAAGAGTTGCAAAAACCTGTCGATCTCACTTTATTGGGGGAAGCCCAAGAGACCGATTTAGAAATACCCACTTTATTGCAATCGGATAACTCTCTGCAACTCAAAAAGATTCCCATCGCAGGTAGCCGTGTCCCTCTATACTGTGATGTCAGCACACCGACATCCCGACCTTTTGTGCCCAAACCACTGCGCAAACAAGTTTTTGACAGCCTACACTGTTTAAGTCACCCAGGCTCCAACGTCTCAGCAAAATTGGTTGCCGAGCGATTTGTTTGGCCTGGAGTTCGCAGTGACTGCCGTCAATGGACTCGATCCTGTATTGAGTGTCAACGTGCCAAGGTCAATCGTCACGTATCCGCACCTTTAGGTACTTACGATTTACCCCGCTCACGTTTCCAGGTCATACACATCGATCTTGTTGGACCCCTCCCCATTGCACAAGGCTTTAGGTACTGCCTTACCGCGGTAGATAGGTTTACCAGATGGCCCGAAGTAGTACCACTAGCCGACATAACTGCTGAAACTGTCGCGAAAGCCCTACTTTCTTGCTGGATAGCTAGGTTTGGCTGCCCCTCCACCATTGTCACTGATCGAGGTAGGCAATTTGAGTCCGCCCTTTTTCAGTCTCTATCGAAATTGGTAGGTTTCCAGCACAAGACAACTACGGCATACCACCCGGCCTGCAATGGCCTTGTGGAACGCTTCCATCGACAGCTGAAAGCAGCTATCATGTGCCACCCAGGTGATACGTGGATAGAAGCACTACCCCTAGTTCTTTTAGGTATTAGGTCAGCTTTTAAGGAAGACCTTAAATCATCCTCTGCTGAACTTGTTTACGGGGAACCTCTTAAGCTCCCCAGTGAATTTTTTGTATCACGTGACATTGGTACCACTGACATAACAGATTTTACCGCACGTCTGCACTCATTCGTAAACAAGTTACAGCCTGTACCAGCTTCCCGCCATTGCAAGAACAAAACTTTTATTTACAAGGACCTAATGACCTCTGAATATGTGTTTGTTAGACAAGATGCCTTGCGCAGCTCTCTTCAACCACCATATTCAGGTCCCTTTAGAGTCATTGAAAAATCCGACAAATTTTTCAAAATATTAAGTAAGGGAAAACATGTGACAGTATCAATCGACCGTCTTAAACCGGCCTATGTACTGTCCGACTTTCAACCCCCACCACTTAAAACACTACCCCCGCCACCTAATACACCACCCCCAACCCTTAGTGCTGTACCACCGAAATCGGCTATGAAACAGTTACCCAAAGACCCCGTTAAATTTACACGGTCAGGCCGTAGAGTTAGGTTCCCTGACTATTATCGCCCGTAGGCTCGGTCTCTGGGGGGGAGTGATGTGGCGTACTTAGATTTATATTTTAGAATTCGTTATAGTTATTCATAGTGATTAAAAAACGTTACTAACATAAATCTAAGTTCTCACATACTAACATTCATACACACACACACACACACACACACATATTTATAAATAATGTTTTTATTAATAATGTTAAATTTATATTGTATTTAAATATTTGTTAAATAATTTTATCGCTATTAAAACCATTGTAAAATGGGCACAGTGTAGATCCGCCGTAAACTGGATTCAGCGGCCCATGCGCCGGCCGCGGTGAATCATCTGGTCACCTGCGCTGTGTCCGAATGAGAACAATAGAAGACGATCAGTGCAAAATTTGTATTGACGCGGAGCGCACGATATTCGCTTACATAATTTTTCGCGTGCTTACTTAATTCTTTCGCTTTTATTGTTACAATATTAATTCGCTATCATTATTCCTTCTTATGTGACTATCTCTTGTGCTTGTGCTCATTAATTCTGTGTGTAATAAACTATTTAGTGAATCACGGATTTTATTCACGCGCCTTACCCATTCACCGGACCTAGCCGTGAGTATACACAAAGTGCATCGAGAGACCTTATATAATAAATTAGCGTAACTGACTACCCCATCGCGCTAAACGCCAAACTAACTTGAACAAAAACAGATTTTTAAACTCAACGTTTCCTAATCTTCCGTGAATTGAGTCCGAGAGATAGTAATACGTTTTTCAGGACCATAAATCGCAAAAGGGAGTACCCAGAGTTTTGTACTAGAAAATACTCAGCCATCTAAACACAAATCTAACAAGCCAATTAATATAATCCAGTTTTTTACAATATATATATGTTTCAAAAACGTTTAATATTATCATCTTTTCCCCAATGAACTTCCAAAAGTGGCTGAAGAATTTATCATTCCAAAGCTCTGGCTACCCCGTTAAGGGATTTATAGCCGTGAGTGTATGAATGTATATATAAAGAACATAATATTTGCAATATAAGAAAAATAACCCTTGGTGGGGAACAGAAAAAGTTGTGTTAACTTAACTTGCAATAACGGTGATACAATTCTTCCGCCAGTTTTCATACTAAATTATTATTTGAATTTTATCTTTGCAGACTGTTACCAAACAAGTAACCGTATTTAGATTTTATATTATTTGATTAAACAAAGAAATAATAGTCCATAAGCCTAAGCCTAAAGACTTTTGAATTGGACATTACTTTTTAAAATGGGCATTATCTCCAGGCTGTGTAGTGTCGGCATAGAATAACACTACCCCATTTCTTCCGGTGGGTGTACGTAAGAGGTGACTAACGGATTTGGAGCTTTAAAGGGATTTTTGGGCGATGTCCCATCTTTTCCTAACTAAAATTTCTAAACGTGGCTGAGGAATTTCCAATTCCTTAGCTCTGGTTACCCCTTCTAGGGATTTATAGCCGTGAGCATATGTATGTATGTATGTATGTATGTTATCTCCAGGCGTCGTCCTATCGGTGTGGGACTGATTCAATCTGGTTTGTATATCTGTAAATAAGCTGTTTCTACAAATTACTAAATTCTTTTTTCGTGTTTTAAGTATTTAAAATAACTATTTGAAACACACTAATCAGCATAAGAATGAACATTCAATCATTCCTTGATTTTCTACACTTTTTTATCAAAATATCATTGCAATCATTATCTTCTTTAGGCGCTTATCGCTCCGTATCCGAGTTCTTACCCTTAACTGTAATTATAGTCTGGGAGGTAGACTAATTGCTTCGAGATTAGTGTAGCTTTATCCCATTACCTTTTTGTGAACAAAGAAACTCATTTGTACACAAATTTGTGTCTCTTAATCTTTTCTAGTAAAACGAATATCACCATCGTACATTTACAGCATGTATCACGCAGAGGTAAGCCGCGCCTTTTAAAAAAATTAAGATAGTTTCAATAAACTGCTGCATAAGTATTCATACTCAACATGCAATGATTCCTCAACGGGAATCGATCCTGCGAACGCTGGACCCAGCAACTAGTACCTTGCTTACCACTAAAAGAACGACAACTTCGATGCTATTTAGATTATTTAATACAAAATGAATTCATCACTTTGAGTCCATTCATTTTCTGTGCCATTTATCGATATGTTTCTTTCTTTTATCAATTTTAATTTATTCAGGTTAGGCGTAAACTGATCACACTCTAATGTGGGCTCAGGGACCAGATTACAATGGTAGAAAACATAGGTAAGTAAGTCACAATGTCGTTTTAATATTTAAGGCAAAACCAGGGACCAGACAATGATTATACAAAAATTAAATGGGATAAGTATGGATAAAAATGGTTATGTCATGGTTGCTGATATATTTATAATACTACGAACAAAAATACGACTAGTGCAAGAAAGCAAACATCAAATATCGCACCAGTATAACTTGAAAGTAGGACGAGTATGGGACTAACCTTTTTAAACAATCGTGGTCTAATCCCTGAGCCCTTCTTTAAACTGGGACGAGATTGCGCCTAATTGCTAAAATCCCAGTAAGCAAAATAAAAAGGTGGCATGAAAATATTGACAAATATGAGGAAACCGTCAGAGGATTATATGAATCTCACAAACTGGCGGGCGGTGACAAAAATTCGAACGTTTACTTTCTTTTTCTTTCATCTTCAATTAAATTTAAATTACTATGTATACGCTTGGCAATGAAAGAAAGAAAGAAAAATAATTTATTTGGCAATAAAATCATAATAAGTACCATCGTTGCGTGAATTACAAAGGTTGCCAAATCGGTTCAGCTGCGTATGTCGCAGGACACGTCAGCTGAAGCACTCTGGTTTTCAGCCAGCACCAGTATTTTATCACATTATACAAAAAATACAATGAAACTAATAGTATTGTTGTTACATATTATAAAACGAATAATATTATTGTATATGCGTTTCTTAATCTTACACTTATAAAAGGAAATTTTTAAAAACATATAAATAGATGGGCTTAATCAATTGCCGACAGAGAAAGTGACAATATTGCCATTTTACACATCAGAGTTCTTTTTATACGTTTTGCAAATTATGCTATGACAACAGAACAACACAAAACAATTACAGTGAATCTAACATACATACATACATACATATACTCACGGCTATAAATCCCTTAACGGTGTAGCCAGAGCTTTTGAATGAGAAATTCCTCAGCCACTTTTAGAAGTTGATTGGGGAAAAGGTGGTAATAATAAATGTTTTTGTTGACGGGTCTCCAACCACATCGCCCAAAAATCACTTAAGAAGCCCCATACCCTTAGTCGCCTCTTACGATCACCCACGGGTAGAAATGGGGTAGTGTTATTCTAAGCCGACACTACACGGCTGAATCTAAGTTCTTATATATCCTAACACTAACACTAATGATAACACTGTAGTGAATATTAATGCGTTTGTAAAGAAAAAAAATGACTTATTAAAAAATATAAAATCAAATAAGTAATTTAATCACTTCATGTGCACCACTCCGCTACCCTTCTATTCTTTTGTGTATTTATGTTATTTAAAGGCTCCTTTTAAGTACAATTTATTACTGAATATCCCTTATAAAAGTATCTCACAAACAACCCGTTAGTCACTTAAAATCCAAGAACTTGTTTGCTTTGGACCTAAGGGAATATTGTGACCTAGTTGTCCTAGATTCGATTACCAGCTGAATAGAATACGTAATGAATGCTTACGTGGCTATACGCGATCATTGACTGGGTGTTATTTGCGAAGGTGAAAGAAGATTGAACTGACAAGTGCAGTATTATTACCCTCGTTCAATATGTTTTATGCTGCTATATATATGTATGTTTTTGAAAGAAAGACAGAAAGAAAATACATTTATTTCTATTAACTGCGACACAAAACAAACATACATTGAAAATTTACAAAATGAGTTGCAGAAAACTGAAAAAGGGTACGGCTCAGCATAGTGCCTGCCCTATAAAATTCAGACGCTGTTATTCTGCCGCTCCCTTCGTCGACACAACTGTTCTTAACATTTTTAAGATTCAATATTTAAATTACATAAAAGAAAAGAAAAACACAAATCAGTCACAATAAGTAATAAAGTAACATACATACATACATACATATACTCACGGCTGTAAATCCCTAGAAGGGAATTAGAATTAGAAATTCCTCAGCCACTTTTGGAAGTTGCGTGGGGAAAAGATGGTAAAATAAAGGTTGTTGGTAATGGGTCTCCAACCGCATCGCCCAAAAATCCCTTAAAAAGCCCCAATACCGTTAGTCGCCTCTTACGTACACCCACCGGAAGAAAAGGGGTAGTGCTATTCTAAGCCGACACTACACAGCAAGTTAGAAAGTAAGTAGTAGTGAAAATATAAATAGTATTAATTGTGATGACAGTGAAATGGTAAAATAAATTTATATATAGTTATAAATTTATATATCAATACATAGTATAAAACAAAGTCGCTTTCGCTGTATGTCCGTATGTATGCTTAGATCTTTAAAACTACGCAACGGATTTTGATGCGGTTTTTTTTAATAGATAGAGTGATTCTTAAGGAAGGTTTGTATGTATAATAAATGCATAATATAGTAGAAAATCACTGATAAATTTAAAGGTTTCTAATGTGATGTCGTAAATAAGCACGTTTTTTTGCGCTTATATTGCAAACGCTGGCTAAACCCTACGAGATAGACCAAAATAATGTACTACAGTATTGTTCACCTTAAAAAGTTCAACAAAAAAGTCCGCGATGGTATATGTCTATCTCTTAGGGATAACCCAGCATAACCATTTTTATTCTTTACTAAAAAATGGTTATTTACGAAGTGATTTTAAACAATACAGCATTAATCCTTATCCAATTAAGTACCTTAAATAAATTGTGCATTTATTATAGATCAATATGTTTTTTACAGCATGTAATTTAAGTGAATATTACCGAAGATATTACAAATTTAAAATGCAGGGTCGTAGTTGTTTGCGCCCCGGGCGGCGCGTGCCTATAAATAGCGCGTCGATGGCCGCGCTTCGCCATATCTCTCGCCAGGGCGGCCTTCAGTCTCGCCAGGGCGGCCTTCAGTCTCGCCAGGGCGGCCTTCAGCCGCCCGGCACACAAGTCATGGTGACGCCGCACAGGCCGCAGGGCCAGCAGCACCGAACCGGTGGGGTTTTAGTCGGTAAAAGTCCGACATACCCCCGTCGCTCGAGAGAGCGATTCATGAGAGAGATCCATGAGGATTTCCCCACCGGTAAACAAAAAAAAAAAAAAAAGCGCTTCGCCATATAGCACTTTATGATTTGCAGCGATCGCACGCGTTTATCGGAGCTCTCTAGCGAGGAAAATATCAAGAATTAATTAAACTGAATAGAATAAGTATCTTTTGTTGTTGAGTGTTGAGTGTTTTTCACATGGCCAATTATATGTCGCGCTGTCAAGAGTAACGTCTAAGCAAAACATGTTTGTATTGGCTAATGACAAAAAAGCTGTGAACTTTGTGTATAAGGACATTCTGTAGTAGGTATATTTTGCATTGCACCCGGGCGAAGCCGGGGCGGGTCGCTAGTTGTTAATAAATTAAGTAAAATAAGCAGCTGATTAATTCCCTCACGATAAAGAACCAATAGTTATCCTGAATTAAAAATGAAAAAAAAATGTATGTACTTTCAATATAGTTGTACTACTCGCCGTGTATTGTCGGCTTAGAATAACACCACCCCGTTTCTACCGATGGGTGTACGTAAAAGGCGACTAACGGTATTGGGGCTTTTAAGGTTTTTTGGCGATGCGATAGGGGACCCATCACCAACAACCATTACTTTACAATCTTTTCCCCACTCAATTTTCCAAAAGTGGCTGAGGAATTTCCAATTCCTTAGCTCTGGCTACCACTTCTGGGGTTTATAGCCGTGAGTATATGTATGTATGTATGATGTACAATATAAAATAATAATAAATATTTCTCGTAATTGGCTCTTGGGAGAAACTTCGACTATCATAACAATTTTTGCTTATCGAGTAATATTTTTTTAAATTGACTTTTAAAGGAGATTCTGGATATGGGACATTTAAGGGGTGGAGGGAGATTGTTCCAGCATTTTGTTGCCTGGTAGCGGAAGCTTCCTTCAAAAGCCCTCGTTTTGTGAAACGGTGTTACCAAAGTCATTGAATAAAGACTCCTCGAGTTAAATGTATAGGATGACCAGGATAACTTACTAAACAAATATTCAGGTCGCTTAAACTTAATGACTTGGTGGACTTGGTGGACTAAGGGCCAGTTTTTTGATCCGTAGTTAAAAATATAACCATTTGTTACATTGACTATAGTTAAATGACTAACCAGTAGTTAAATCGTAAATCCATTTTGGTTCGATATTTGACCATTAGTTACTCTAACCACGGGTCAAAAAATGCATTTCGCTGATATTTAACTAATAGTTACGATATTTAACAAATTGTTGAGTTAACCACGGATCAAAAAACTGGCCCTAAGCTATTTCAATTATGGTTAAGAATTTGGTATTTCAATAATCTTATATGTATTCGATAAAGTCATTGTTCAAATGAAAAATCACATGACTGTTTTCACTGGAGGAGTTATTGAAGTATTTCTTTAGTTTAAGGTTTTCAACGTTTGACTACAAAGCGAAGCTATTCCATGAATGTCTGCCAGGAATGCCTGGAAATTACATGTTTCGACTGTGTTTGTCTAGGACTTTGTATTCATAGGAATAATACTATACATTGCACAAGAAATGCTTTTATATTACAAAATTAAATGTATTATATATTATTATTATCACACGTAGTTTAAACCTAATCTTTACATATGAAATTTGCACCAGATATGGACATTTGTAGGTTTGTAGTGTTTTAGTCGTCATTTACCGTTTTTGCGTCGTAACCTATTATTTTATAGGTATGATGAATGATTAATAATTACAGTTGTTAAGTCAATTACGGAACAATAATTTTACCTTATAATTTCTAGTGACACCAAGTCAGATAAGTATGCAACTAAACACATCGGTAACAACGAACAATCAATACTTTCTCTGAATCATATATTCCATACAAATATAATTTCTATCCATTCACCCTGAACTACATAGCAACAAATACTCAGCCTTTGTATTTTCTGATGACAAACAGTTTTTCTTAGAAATGACGGCGTCGGAATAATGCGGTGACTAGGCGTTAGTTAAAATGACTTCGCCGACCGAAGATGATGTTCCTTTTCTTGTACAATAGCAAAGCTTTTTGCAAACATCGACTAAATTGCGTAGGTTTCGTACTTCCACTAATCGGGTTGACATCTTGGGGCGAAATCTCGGGGTTGCGTTGCGTGATAAATAAATTGTATTAAGTTAAACTCGTTGGTTTTTTTGGCCTTATTTTTACATGCTGCGTGAGAGCGATGTGCGCTTTGTTTGCTGGTAATGTTGAAATGAAACGATTTTTATCCATTGTATATCTATATACTCATAATTATTGCACAGAAAAATAAACAATAATTGATTTAAAGGACATCTCAAATCCAAAGTAAAATAAAACAGCGGCCTTAAATTCTTTTTCATTAGTGTCTAAAAAAATATTGTGACCGAATTTTGTAACCTTTTCGAGATATCTAACAAAGGCTCTCGCTGGTTTCATGATAAATTGCACAGAATGGAATATCTGATCGTGACAGGAGACATATCCCTCGGATTAGCAGCGAGCACACGAGGACATGGACTGACTCTTTTATGATCATATGACAGTGATATAGTAAGTATAGTACAAAATTCACCATTTGCACTAGAGTTAGCAAGAAAATTTATCTATTTGGAACATAACAAAAAATTCAGACTGTGTGATAGTCTAAATTGACCGGATTTAGCCAGAACAAACAGAGTGATATATTTTTTTTAATGTTGATTCTGTATCGGGATGAAAGTTGAATCTAGTATAATATTATATTGTATGTGGTTGAATGTAGTTATTTTAACATGACAAACAAACACTCCAATATTATATACGAGTATACTTGGTAAAAAAAAGTAAAAGTAATATTATTAAGCATACGTACGTGTTTATTCATATTTGATTGTTATTTGAACTATGTAGCTTTTAAATAAAATAAAGTAGATCAACAATATTTTTGCAAATAACACAATTTGTGTCTTGTAAAATTCATTTAAATTTAATATTTTAATTCTGAAATTCAACGCTAAATTAAATAATGAAACAGTCAACTCTTGCTCTACTCGTATTTGAACACTGTAAAAATCGTTCTCGCCGCTACGGTACCCAATTTCAGAAGAAAACGCTCAACAGTTCAAAGAATATTAAATTAACTTAATTTCATAACTTAACAAAAGACCCTTTAAAATAAGATTCTGGGATCCTTCATCCATCTTTTGCCGCTAAAAAAGGGCATTTTAGTGTAGTAATTAACGTTGTAAGGTACAACTTGGTTTACACAGAGCTCGATGAAACGCCAAATTAAGGTGAGTAATTTAATTTCATTCGCTGCTGTGTTCAGCTACTGCCGTGGTTCTCAGAGGAATATTATTTAGCCATGTTCCCAAAAATATTATTTATACAATCCAGAGTGACATCTCTCATTCGTGTTTTCTCTTGGAATTCTAACATTTGCGCTTTTGCTATTCAACGCAAATGTTAAATATTCTAAGAATGGAATGTGGGTTTAGAACACTAATGAGGACACAAATAAGATGTCAAGTTTCAAGTAAAACAAACTAGGGTTTCAGAAAAAGCAGAATTTTAACCTTCATCAAATTCGCTCATTTGTGCTTTTGCTTTTTGGCCTGATCTATATTAAGATGTTTCCTAAATAGAATTCAAAATGATAAAGCCGCCATTAAAAAATAGTAAGAATTGAATAGATGTTCAGAACAACAATTATAGTGCCAGAAATAAGACTTCAAATGTTCAAGTAGTAAAATCTAGGGTTTCAAAGCAGCTATTGTAACTTCCGTAAAATTCATTTTTTATTACACTCATATAACTAAAACGACAGATCCGCGCCTACCAAAATATTCGTATGACAAACGAACAAGGTAATTTAACAGCGGTCTGCGTTGCATTTTTAAATAAACCTCGTATTTTTAGTCACAGTCCGCCTCGAGCGGCGGTTGCCAACGCTCAATATTTCAGACAACCGTACATTTTTGAAACTTTTATTTTGTGCCTCAAATGAGTAGAAAATTCCGGTATCTCTATTTTTTGAGCACCTTAGTTAAATCTTTTGAAAGACTTGGCATAACTTTTTCCGTCTATTGTTTAAATATTTTTACCTATTTGTGAGCTTGTCGATTTGTTGTTTGATTGTCTTCCAAAATGTTCATTTATTGAGTCAGAATGCTAATTAAGTGATTCTTGGAAATAGGAATAAATCGTATGTGGCGTTCCGTATGGCGTCTTTACTGATCTAAATTAAAAATATAATTATTTAATGTAACTTTTGCTTTATAGAGTTGTTGTGAAGCCGCGATTCATTCGGCTCAGACGTACATCGCACATGGCGCAGGCGAAGTCCTTTTGAAGGTGGATGTGAAAAACGCATTTAACTCTATAGATCAGGCCACCTTGTTGGCTCAAGTGAAAGAAAAAGCACCTTCTATTTTTAATTATGTTTGGCAGAGAAATGGAAAACCATCAAATTTATTATATAAACAAAATTTAATAAAATCATGTGTGGCAACCGCAAGAAGATTACAAAATCAGCACATGTCAACTGTTACAAGTTTTGTAATCTTTAAGAGTTAATAAAAGCCAGCCTAAAAAATTGGAATGTTTATTCGCTATATATTCGAGCCTTTTTATAATGAATCTCAAGTACATTACACGTTTATTTACAGAGCTCATGCATGTGAACAAGTGAAAGCGTGTCCTCATTACGAATGTATGAGAGCAAGTACGTATGTTCGTCTGCGAGATATCTCGGTACACTTAAGAATATTATTAATCTAAGATATATTGATATAGAATGTATTGATGTCGCAAGTATAATCAAGTGAATTTTTACTTGTTGATACTTCCATGGCATGACTTTCAAGCCCTTTAGCTATAATTTTAGAATATTGGCTGCAAATCAAATCAGTAGGTAAGCTTGTCTTTTTTATTTGCTGTGTGGGAAGATATTTATTGCTTCAGGTAGTAACTCTATTTTAAGAATATTTACATTTTTGTGTGCTTGAATGTTATTTTAGTTTAAGTAATTCCTCACAGCCCATATATGTCCCCACCAAGGGGTTAGAGCCTTCCCTATATAGGGCGATTTGGCCATAGTCCACCACGCTGGCCAATTGCGGGTTGGCAGACTAATGACTACTACCGTAATAGTAGCCGGAACCGACGGCTTAACGTGCCCTCCGAAGCACGGAATCATCTTAATTTTCGGATAATTAGGTGATTCAAGCCTTATTATCCTTCCAAACTGGGTTTAATTTTACAAATTAAATTTGTAAGGTTACCACCCCTCGGAAATCGAACCCGAGACCTCCGTACTTAAAACCAAGCGCTTAACCGCTAGAACACGGAGGCAGTCAGTTTAAGTAATATTCATAACTATTTTCCATTATAAGTTAAATTCTGTTTGCTTTTTGTACTGTTTTTTATTTAAGTGATGCACTTATATATTGAATGAACCAACCGCAACCCATTAATCACTAGCAAAGCCCATTATGGGGACCGTAAGTCGCCTCATAAATCATCCACCAACCCATGGGATAGAATGGAGTACTGATATTATTACAAATTGACACCAATAAAGCTTAAGTTTTTTTTATATGAGGTAAACCTCAAAATGATGCTACAACCCGGATTCAAAAATACGGTCTAAACTTCAAATATTACAGTAATTTTCGGGTTTCGAAGTATGCCGATTGCAATACCTACAACATACGGTACCAGCATGCCATTTAAATAATTACCGTTCATCAAAACAAAGGCCTCGACGGTCGATAAAATTAATTGAAGTGTCAAACCGTATTCATGTGATTTTATCGAATACGTCGTATTTTTGCAAAGATCTATAAAAGCGGGGCAGAAAAACGAGTGTGACGTCATTAGTGCAGCTATTTGCAGTCCTCATTGTTATTCCACGCCTCCCGCATTAGATCGTCTGGCTATGGACTGACTGCGGAGGAAATTCAACTCATTTCGCGGAACGAAAACACTCTAGCTTTAATTGTGTTTGAACTACTATGGAATGTTGGAAGTCTATCGTAGTTCTAATGCTTTGAATATGGCTTATAAACAAGTTAGGTAAAAGTTGGTACTAGCAATCGTTAGCTAATTTACTTATAGCTTAGTTATAATAAACACAGAACTCGTTTATTTATGTTAATGCAATTCAATACTCAAGACAGAAAGAAAAATAATCAAAAGATTGCGCACTAATGTCTATATTTTTACAGCAACATTTGAGAAATAAGAACACGATAACAAAAGAAGAACAGATAATATTTCGTCGTGTTATCGGAAACTGTTTTCTACACTTATATAGGCAGGGTATAATGGTTTGTGTGTTTGTCTTTAAATTCTTGCATCAATAGAAACCTACAATTTACAGAAGAGACATAGCCAATATTTAATCCTCAGCTCAACTAGACGCAATACGAAGCCCTGGCTAACCCTTTTTGACATTTATAGCCGAGAGTATATTTATCGTAATCCGACACTACTGTATGTTAATCTGGGGCGGTCCGCTAGTATCGAATAAAAATACAATATAAAACAGCTTCAAGCAATTTCTTCTCCCTACATCTTTTACTGTAAAAAATATCAACTTTTATGTTTTCTCAAACGCATTGAAAACCCTGCGACCTAGAGTCTCCACTATGTTTTTATTGTGTTTACAGGCTGTAAATAAGTTAGTAAAGCAATAATGTAAAATTATTCACATAACAACGCAAAAAAACTATATTACAGGCAATATACTGAAACATCCATTTTACCTATACATTACAAGGAACATAATTTACTCGATGCAATTATAAAAGGGATGTGTATGAAAAGCCAAAACGATGAATGGGGTGTCCGCATGTGATACATCACTTCACAGCTGGCTACTGGGTCGTAACTGAAACGGCAACAGCTACACTCTTTTCATGATTTTATTTATATGTTAGTATGTTTTCTAAATATTTTTTAATTATAACGGGCAATTAATATTTGAAGGTGCGGAAGAGTTACATTTTCTTCTTCATCAAAGGTTTTCTTTGTGTTGTAGTGGTTTGATTATTTTGGCTCGTCGCTATAATATTCTTAAATGTACCAGAGTAATCCCTTTGCATCTGATTTATAAAACTTTGTCCTCAAACTACCAAACTTACTCGTACTTTAGTTCTCGATCACGGTTTCTGTTTTTAGTATTTTATATGTAATGTAATGTAATGTAGGGTAATGCGGTAAATGGAGCAATGAATAGCCTAATGATCAGTCAATCGGTGTCTGAAAAGGCCCGAATGGCTGTGCATGATGCTGTTCTTGTTCCTACGCTTATGTATGGAAGCGAATGTTGGGTGTGGCAGAAGAAGCATGAGAGCAGAGTGAATGCAGTAGAGATGAGGTCCCTCAGAAAAATTTGTAATGTTAGATTGTGTGACCGAGTGAGAAATAGCGTTATTCGTGAAAAGTGTGGTGTGAAAGATGATATTGTAAGAAAGATAGAAAAAGGAATGTTGAGATGGTTTGGGCACATAGAGAGGATGGATGATAGAAAATTGGTAAAAGGGATCTATAGAGCTAGTGTGGATGGTAATGTTAGTAGAGGACGACCACGGAGAAAACACTTGGACCAAATTGAGAGTGTGCTCAAAAAGGCTGGCGTCCGAAGTATGAAGAATAAAAGAGCATGTATGAAAAGATTGATGGATGTAAACGAAGCTAGAGAGGTTTGTCAGGATCGTACGAAGTGGCGATCGATAGTCTCTGCCTACCCCAATGGGAATTAATGGCGTGAGTATATGTATGTATGTATGTATTTTATATGTTCTATGTATGTAGGCGGTGTAGTTTAGGTATAGAATAGCACTACTCCATTTCTACCCGTGGGTGTTTGTAAGTGGCGACTTAGGGTTTTGGGGCTTTTAAGTGATTGTTTGGAGATTTGGTTGGAGACTCATCATCGACAACCTTAATATTAAAAACTCTTCCTCACTTAACTTCCAAAAATGGCTGGGAAATTTCTTTTTGCGAAGCTCTGGCTACCTTTTCTAGGGATTTATAGCTGTAAGTATATGTACGATATAGTCTCATGTAATCAATTTCAAATAAGAAACTTTACTTACTTACAATAAAATATATTGACAGATAAAATCAAAAACTCAAATGATAACATGCACAAACAACACAAACGGAAGTTTTTGTGAAATTCATTTATATAAATATTCTATACACTGTACGAAATGTACTAAAGCAATATTTCAAACGTTCTGTTATAAGTACAAGTATATGCTTCGTTGCTAAACAAGCTCTGTCCATCCATCTGCAATATAATAGTAGCCGTGATTTACGTTGTGAGAAAATATTTTCAGTGACGGCACAGATAATGGAAATCTAATTCTAACTTATATAACATCCTACAGTGTCCTCGGTTGAGGTCAAAAGTGATTGATGAGGCTTCGCCAGCGCCCATTAAGCGACTTGCGGCGTAAAAAATTGTGTCAGCAGAAACAAAAAGTCTCCGCCTTTGATTGCCGAACGTTTTTGTGGGCAGTTCTGTGCCGACCAATCTTTGTTACGTCAGGAAAATACCGCTTCGGAACTGCGCACGTTTTTTCTTTTAACAAGTATTTTAGCGATGAAAGAAATATTTTCCTAGGTATGTACTACGGCTTTTAAAATTTTGGGCCATGTTTAATTGCTCCCCAATTTCTTGTAATAAATAAATACATAAATAATATCAACTAAACTGTGACATAGATACATACATTACTCACGGCTATAAATCCCTAGAAGGGGTAGCCAGATCCAAGGAATGAGAAATTTCTCAGCCTGTTTTGGAAACTTGTGTGGGGAAAAGATGGTAAAAAAATAAAGGTTGTTGGTGATGGGTCTCCAACCGCATCGCCCAAAAATCCCTTAAATACCGTTAGTCGCCTCTTACGTACACCCACCGGAAGAAATGGGGTAGTGCTATTCTAAGCCGGCACTACACAGCATAAACTAAACTGTTCTTAGTGGATATTTAGGTTAGGGATAACTTTCCGAGTTTTAAATTGGTTTCACTGCTATTAATAATGTTTCTATAAAGATTTAACGAAGTAAAAATGAAGAAATCAGCGCATTAAAGTTTCGTATCGGATAAAATGTTCAGAATCCACTGAATAATAACAATAACTGATTGGTAAGTCTAGTCTTTGCTATTCTTAACCGACAACATAAACAAATTAACTCCAAGTCATAACCAAGCAACTAAATGCGAGTTGGTTCAAATTATGTTAATTGAATTGCTTGTTCGAATGTGCAATTGCTCTGACTCAAGTGCTTCTAATAACGTATTACCAATCCGGGCCATATGTCAGATAAACTAATTAATTTACATAAATCAGGAATGCGCCATTAATTTCTGGTATGCGAATTCATTGATGCGGAATTCAAACATTCCGTGCCACTTCACTTTGTCTTCTGAGAAATTCCATTGACTTAATTTAAAGATTTTGTGGTGTAATGCTTTAATTGTTTGTTTTGTTTTTGTAAATATGTATGTAATATTCCTTATTGTTTTCTGAGGCACTTAACATATTTATTTTCTTCTTCTCTCTTTATAAAAATGAGTGGACGACTGGCTCTAATATATTTTGCTTTATGTGGTTTTTTCACTTTTTTTTTTATTTACTTTTGATTGATATAAGTTAATTGTCATATGTATTTGTTTGTCTTGTTTTACGAAGGTATTTTTTGTAATAAAGATTAAACGCATAAGTAAAATTCAAATAGAATATCAAAGCTTACGAAAATGGTTTGTTTTAGCTTTCAAAGCTGCAAATAAAAAAAAGATTTTATAAAGATGTTTTATATTGGCTCTTGATTGATTGTTAATATACCAATTAAGATTAGATTGCCACCCACGATTACTTTGACGAAGGCTTCTTGGAAATTATAATTACGGAACTTACTCGCGGGTGACCAACCAAGGTAGCTACGCCACTGGTGTGCTGGGGACACATTGGTGCTGCCCGGCCCTGGATTTAAACCGGCGTCTTTGCATTAGAAGCTTTGGGCCTTCTGCTGAGCTATCGGAAAGCCTTTTTTTATTTACAGGATATCAAATAAGAGCTTAATACGTCTATATAAAATTTCCGAAAATGAACAAAACGTAAATGATTTTGCATTTCTTTTGCCGTTCTTTTATTAATTATAAATTATTAGTTCAATATGTAGAAAATTGCGTTTGAGAAGGTATAAAACATAGATCGACATACCTAGATAAAAGTAGGAAATATAAAATGATACCGAAACAATTTCCTTCGTACATTGTGGCAATCGAAGATAGTTTACTGTTCTACAACAAACAGTCGGGAATTTTTGTGTTCTGATTCTTTGATCTTTTAGGCCGTATTCTTTGTACAACGTCGAAGGTTTTTCCTCTTCAATTACATTTGTGAGACAAAGGTAATTAAAAAGGAATTGTTTTGTGTTAATCTCCAATGTTTGAAAATGTTTGCATAAGTATTTATACTCACGCTTTTAACTTCCCATTGAGATATATTAGATATTGAGATGCATACGAGTATTTTCAATAAATCTGATTAGAAAGTCATAGTACGTATGAAAATTATAATACAATGCAAACAAAACAAAGGGTAAACATTTCTTATCCACAATGCATAAAAATGATATGATTTCCGAATTTACCCGATAGAATCCACAGTATTCTAGGTTTAATTCAGCTCAAAAAAAAAATATATAAAAGCGCTCAAATAAAAGTATAAACTTAGTATCGTTATGATTAAATCATACAATAGAAAAGTTTTGCAGTAATTTACACTTATAATTTACGTCGTAAACGCAGTGCGCTGGCATTAAATTAATCCTTACATTCGCGGACAGCTGCTACGGGTCGGCTACGAAGCTACGTGCTACGAGTTACGTGTCTACGACCGCAGATCCAATGCGCGCGGCATTTTGCTCTCTCTGTTTTGCTCTAACTAGGAAATGCCATTTGCTGAAATGTATTTAAAAAGTTTCGAAGAAATAAATGGCACGTTGGTATTTTCAAAACTATCTTTTAAATAATTTTGGCTACGTTTTGGGGACTGACTCAATCTTAATAATAGGATGTATGAGTTCAAATACTGGATTTTACTTTTTCTATTCGTGAAAGGTGAGTTTGATTATCTTATGAGTTTTTTTAATATAAAATCAGGAATTATACTGCTTGATAAACAATTTGTATACTTTATTTCAAGTAAGATGACAAAGTATACAATGTTCAAATTATTGGCGGAAAATAAAAAGATCACTTTCATTGATAATATCGTCATTTGCACTTATTTGTCGAACTGTTCTAGTATATAAGGTAAATTATTTGTGTTGTTTAGGCATGTGAGGGAAAACATCGTGAGGAAACCCACATGGCTGAGTTGTACTTAGTCATATGTGATGTACGAATACACTGTCACATGACTAAGTACAACTCAGCCATGTGGGCTTCCTCACGATGTTTTCCCTCACCGTTAACAACCATGATAAATATTATAAAACATAAGATATATGCGTTTCTGCATTCTATAAGAATATTATATATTCATTATATATGAATATATGGATGCAGAATATATAATTCTGAATATTATATATTCAGAATATATGATATACGATAGAAGTATCTCAGAAACAACCCGTTAGTCACTTAAAATCCAAGGACTTGTTTGCTTTGGACCTTAGAGAATATTGTGACCTAGTTATCCTAGATTCGATTACCAGCTGAATAGAATTCGTAATGAATGCTAACGTGGCTATACGCGAACATTGCTGTGTGTTATTTTCGACGGTGAAAGAAGATTGAACAGACAAGTGGAGTATTTATTATTATTTAACCTCCGTTCAGTACGTTTCATGCTATTATATGTATGTATTTGGTATTTTAATCATGTCATATATGTATTCGACAAAAGTATTACTAAAATGACAAAAAACACTATCTCTTAGTTCTCTCTCATTGCTTCTTAAACTTTTTTGGTTTTCGACAAGATTGATTGCTGCTGGCCCTGTGGCCTGTGCGGCTTCACCATGACTTTATGTGTGCCGGGAAGCTGAGGGCCGCCCTGGCAGGGCAAAAGAGTGTACCTAAGTTGAATTTAAAAATTTAAAAACCGAGGGAATATATATTTCAACGAACAAACAACACTTTGTCTGAATCAGATATTTCCATACAGATGTAATTTTCATCCATTAACTAATAGTATAAGATCCCGCTGCTAAATCTCTACGTTCATAACGTATTGAGTCAAAGACACATTTTAACATAAGTTTATGAATAGGAGAATACACTGACAAGACGCAGCCAGGCAAAAATGGCCGCAAGTAATTTTAATTTAATTAATGTTTATTATTTTACAAGACAAATTTCGTTCACTTGTTTTCGAAATATAATAACATCCCCATCATAGCAATGTATATAAAGAATATAAAAATCCATAGGTGCCGTTGCAAATTCGGCCGCAACTACCTCGGCGAAGTTTAAGGATTCAATTGCAGCAAATACATAGCCTTTGTATTTTCTGATGACAAACAGTTTTTCTTAGAAATGACGGCGTCGGAATAATACGGTGACTCGGCGTTAGTTAAAATGACTTCGCCGACCGAGGATGGTATTTATTTTCTTGTACAATAGCAAAGCTTTTTGCTAACATCGACTAAATTGCCTAGGTCTAGCTACAAATAACCAAGTGGACCAAGACCAAGGTACATAGGTATAACTTCCACTTGTCGGGTTGACATCTTGCGGCAAAATCTCTTTGTTGCGTTGCGTGATAAATAAATTGTAGTAAGTTCAACTTTTTTTTGTTTGGCCTTACTTTTAAATGCCGAAGTGCGTTGAGTGTTTTTTTGCTGGGTTATGTTGAAAGAAACTGTTTTTATTTATTAAATTTCTATATAATTGTTGCGCAGAAAAAGAAACAATAATTGATTTTTCAGGATACATCAAAATAAACAGCATAATAAAAACATTCTCATACATTCCCATTCTAGTATTTAATATATAAGTTTATATATAATACTAGAATGGGAATACATTATTATTTTATAAGATAGTCCGTGGCGTGACACATTATGGTTCTAGCTGAAAATCTGTTTTAAAGGCTAATGTCTTTAAATAATGCTGACCCAGAAGCCAATTATTTGCCTTTGTGTGCTTTTATTCTTTTCAATACATATGTATTTATTTTATCTAATTTTACCATGCACCTACTTTTAATTTGGTCACTGTCATTTTTGTATTGTTGTATTTTGGTATAGATGTACCCTTAGGCAATGAATAAATATTATCTTTCTATTCTTTCTTTCTTTCTTTTACAGTTATTCACATTCTCAAAAAAACTTGAGACCAAATTTTGGTTAGTTTTCTATATATTTAACAATGTTTCTCGCTGGTTCCATAATAAATACACAGAATGGGATATCTGATCGTGACAGGAGACATATCCCTCGGATTAGCAGCGAACACACGAGGTTATCGACTGACTCATTTATGATCATATGACAGTGATGTAGTAGGAATTATAGTACAATATTAACCAATTGTACTTAAATTATCAAGTTAAATAATATCTATCTGGAACATAAAAAAATGCAGATTATGTATTAATCGAAATTAACCGGATTTAGCCGGAACATAGTGACTTTTTTAAAGTGTTGTGTCTGTATGTGGGGTAATAGTTGAATGTAATTATTTTTTTAATATGACATATTATCTGTGATATGACAAACAAACACTCAAACTGTATATGAGTATAGTTGATATGAATTTGTTGTAAAAAAATAAATATTTAGCATACACATGTTTATTCATATTTGAATGTCTTGTAGTACCGGCTAATAATATCTGCCCCTTTCTACTGACGGGTGTCATAAGAGGCGACTGAGGGTATAAGGTTATTTGAGCGATGCGGTTGGCGCCTCATCACCAACGATGCTTTATTCCTACCAGCTTGTCTCCTACCTTCCAACCCCCAAATGTGGTTGAGGAGTTTCTAGCTTTAAAGCTCTGGCTACCCCTTTTTGGGATTTATGGATGTAAGTATATGTGCGTATTTATATATGTATGTATGTTTTCATATTTGATTGTTTTTGGTACTGTGTAGCAAATAAAATAAAATAACATCAACATTTTTTTTAAATTAATATAAACAATTTTTATATTAATGTGTCTTGCAAAATTCATTTCACTTTAATATTTCAATTCTGAAATTCATCGCTAAATTAAATAATGAAACAGTCAACTCTTGCTCTATTTGAACAATGTGAAAATCGTTCCGCCGCTACGTTGCCCAATTTCAGAATAAACGCTCAACAGTTCAAAGAATATTAAATTAACTTAATTTCATAACTTAACAAAAGACCCTTTGAAATAAGATTCTGGGATCTCCATCCTTCTTTTGCCGCTAAAAAAGGGCATTTTAGTGTAGTAATTAACGTTGTAAGGTACAACTTGGTTTACACAGAGCTCGACGAAACGTCAAATTAAGGTGAGTAATTTAATTTCATGCGCTGCTGTGTTTAGCTACTGCCGCGGTTCTCAGAGGAATATTGTTTAGCCATGTTTCCAAAAATATTGTTTATACAATCCGGAGTGATATCCCTCATTCGTTTTTTCTTGGAATTCCACCATTTGTGCTTTTGCTATTCCACGTCAACATTAAATGTGGTTAGGATGGAATGAAGGTTTAGAACTACAATAATGAGGACACAAATAAGATGTCAAGTTTCAAGTAAAACAAAATAGGGTTTCAGACAAAGCAGCAATTTTATCCTTCATCTAATTCACTTATTTGTGATTTTGCTATTCAGCTTTATGTATAGTCAATGGCTAAATTTGATTAATTAATGTAATTTGGAATTTGGCCTTAAGGTAAATTGCAGTAAGCTGAAGATGATGATTATGAATCGTGCAAGGAACAACATGCCTGAAGTCACGAACATTGAAAATTATGACGTAGTACAATCATACGTCTATCTGGGAGCGCTGATTGATGCTCTTGATATGTGGTGCTGGAGGAAAATACTTGTGATATCGTGGACAGAGTTCTGTACCTATGATTCAATCCACCAAGAACGAGGTGTCAAACAGCGCCTATCATCTATAGTCCAAGCTCGTATCGTATCCTCACCGCGTGTCTATCGAGCGACTGGTGGTACAGGGCAGAATAGAGGGCACCCGAATGCGTGGTGGATGACCAATGAGATGGGCGGACCAAATCAAGGCAGCGCTGGATGACCTCCTGTACCAATGCACCAAAAAAGCAGCCTTCAGAGAGGAATGGCGAAAAATTGTGCTTCGGGTCACCCGACCAAAATGACGACCTCAACCATTCTGTCAAGATTGATACGACTGAGAAGAAGAAATTTAATTTTGAAATGACAATGCCACCATTAAATATGGTAACAATGGGATGGATATTTAGAAAAACAATAATAATGGCACAAGTAGTAAAATCTTGGGTTTCAAAGCTGCTATTTTAATTTTCAAAAAAAGCATTCTTTATTTCACACATCTAAATAAACAAATCCGCGCCTACCAAAATATTCGTATGACAAACGGACAAGGTAATCCAACAGCGGTCTGCGTTGCATTTTTAAATAACCCTCGTATTTTTGTCACAGTCAGCCTCGAGCGGCGGTTGCCAACCCTCAATATTACAGACAGCCGTACATTTTTGAAACTTTTATTTTGTACCTCAAATGGGTAAAATTTTTGAAATATTTACGCATTTTTGAGCACTTTAGTTAAATCTTTTGAAAGACTTGGCATAACTTGTTCTGTCTATTATTTTAATATTTGCACCTATTTGTGAGCATCAGTCTCGTAAACTTTTTCTTTATCATAATTCTAAGTGAGTGATTCTTGGATAATGAAATTAATGTTATGTACCTTTACGTATGCCGTATGTACATACAATCTAATTAAACATACATATACTCACGGCTATATTTCCCTAGAAGGGGTAATCAGAGCTAAGGAATTATAAATTCCTCAGCCACTTTTGGAAGTTGAGTGGGGAAAAGATGGTAAAAATAAAGGTTTTTGGTGATGGGTCTCCAACCGCATCGCCCAAAAATCCAATGAAAGGCCCCAATACCCTTAGTCGCCTCTTACGACACCCGTGGGTAGAAATGGGTAGCGACATTCTAAGCCGGCACTACACGGCAAAAATCTAATTAAAATTAGTTAATTTAACTCATGTTTTATATAATGGTTATGTCAAGAGTTTATGACACCAACCTACAAAATTAGGAAGTTTATTCGCTATATTTTCGAAACCTTTTTGTAATGAATCTCAAGTACAGTGCACGTTTATTTACAGAGCTCATGCATGTGAAGAAGTGAAAGCGTGTCCTCATTAAGAATGTATGAGAGGAAGTACGTATGATCGTCTGCGAGACTCGGGACACTTCAGAGTATTATTAAATTAAGATACATTGATATGGAATGTATTGATGTCGCAAATATAATTAAGTGAATTTTCACTAGTTTATACGTCCATGGCATTAATTTCAAGCCCTTTAACTTCTGGCTGAAAATCAAATCAGTAAGCATGCTTTTATTATATAACAAGCTGCAATTTAACAAATCCAAATGTGCAGTGATATCCTTCACTAGGGCATTAACACGTATCCAGCAGGAGTATGTCATTGGGGGTTCATCCATGGTCAGGGTCACTGAAGTTAAAGATCTAGGGGTTAAATTTTGTGATAAATTGCATTTTAGGGAACACATTGTCAATATTTCTAAAAAGGCTTTTGGTCAGTTAGGTTTTATTCTGCGCAATGTGCGAGATTTTACTAATATTAAAGCTATTGTAGCATTATACAATGCTTTAGTTAGAAGTAATTTGGAATTTAATGCACTTGTCTGGTCCCCTCATGAAATTAAATATAGTCTTATGTTGGAACGAATACAGAATAAATTTGTAAGGTTTCTATATCTCAAATACTATGGGGTATACCCATTTTACCCACTGAACTACCCAACTCTTTTTGTGTTGGGTATGGTAGGATATACAGAGCTGAGGGTTAGGAGACAGCTTTCTTTAGTGTTGTACCTATTCAAAGTGCTCAGAGGTAAGTTAGACAATCCAGTTGTACTGGAGCAGCTTCGCTTCAACATACCAGACAAGTACATGGGTCGTAGGCGACGACCTGCCCTATTGGCTGTACCGTTCGCACGCACCAAGCTACTAGGGGAGGCTCCAGTCACTCGGGCTCTTAGTACATTAAATTTAATTGCTGAGGATGTAGACTTGTTTTGGTGTACTCTGAGTGAATTCACAATAGTAGCATTAAACATAATTTGCTACAAGTGAAGAAATTACATATATGTTAGAATTAGTTATTTTTTATTAATGTAATAATTTATTATGAATGTATTTTATAAGATTTTATGTTTTCCGATGCCATTGCATTAGGCTGTGCCTGTAATGATGGCTATCATGTATGAATAAATAAATAAATTAATTAATTAATTATTTACTGAGCCGGAAAATACTTATTACTTCAGCTAGTTACGCTCTTTCAAGAATATTTTTATTTTATTATTTTTATTATCTTTAATTTTATTTTAGTTTAAATACTATTTTTCTTTTTTTATTTTAAACCACACAGTCAAAAAGGCTTTGAAATATGAGCAGAACCTCATATTGATGCTAGACCCTGATTTAAATATACGGTCAAAACTCCAAATTTTACAATAATTATCGAATTTCGAAGTATCCTGATTGCAATACCTACAACATAGTAATACTAATTTGGGAAACTACGTTGGGACAATCCATCCGACCACTCAAAACATCATGCAGAACTAACATGTCTAAAAGAATGCGGCGCTGGTCAAGTTGTAATATTTTGTGATGTTTGCATGACGTTTCGTAGGTGCAGTCCCATCGTTTAGTTCTGAAGTCCAAGTGACGTATAAATATGCGCTGTATCGACTCAATCATTTGAATATACTTTAGATAATGCGGGGACCAAATAGAAGAAGCGAATTCTAGAACACTACGTACATATGCGTAATAAATAGATTTTATACAATTAAGATCATTAAAAGTCTCACATACCCTCATAACAAAGCCCAAACTACGATAAGCGCGATTGGTGATATCGTCTATATGATTTTCAAAAGTGAGCTTCGAATCCAAGGTGACTCCTAGATCTTTCACGGAGTTAACTCGTTTTATTGGCTGGTTATCTAAGTAGTAGGTATGTTGGATAGGTCGAAGGTTGCGCGAAAAAGATATTTGAACGCACTTTGAAACGCTAACGTTTATTTTGTTGGCTTTGTAATACGCTGCCAAGTTATCGAGATCCCTTTGAAGCTTATCGCAGTCGTTTTCGTTGCGAATGTCGCAGTAAATCTTTTTGTCATCCGCATACATAATAAAATTTGACTCTCCAAAGACGCTGTAAATATCATACAAGTATGCGTTAAACAAAAGAGGGCCCAAATGAGATCCCTGGGGAACCCCCGAGGGTACATCCACGTAGTCGGATCTATAACCTCCCAACACTACAACTTGGTGCCGATTTTCAATATAAGAAGACAACCAGCGAAGCAGGTCACCCTGCACGCCCAATCCGAGTAGTTTACGTAATAGAATATTATGGTCTGTACGGTCGAAGCATTTTTCTATGTCGGTGTATATGACGTCATCGTCGTATATACGTACGACGTACGACGTCGAAATATAAATCTAAATGTATTATCGTAAATATAGTACTCAATAAAAGTAGATTCATGAAACAAATATAATAAAGGTTTACTAAAAATATTAGTGTAATTGTGTGTATATTAGTGTAATTGTAAAGTGTAGTGTAAAAGTGTGTTATCATGTTGTGGTGTAAGATGTTAAAGTGTGTGTTAATTATAAGTATCATCAATTTTAAATAGGTATGTGATAGTACAATGAAACGATGAGTAACAATTCTGTGATTAAATATGCAAATATGAAGTGAAATAAAATTCGGAATAGTTACGTTTATCTGATAAAAACAATTATAGCTTAATGTAATAGCTAATACGGTTATTCTAAGATAAATACAAGGTGCAAAATTAAAGCCCAAATGAACGATAACTTGTTGAAGATACATATTGAGTTTTAAGGTTACCGTACGTTTAACAGAAATTGCACTTACAATGGTACTATCTTTTTTAAATCGTTGCAGTTTCTTATACATAAAAAAGGCTTATTATCATCTTTTCGTGTATATATTTGACAGTTCTTTACCCATGTATATTTATACCCATATTTTGTAGCTAAGTCCTTAGTGTCCTTCAGTAATCTTTTGTTTTTCGGAGTAAGATGGTCATTACAATAAACTCTATGGTCTTTGTTAAAGCTAATATCCTTAGCTTCCAAACCTTTGCGCCTTCTTAGTCCCGAAATAATACTGTCCTTCAACAGGCGATTCCTCAGCTTGACTATAATATTCTTAGGTCTTCCTCCGATGTTTACGGATGGCCGCACTCTATTCACAACTTCAATTTCATGTTTAATTAATGAGACGCCAGCCAAGCTGGCTATTTTGGTAATAACATCTTTTAAGTTTTCATTAGAAGACTCAGGAACACCGCAAATTTCCAGATTGTTTAGCCTAAGCCATTGTTGGTGCGAGTCAAACTGTGACTCCAGCTCAGAAATTCTCTGTTTGGCGTTGACGAGTTCAGTCTCCAGGGCAGGGATTTTTGCAGCTTTTTCTTCTAAGTCAGTTAATCTGGTACAGAAATCTTCACGTAAAAGACTGATTTCTGACTTTATTGTACTTTCTAGATGTTTTTTGAGTGAAACCATACTATTTGCAATAAAGTCGCGGAGATCACCATCACCAGGCCTGATAGTTGGGGTCTCCGACGAGGTACCTGTAGATGGAGCATCTTCGCAGACGGACATGTCATGAAATGTGGGCTGAATTTCGTGCTGCTTTCTTAGAGGGGTTTCATCACCGCGACGGCGAGACGTGACATTACTACATGTCGGGCACCTCCAATTATTCTTATTTTTTACATAATTGGCATGATAGTGGGCGGAAGTCATGTTTAGACAAGAGTAATGGTAGCTCCCTTTACATAGCTCACATGTCAGCCTTTCCATTGCATGTTGCACGGGGTTGCGGCAGGCTAAGCAATTCATGATTTTTCAATATTGATTTACTCCTTGATGCCACCTATAGGTCAACGGAGGAACTATAACGAGTTCCGATAAACAAACACTTGAAGATCAAAAAGCAAGTTCAACTTAGTTCGTAAGTAGTGGTATAGATGACGCTAATGATTAAGTTATGTATTAATGTAACTGTTTTCATTTACAGTTAATTTACAGTTTTCAGTATCGATCTGAACTGATCATAAAAATGAAGCACTGCGAATCTTTTAACTGTAACAAATTAGTCAAAGACTCAACACAATGAGTGATATATAGATCGACTTGTCGGTACACTCAGGTCACTGCACTGATCACTAATGTATTTATTCACTGTGCACTGTGCGATTTGCTATAATAACACTTCCTCAGAGTTGTAACTAGTATTACTGTAAAACTATTATGTTTCAGACTACCAAAAAAAGATATAAATATAATTAATTAGAAAAAATATTAGAGATTAACCGTTGCGTGTATTTTTGAAGTACCCGTCCACTTGTCCACACCCGTCCGTTGTTTTGTTTTGTTTTCATATGTGATTTGCGGTAACGAATAAATGTTTTTCATTTCATTCATTTTTCATATGTATCATACTCAACTCTATTGAACTTAAAATGAATCCCTTGGTACCCCTTTTTGGGATTTGTAGCCGGGACTATATGATATTCTAAGCCGACACAACATAGCTATATATTATGACAGCAAATTTCACTAGGGGTGTGCAGTGATTGAAACCTTAGATATTAAAGAAATAACACTCATCGTGCAAGGCTAGTATCCACTATTATCGAATAAAACTTCAATATAAAACAGCCTAAAACCATTTCTTCTCCATATAATGATATTTTTATAAAAAATGATATATTTTCTCAAGTGCATTGAGAACCCTGCGACCTAGTGTCTCCACTACGTTCAAATTGTTTACAGGCTATAAATAAGTTACAAAAGCAATATTATAAAATTGGTCATATAAAAACGCAATAAAGCAATATACGCGTACACAGGCAATATTCTGAAACATCCATTTTGCATTACTCGATGCAATTATAAAAAGAGATGTGTATGAAAAGCCAAAAAACGATAAATGGGGTGTCCGCATGTGATTCATCACTTCACAGCTGCCGGGTCGTAACTGAAACGGCAACAGCTATACATACATACTACTACAGCTTTCTATATACATACATACATATACCCACGGCTATAAATTACTAAAAAGGGTAGCCAAAACTTTGGAATAAGAAATTCCTTTGCCACTTTTGGGAGTTGAGTGGGGAGAAGATGGTAATAATAAATAATTGCTGGTGATGGGTCTCTAACCACATCGCCCAAAAATCACATTAAAAGCCCTAAATCACAAACTATACCCTTAGTAGTCTCTTACGGTCACCCACAGGTAGATATGGGGTAGTTTCAACTTTCTACATATTTTGTAAAATTTTCGGCGAATTGAGATAATTATTTTAGCTTCATAGAAATATCGTACATTTTTAGAACTGAAGGAGTTGAAGAGGTACATTTTCTTCTTCATCAAATGAGTGTTTTTATGTTGTGATGGTTTGACTACCACAGAGCTATTATTTTTCGCTCGTCGCTAATAATACTCTCGAATGTACCACGTTTATCTCTTTGCAACTGATATATGCATATATATTGCAAGTTACTCGTATTTTTGTAATCGATCCGGTTTCTGTATTTAATATTTTATATTTATTTAAAAGCTCTATGTATGAATGTTTGGCGGTGTAGTGTCGGTTTAAAATAGCACTACCCTATTTCTAGGAGAGGAGGAGGAGGAGGAGGAGAACCATAATCAACAACATTATTTAAAATCTTTTCCTGTGGCTCTAGCTACCCCTTCTAGGCATTTATAGCCATGAGTATATGTATGAAATGGTGTAATGAAATTAATGTCAAATAAGAATCTTTATTTATATACAATGAAAAATATTAGCAGATAAACTAAACAACTCAAATGAAAACAAGCACAAACAACACAATGGGAGTTTTTGTGAAATTCATTTATATAAATATCCTATAATCTGCACGTAATAGACTAAAGCAATATTTCAGAAGTTCTGAGTTTATTATACTTCATTGCTTAACAAGCTCTGTCTATCTATCTTTTATATAATATCAGACGTGATTTACGTTGTGAGAAATTATTTTCAGTGACAGCACAGATAATGGAAATCTAATTCTAACTTATGTAACATACTACAGTGTCCTCGGTTGAGGTCAAAAGTGATTGATGAGGCTTCGCCAGCGCCCATTAAGCGACTTGCGGCGTAAAAAATTGTGTCAGCAGAAACAAAAAGCCTCCGCCTTTGATTGCCGTACGTTTTTGTGGGCAGTTCTGTGTGCTGACCAATCTTTGTTACATCAGGAAAATACCGCTTAGGAACTCCGCGCATTTTTCCTTTTAACAAAGGTTTTTTAGCAACTTATGCAATATTTTGCAGGGATAATCCTCCCCTCCCCTGACGTTCAAAATAGGAATCAAATTTAACTTCGGTTTTTTTTTATATTTATATTCCCGTGGGCTTTGTAATAGATATAAAGAACATTGAGACTTTTTAAGTGATTATTGGGCGATGCAGTTGGAGACCCATTTGACTACCTTTTCCCCATTCAACCTCCAAAAGTGGATAAAGAATTACTATTTCTGAAGCTGTGGCTACCCTTTTTTGGAATTTATAGCCGTTAGTATATACTCATGATAGATTGATGGATGAATTTCATATGTTACTTTTTGTAGTTGTTATATCAGTCAATCGCATCAAGTTTCAAACCTACCAAATGAATACGCAAAATTCATACAATATACTTTCGATTATCTTTATTCATACATATTCGCATAGTTGAATGTGAAAGAGAAGGAATAGTGCTTCCTATTATTCTAAGCTAACACAAAAGAAAAAAAAATCGCAAAAAGTTTGCGATGCCCGAGATTCAAACCTGGGTCTTCCGTTCAATTAGTATTAACCGAACGGTATACCGCTACGCCACGAAGACGTTAGTGTTGACTTCAAAGTTTTGATAAGCTATATAATCTAGTAGTCATACTATTGACAAACAATTAAATTGACATTCATTTTGATGCAAATGGATGAAACCCTTATTTTTTCCAAAAAGCCTATTAATGAAGAGTTTGTTAAAGTCGTTCGATGAAAAAATTAATCGTGTAAATATGGGGAGCCATATAAAAGTTATGTTTTTTTCATGTTCCTGTAGGAACCCTTGCGAAATCCGGAATAAATGATATCCTATATATATATCCTAAATGATATGTATATGTGTATAAGCTACATTCATACCAAATTTGATTAAGATCCGTCTGGTAGAATTAACGTGATGACCGGACATACAGACAGAAAGACAGTCATTTTTTTCAAAAGACGCAAATTTGGCTTCAGTATCGAAAATTGAACATATTCCACCGGTTTTAATTTTTTTTTCTTCAATGTACAGTTTTTACCTCGATACAGTCTTATTATAGTATAGATTTATTGTGATTAAGAAATCGAAACCCTATTTTCTTCTTATTGATCATCTTCAAAAGTCTCGATTTTTATAAATACAACTTACCGAACTTTAGATTAGTTTCACTAGTATGAACTAAAATTCCATAAAAGTATTATAGATTTCAATCTTATAAAATATTCAAAAGACTGAAAACAACAATAACTGAGTGGTTAGTTTAGACTGAAGCGGAACTTTGCTATTCTCAACCGACAACAAAAACAAATTATCTCCAAGTCATAACCAAGCAACTAAATGCGAGTTGGTTGAAATTATGTTAATTGAATTGCTTGTTCGAATGTGCAATTGCTCTGACTCAAGTGCTTCTAATAACGTATTACCAATCCGGCCATATGTCAGATAAACTAATTAATTTACATAAATCAGGAATGCGCCATTAATTTCTGGGTATGCCAATTCATTGATGCGGAATTCAAACATTCTATGCCACTTCACTTCGTCTTCTGAGAAATTCCATTAAATTAATTTAGAGATTTCGTGGTATAATGTTTCAATTGTATGTTTTGTTCTTGTTAATATTTTTTTTAAATTATTTTTTCTAAGATTGTGCTGACGACTACTTTAAATATATTTTGTTAATTTGTTTTGTTTTTGTTCGTTCTTAATGTGCCTCTGTTTACTTGCGATGGATAAGATAAGGAAGTAAGTATCGCCCTGTGTTTGGTCGTCTCGTCGTTGTAGTATAATCCTTTGTATAAGTCTAAATAAATAATTATACAATGTACAACAACTAAACAATACTGCACTTCATATTTATATTTCATTGCCATGCCCACATAATAGCACATTCTGATACAAATAAGTAAAACCAGGACTAACGAACTGAGAGTTGTACTGACTTATCGCTGGGGGCATATTCCTAAATGCTCTGATGTGATGGATGTTTTAAGACAAGACACATCGGTGTTACCCCGGCCCTGGATTAAAAGCCACGAATCTGCGTTTAAAGCGTTGGGCCTCTTATTGAGCACCTCTATCGTGAAGGTTTTTTTCATTAACCTTACTTAATATTATCAATCGGAAAGTGAGTTTGTTTGTTTGTTTGTTCCGCTTTCACGCCGTAATTGAAATTTTGCAGACGTATAGTAAAAATCCAGATTAAATAATAGGGTACTTTTGGTCCCGGAATAAAATGATGATCTCGAGGGAAATCGTGGGAGTGAGAAGTTTTCTTATAGTTGTGTTTTATACCGCAATATAACCGAATTACACGCAGGCAAAGCCGTGGGTGGAAAGCTGGTATCAAATAAAAGCTAAATGCGTCTATATAACATATACATATACTCACGGCTATAAATCCCTAGAAGGGATAGCCAGAGCTAAGGAATCAAAAATTCCTCAGCCACTTTTGGAAGTTGCGTGGGGAAAAGATGGTAAAATAAAGGTTGTTGGTGATGGGTCTCCAACCGCATCGCCCAAAAATCCATTTAAAAGCCCCAATACTGTTAGTCGCCTCTTACGTACACCCACCGGAAGAAACGGGATACTGCTATTCTAAGCCGACACTACACAGCAAATTTCCTAAAATTAACAAAAACGTGAATGGTTTTGCATTTCTTTTTGTGTTCTTTTATTGGATTCTAATGTAAGTTATAAGTTACAATAATGTTGAAAATTGCGTTTGAGAAGGTATTTTATCATTTTTGTTCACTCATTTAAATTCTTCCAGAAAGCAAATAAATTGTGATTAAAAAATTTATGAATTTAATCAGTAAATCACTAAGTTTAATGAACCATAAAACTTCGACTCAGATAACAGTAAGCAATATAAAATGATATCGAAACAATTTCCTTCGTACATTGTGGCAATCGATAAGATTTGCTGTTCTACAACAAACAGTCGGGCATTTTTGTGTTCTGATTCTTTGATCTTTTAGGCCGTATTCTTCGTATAACGTCGAACGTTTTTCCTCTTCAATTAAATTCGTGAGACAAAGGCAATAAAAACGGAATTGTTTAATGTTAATCTCAAATGGTTGAAGATTTTGATACTTATACTCACACTTTGAACTTCCTATCGAGGTATAAATTATAACATATTGAGATGCGTATGTGTATTTGCAATAATGTATATATTATAATTGCGCTACCAGGACACAGTAGGAAAAAAACGCGATTCTTTTATATTTCTCATACATTGTCCAGATGAAAAATGCGATTAGAAAGTCATATAGTCATCATACATATCGTAATACCATAGAGACAATATTAGGGGCAAAAAATGATTATCCACAATGCATAAGAATGATTTCCGAATATACCCGATAGAATCCATAATATTCTAGTTCTAATTCAGATAAAAGATCTCAAATAAAAATTAACTTAATATCGCTATGATTAATCATACAATAGAAAAGTTTTGCAGTAATTTACACTTATAATTTACGTCGTACACGCAGTGCACTGGCATTAAATTAATCCTTCCATTCGCGGACAGCTGCTACGGGTCGGCTACGAAGCTACGTGCTACGAGTTACGTGTCTACGACCGCAGATCCAATGCGCTCGGCATTTTGCTCTAACTAGGAAATGCCATTTGCTGAAATGTATTTAAAAAGTGTCGAAGACATAAATTGTATGTTGGTATTTTTAAAAAAAAACTTAATGAGTTTGCAGCTTAGTAGAGACTGACTCGGTCTTAAAAATAAGATGTATGGGTTCAATCTTGCGTTTTCTTTTCATGAAAGGTGAGTTTGATTATGTTTTGGGCTTGTTTATATTAATAAATTGTGTGTCAAACCATTTTTATACTTTATTTCAAGTAATTTGACAAGGTGTATTTTACTTATTCTAAGAAAAAAGTGTAACATATAAAAAAAACATCTTCTTAAATTATACGGTTACCTATGAATGCAGCAAACAGCACAACAGATAGACCTGACAAAAATATAAGTTTCGATTTTGCTCCTCAGCACACCACATCAATACATAGTATAAAACAAAGTCGCTTTCGCTGTATGTCCGTATGTATGCTTAGATCTTTAAAACTACGCAACGGATTTTGATGCGGTTTCTTTTAACAGATAGAGTGATTCTTAAGGAAGGTTTGTATGTATAATAAATGCATAATATAGTAGAGAAACACTGATAAATTTAAAGGTTTCTAATGTGATGTCGTAAATAAGCACGTTTTTTTGCGCTTATATTGCAAACGCTGGCTGAACCCTACGAGATAGACCAAAATAATGTACTACAGTATTGTTCACCTTAAAAAGTTCAACAAAAAAGTCCGGGATGGTATATGTCTATCTCTTAGGGATAACCCAGCATAACCATTTTTATTCTTTACTAAAAAATGGTTATTTAATGGTTATTAATCCTTATCCAATTAAGTACCTTAAATACATTGTGCATTTATTATAGATTAATATGCTTTTTACAGCATGTAATGTAAGTGAATATTATCGAAGATATTACAAATTTAAAATGCAGGGTCGTAGCTGTTTGCGCCGGGCGGCGCGTGCCTATAAATAGCGCGTCGATGGCCGCGCTTCGCCTTATAGCACTTTATGATTTGCAGCGCCCCCTAAGCTCTGCAATGGCCCACGTTTGCTGGTAAAATCACTAAAAAAATTCATAATAGAGTGCACAATACTCACCGGATGTGGTACCGGAGAAGATGTACTAATTCCCCGAATTCCTCTGATACCATCAGATTTACCGTTCCAATTTAAACACCTACAATTTCCGGTAAAGATATCTTTTGCAATGACCATTAATAAATCGCAGGGTCAAACTTTTAACGTTGCAGGATTAGACTTGAGTGTTGAGTGTTTTTCACATGGCCAATTATATGTCGCGCTGTCAAGAGTAACGTCTAAGCAAAACATGTTTGTATTGGCTAATGACAAAAAAGCTGTGAACGTTGTGTATAAGGACATTCTGTAGTAGGTATATTTTGCATTGCACCCGTGCGAAGCCGGGGCTGGTCGCTAGTACATTATAAAATAAACATTGGTAACAATGACATGATAAACTAAAGGGTATTTACTACAAATATTACACAAGATGTTTTCTACATGCTGTATAAAATTTCGACTCTTTTATAAAAGTCATATAGTTGATTCTACAACAAACCTATTAACTAGAACTAGACGAATGGATACTGGTTTCAATTTACAGCTCACTATATTTCATTCATTCTAAAACTTGCTGAATAGAATATATCCTGAACAGCGCGAAGAGTGAATCCGATAGTACTACATTACTTCGATATGTCAGCAGTTTTTCTTTGTTCAATCAGTACCAGCTGCTTCAAGTCTGGGAATCTTTGATTAAAGATATCTTTTGTGTCAGTTCAATAGGTACTACGTTGTCGAGTCTTAAATTTAATACCTAAATTATTTTTGGGTTGTACTCGTTAAATTTCTTATAAAATACTGCTTTTTTGAGTGAAACTATCAATCGTCTTTATTGAGGTTGACCATTGCTACTATACTGATTACTTACTAACTTACTTACTCACACTCACGCCCATTATTCCCATTGAGATAGGCAGAAACTATCGATGGCCACTTGCACTACTACTTTCTACTATTAATGCTATTTAATTACAATTAGTCAATCACTTACAAACACCGAGAGTACAATAAGATTACGTGTCTGACTACGTGTAACCATCACTTAATTTGGAGAAACACTTTCAAATTTAATTTGAATATGAGCTATGATAGGTTTTTATCGTATGCATTTTGATTTTGCGTATAATTGATTAAAGGAGGTTTGTTATGATTGGGTAATAAAAGTAATAAACGTTAATTTAAACATTATATCGTATTAAAATAGATTTTTTATTAAATATTCACAAGTTTGCTTGCTTTTGTGAAGCACTTTGTTATCGATATCACCAAGCTATGCTACTAATTCGCTTATTGGAAATGTGAATCAATGGACCATTGACGCACGATTAAATTTTACATTCAAAATAAAAGGCAATGGCATACCTACTTATAAGAGATTCTGGGCTACGTTCAATGAATATTCTACATTATACAGTACAATCTCATTTGTAAAATGTTAGTACTTTGAAATAAACAATACCATAAAACCTAGTTCTATTTATAATGTGACGCAGTTATATTAAACTAAGTTCTAAACTAGACAAAGTAATGGAAAACCAACTTAGTTTTAATCATGAGACCAAAGTAATTTTAAAACCAACTCCAGAGCAATCTTGAGCAGTAAATTATAACTCTATTATGTAGCTGGATGTTGAATACAGATTGTCCATGACAAGCCTCGGCGGCGGTGGCAGCGGCGAACGAGAGTTCGTAGTTTTAATTTAAAACTTAAGGGTCAGTCCGTCAGGCGTCGCCACCGTACTTATGGCATCTTTTCTGTTAAATAAATTTCTTGAAAGAAAAATTAAGCATAGCTCTCACGTTAAAGCAATAAATGTGATAACACATAAAAAAATTGACGTGGTTGTGCTATCTATATATAGAGTTATGTACTTATGTTTTAAAAGCAAACCATGTGACATTAATGTCACCAGAGTTCGTACAACCACTATTTGCTTGGACAGTGTACTCACGTAATAGTCACAGAGGCAGGGCAGGCAGGAGGGCTATCGCCGTTTCGGTACGAGTAAACTGTCACATGGCTAAATACAACTTAGCGATATGGGTTTCCTCGCGTTTTTTTTACCCTCAACAACCATGATAAACAAACCACACATATGGCTTTAGAAAAGGGACAGTGGCGTAGAGGCCTTACTATAAATTCGAATTGAATATTTTATCCATACGGATTTTACATAGTATACCTTATATTCAATATATTTAGTGATGGTATAGACCTATGGTCCCCTTTCGTACCCCGTTCTATTGTAATAATATCCAATACTTTAATTCTAAACCCTTAATAACCCGCAGTAGTGCAATATATCCTTGGTTTTATAATGTATAAAGATGAAATTATATCATAAGGATCTAAACTTCGCGCAACCTGGAAGGGCCACGTATTTTTAACTCGGCCACTCTCTCGGGAAATTAGACGAGTTCATA
Organism: Bedellia somnulentella; assembly: GCA_963576735.1. Classification (NCBI taxonomy): domain Eukaryota; kingdom Metazoa; phylum Arthropoda; class Insecta; order Lepidoptera; family Bedelliidae; genus Bedellia; species Bedellia somnulentella. Next base: position 5,633,968 of record OY755175.1, on the reverse strand, counting down.
TTAACTTCAGCTTTTGCGAAGTGAAAACTTTCATTTTGCTTTTATTAAGCATCATTTTTGTAATGATGCAAGCGGGAATATCTGTGTAACTACATGGAACTGCAATTATCATGAACTTCATTAAGTGACCAACTACCATTCTAACTAGATAACAAGCTAGGCCGATCAGAGTGAAAGTAATGGGCCTTAAATGCAGAAGGAGCTAGGTATTGAATCCTTAATAAGGTCTACTAGCTACGTCTTTATGAAATTGTATGTATGATTACTTCATAAGGGTCGTAAACGCTGAGGCTCAACATATTTGAATATAAGAACTTACATGTGACATGTTTTTGTATCTGGTTTTGTGATGACAAAAAAGTTGCTATTGCGGTTGCATTATGCTATGACAGTGTTATAAAATTAAAAACAAACAATAAAATGAATAATTTAATGAATATAAGTGAAGGTCGGGAGGTTAACTGGCATATTATCAAGTAGCGATTGAAAGTATCTGCCTTGCCTAATGGGAACTAATGGCGTGGTTTTATGTGACCTATAAAGAATAAATTAATAACAGTTTCCCTATATTTATCAGCTTGCATATCTATAAAATGTAATTAATTTCCACAAGGGTGGTCATTATATGTAATGTAGAAACATACTCATTTTATAAAATACCGAGGAAAGATCTAATTAACAGATAGGAAACAAGAACATAAAATGTTCCGTTTCTCCTCCGTATATTTAACAAAACATGAGAGCGAAACATAATCCGACGAAGAACATAACATGCAAAAGAGAAATCTAGTGCTGCTCCAAGTACTCGTAGTTCTATTAAAGTATGTTTTAGAAAATTAAATTTGTCATAATAAAGTGAGAGGTGATTTAGTTTCCGCTTTAAAATAACTCTATAATTTACCGTCTAGGTCGTAAACATTTCTGTAACTTAGCCTTCAAAATATATATTTAATAAAAAAAAACCCATGCTACCTTCTAATATAACTAGGAGGAGCTGAGCCATTCGGGTCTGGGTTGTTCAGTAGATGGATGTGTAATCTATACTTATAATAAATCTGTAGAGAGGTCAATTCTGTACATGAAATATATTTTCAAAATAACCATCAGGTGGTGATTAGGGATCGATACTGATGCCAAAAATGCAATCAGTAAAATTGTTGTCTGTCTGTCTGTCTGTCTGTCTGTCGGTTTGTATGTTCCTTATGGAAACAAAATTTACGCGACGGATTTTAACGAAACTTGGTACAATTATTCTTCATACACCTGCACAGGTTTTTATATACTTTCCAGCAGAGTAGTAAAGGGCAATTTTGGGAAAATTTGGGAAAACGGGAGAAGTTACTCCATTTTTTAAGCTTCCGTCGCGTGTGCAGCCTCAATGGTTAAACTTACATAGAAATCATGTGTGACGGAAATATTCTTCATAAAATTATCTAAATAAAATTCCTCAGCAGTTTATGTCTATCTTTTACGGTTGACTCACTATAACACGTGTAATTCCTGATAGCTTAGCAGTTCGGATCATTCTGATTATATTTGTTTACTCTTACGTTTGTAAACGTCTCACTCATCCCAAATTTAAAAAAGGTAACATTATTACCTATTCAATAAAAAAAGAATCATAGAAATCGGTAGACAAACACCGAAATTATACATAAAATAAGCCATCGCGCCCGTGATCAAAATCAAATCTTTACTAATTTACATATAACATACTAGATGGCGCCAGTAGTTGCATCCTACATCACGTAATGATTTATTTTTTAGATTGTTATAAATACTTCATAGCGTTTTATTTAAAAAATTGCTATTAAACGGAAATACTGAACCGTTCATCAAAGCGCATTTAAAATCACCAAACTACACTGTTTAGGGAGTGCTATAAATTTAATAAATTGAAAACATTGCGCTGAATTTCACAATGCTTGAGCAGCAGTGACTGAAGAAAGAAACCTCAGATATTTAAAAAAACAACGCTACCCGTGCGAAGCTGGGACGATCCACTAGTTAATAATATTAATTATGCAGATGATATGGTTTTGCTTAGTCCTTCGGTAGGAGCGTTGCGTAGGCTCATTAGTATTTGTGAATCGTATGCTAATAGTCATGGTCTTAGATATAACATTAAGAAAAGTGAAGTCACGGTGTTTCTGGCAGATTCGAATCAGTCTAGTGAGTTTCCACCAATCACATTGTACGGAGCGTCGCTTAAAAGAGTGTATGAACATGTATTAATGAATTTAAATATTTGGGTCACTGGATTAATGATAGTTTGCGTGACGATTTAGATATTAGCCGGGAGCGAAGGGCGTTGGCAGCGCGATGCAATATGTTGGCCCGAAGGTTTTCGCGTAGTTCGGTGGCGGTAAAGATAGCACTGTTCAAAGCGTTTGGCCAAAAGCTGTATACTTGTGCACTTTGGGTTAATTACACGCAGCGTGCTTTCAACGCCCTTTGTGTCCAGTATAACAATGCGTTCAGGGTGATGTTGGGGCTGAGCCGTTTTTGCAGCGTATCAGGAATGTTGGCGGAGGCGAGAGTTTGAGATGGGTTTCATGCAATAGTGCGAAAACGCATTGCTTCTCTGATGTTCCGAACGCGGTAAAGTCCCAACACATTAGCGAATAGACTCGATGACCCAGTTTTAAAACATTGGGTAAAGGCTTCCAGTTTTGATTAATTGTAATAAATATTTTAAATGTATATAGATATTAGATATAATTGGTGTGCATACTAACATATTGATTAAGTTGTATTACTAACAAGAAATGGAACCATGTTCTGATAATAAAGATTTTATTTATTATTTATTTATAACATTTATGGGATAGAATGCAAAATTTATTTTGGATTTTAAATTTGTCATTTTTGCTTACTCAATGACGGAAATTTCTGCGTTCTGATCTTAAATAAAGGTTCTCAAATAGGGGTCTGAAAATGCAGCGAAATGGTTCCAGTAAAGGATGGTACGAGAGTGTTTGCAGATTTTTGGTTTATTTGATCAAATATTAAAAAGAAGTTTACTTCTTAAAAAATCGACTGCAACCAGTAAGTAGTAATAGGTTGATCAATAATTTTAAATACATTTTAGATTGACACCTGACAGCAATTAAAATAAAAATCTTATTCCATTGACATACAAACATATTGTACAAGCACACATCATTGTTATGTAGAAATTAATCGTCAGCAATTTACGCCACAACTCATGTATATAAACCGCTTTCTTAGTCATTTAAGTTTAGTTCAATACAAGAAATCATACCAAACACTTGTCGTTTTATTAACAAGATGTAATATTAAGTATCTTGTACAGGACACAAGACCCTGTACACATATACTCACGACTATAAATCCCAAGAAGGGGTAGCCAGAGCTAAGGAATTAGAAATTCCTCAGCCACTTTTGGAAATGTAAGTGGGGAAAAATAAAGGTTGTTGGTGATTGGTCTCCAACCGCATCGCCCAAAAATCCCTTAAAAGCCCCAATACCGTTAGTCGCCGTTTGCGTACACCCACCTGAAGAAATGGGGTAGTGCTATTCTAAGCCGACACTACACAGCAATATCCGTTGAGTTTCTGAATATCAGAACTGGCGATTGTCAGATTCAACGTATCAGCTATTACTTTGAACATAATGAAGATATATATATTTTTATCTGGTAAACAGAGATCATCACTATAAAGTTAGCTTATCCAATAGCATTTTGGAAGATGGTTCCGTAATCGTATCGTGCGGTGCCGCGCGGTGTTGTGCAGCCAATCGGAACTATGAAATGAAATGAAAGCGCTCTTGGCGTGATCCTGAAGTGACGGTCTATTCTGCTAAGAAAACATTGGTGTATTTTATAAATATTTGC
>OY755175.1:4929953-5029909 GCA_963576735.1 Bedellia somnulentella | reverse complement strand
CGCCGACACCTGGTCCCACTCGCGCTGTTTGCCGAACGCGCCGAGCGTGGCCAGCGAGGAGAGCGGGCCGCCGGGGCTGGGCGTGGCGGGGCCCACTCCGCAGCACGCGGGCGGCAGCTTGTCGGGCGCGTGCAGGCGGTGCACGGTGCGCGCGCGACGGCGGGACAGCGCGGCGAACACCAGCACGGCTACCACGATGGTGCCGCAGATGGCCGCGCTCGCTGCGATCGTTATCTTGTCCATGTTGGAAGCGGCCGCCGACACCGTGCGCACCTCGCGGCATTGCGAGTACGGTACCGTCTCCGGACTCACGTGCACCTCCTCTAAGGAGATCACGCAGACTACGATACATTCCTGTAACCAAATTATCGAACATTAGTAAAGCGCTGGCGGTGTCAAAGAAGCACAGGAGTTAAAAGTAATATTATTCCTCTTACCTGTGATGGTACGTTTTTTATTTTAAACTCCCGTTCGCTAGCTTCTAACGGGGGTCCCTGCTTGAAACTTTTATCCCCGAACAGACGATAAACTACTCGGAATCCTAGAATATTGGCAACATCGGAATCCCACTGTATGACTACCGAATTGTCTTGTCTGTAAGCGTTTTTGACGATGACTTCATTGGAATCGTCGAGTTTAGATTTTTGAGGAGGGAAGTTCATTATCATCGGTGGTCTTTGGTGTGGAGCATGTCTCCATGTAGGTGCTGCGGGCCTCACTGTGGGAACGTGATGAGTCTTGACAGGGACAGTGGTGGTCGGTGGGGTTGTCACGAGTTTTGTAGAGGCTTCTGTAGTGGTGGTTGTGGTTGTAGTTGGACGTGGGGTTGTAGTAACCGGGACAGTGGTAGTTTGGATTGTAGTTGTGGATGTTGTGGAACTGGGAATCCAATCGTTATTATGTTTCTTTGGCTTTGTGGGTGGTTCTAAAGCATTATCGTGATCGCATTCCAACTCGCTTGGTTCAAAACTATAGAAGCCTCTATCTCTAAATTGCGGTGGACTTCCACAAAATTGAGGATTTTTCTCACGTGATGTTACCTGCAACTCACCATTCCTTATCCATTCTATGATCCATCTTAGTCTGCAGTCGCAGTTCAAAAACCGCCCGCCTAAACTTAGACCGCGTAATGTGTGGTTGAGATGAGCGAGAGCCTCTTCAGGAACTGTTGGCAATGGGTTCCCATCTAATGCTAGGAGCGTTATCGATGGATTCATTAAGAAAGCATCTGATGGTAATTTATTTAGAAGATTAAAACCAATGTCCAAAACTCGTAGTTCACTCAAACTACCAATGGCAGCAGTTGGAAACTCCGCCAAAAGATTATTGAGTAGACTTAGAGAGCTTAATGTATGTCGAATACCTGCAAACGCATCTGCGTCTAATCTTTGAATGATATTTCTTTCTAAATTGAGGGCAGTCAAAGATTCTAATCCCTCAAAAGTTCTTCTTCCATCGCTTCCCGGCAACTCTCGTATACTGTTCTGTGACAAATCTAGAAATGCTAAACTCCGTAACCCTCTTAAACATTCAGGTACAGTTCTCTGCCTCGTTCCTTTTAGATTTAAGTTCTTCAGTGAGTTTTCTAATCCCATCAATGCTTGCGACGACAATGTAATGTTATTGTCAGATAATTTTAACGTCGTCAATTTGCGAAGAGTCATAAAAGAATGGTCTTGAATTTGAGTCAATTTGTTTTTAGATAAGTCAAGAAGCGACAGGTTTACTAGTATTTTAAAAGCTTTCACTGGCAATTCAGTCAATTCATTGTCTTGTAAATTTAAGTTTTTCAAGTATGGTCCCTGACCTTTGAAAGCATTGTCTTCAATTTTATTTATTCTGCATCCCGATATTTGCACGTTGTATATTTTAAGATTCATAAACGTGTCATCTCTTAGCACTGGTATTGTTGAATTGTTAATATATAAAAGATCTAATGCCATGTTTTGAGCATTATTACTTAAAGCATTCAATAGAATTCCAAAGTCCACCTGTAGAAGAAAGACGGCATTAGTTAGTTTTTATCGAAAAAAATAATTTAATTATAATATGGTAACTAATGGCGTGAGTATATTTATGTATGTATGTGAATTATGTTGGTTTACCTGATCACACTGCACAGATAAATCGCGTGCCAAATTGAGTGCACACACGCACGCCGACTGGAGGGCTGGTGTGTTTGGCCACGGGCACTGAGCATCTGATTCTGCCAAAGTCAGTATTATGAGGAGCAATACTGTCCCCCACGGCCGTAAATGTTTGCTCTTTATTTCCATCTGAAACAGAGAACAATCTTGAATTAGTAAATGATGTTTGTTTGCAAGGGAAAGTAACACTTTTTGGATCACTTATCAAGTTACCCAGGGCAGCCACGCTGGAGTGAATTCCTAAACAGAGCGTACGAACGATATGCCTTGTTCTAAAACTATAGTCGCAGCCCAACAATTTATCAAATCGGATTGTTACCGTCGATTACATAAATTGCATAGTGCAGCAGCTCATGATAATATCCGTACTTGATTTCTCTTCTATATAATCGATCTAAATGCATCAAACGTTATCCGGATTATGCGCGATTTCCGTTTCATAAATAATGATATCATAATTGGGACAACGCCTACAAATCGTTCGGAAAATGGCAATCAAACAATCAAATCCTTGCTTTATATTAATAAATTTAACTCCAACAAACTTTCTAAAGCTTGATTGTTTATGTGTTTGAAGAAAATCATGAATCACGGTGATTATAAGCATTTTCTATTTGACATGAATTTTGCCCACGATTCCGTTAATTCTCGTTGGTGCTATCGTGAATTAAACTATAAACAAATTAGTTTTTACGATAATCTTGATACTACATCAATGTGGTCAACGTCTTTAAAAGTATAATTTGATTATTTTACTTTCAATTAAAATCTCGCATTATTGGAATTAAAGTGACTTTTACCTAAATATTATAAATGAAATGATTACTCATGTAAACTTTAGCATCGCATCAAATTGAGCATTTAAAGTCAGAGATTTTGTTTGAGATAAAACCATATTTCGACCAAAAAGGTTACTGTTCATTAGAAATAAGCTGCACCTCTTTTTCGTTTCACGTTACGTACAAATGTATAATTCATAATGTTTAAAAATTGTAATGTCTACTTTTTACAAAATTTGTTTACCGTATCTTAGCAGAATACTCTCTCTCTAGCTGGTATAGATCAGCGTGTAACACTATCCTATTTACATGTGCGAGATTCCGATTTCGTCGCTAACGGTACTTCCATGTTAGCGGCTCAGCGCGAATGGTGGAGCAAGTTTTAGCGATTCACTTTCGCCTGGCCTTTACCTTATTTCAATATACAAGCTTATTCAGTAATTTTTGTTTTTGTGCGCTTATTTTTTCAGTATATGCTGAGTTTATCCATTGTACTTATTACGCATATTTATTTCCATCGCCATTATAAAAGAATAGTAATTAATATATTCCCAGCAATAGGACAAATATTAGGATTTTTAACCGAGTTAAAAAAAAGGAGTGTTCTCAATTCGACCGTATATTTTTTTATATTTTTTTTATGTTTGTTCGCCGATTACTCCGCCATTTATGAACCGATTTCGATTATTATTTTTTTATTTGAAAGAAGATACTCCCGGATTGGTATCATGATGAGGATATCAGGGTCTGATGATGGGATCCTGGAGAAATCGAGGGGAACCCTCAAATTTTATAGGCGCGTTTTACATATTTTCTGAACTTATATTGGCATTTGCTTCTGAAAATCATATTGTTATGCTGCTGAGCTGATGATGGAAGGTGTGGGTCCTCAATCACTAGGTATTAGGAAACAGTTCTTTCCACATTCTATATAGATTTATACTCCTCTTCGTAGCTTTTATGAAGAGAAGTACAGGTTCACTAAACATTTCTTTTGTTATGTTATTGTTACCGAGAAAGTACCATGAGACCAGGATCTGATGATGGCATCCCAGGAAATCGAGGGGACTGTCGAAACTCACAGTCATGTGACAGTGTATTTGTTCGAAACGCTGATAGGCCTGCCCTGTATAACGTGAGAACACTGCCTAAGCAAATCGTGGGTACTCTGAACAACAGGTGACAATGTCACGTGATATTCAGAAGTATTACTACCTCTGCTAACCCCTTCAGGGATATTGGGCGTTAACGTTTGAGTCTTTCTTGAGATGTAGAATTGTAGACTATCGCCTTTCGAAGGATTTAAATGGTAATACGTACAAAAATCAATTTACCCTACAACTACAAGGTACCCTACATTTTACATGTATATGAAGTGCGAAATACACTCTTCTTATTATCAATTATCAGCGAGGCTGGCACCGGCTCACAAATTAATTTAAGAGAATTTTAAGATTTAGGTAGGTTGAACTGACGCGTGTGGAATAAAGAAATTGCTAAGGTATTAATCACAGTACTCATATTCAATTAAAAAACTTATTTCGTACTTTTTAGTACTAGATTGTTTACTATATTTTCGGTTGTTTTTCCAACTATGAAGTCGGTTTTCTTTTTGTTAAAAATTATTTTAATATATATGACTATAATAACTACTATCATAGCATACAACTATTCTTTTTTATTAATCACCTTGATTATATAAAGAAATTAAAAACACGCATATGGTATCTTGTAATCGGAAGTGTTCGTGTAATTTCAACCTGAATACTCAACAATGTTGGCAATTATTAATCGATCGATTTATAAGTTGAAGTTATATGGTTATGCTATTTCGTAACTTTATTTGCATGCTACACTGTTATGATTCTCTATTTTATTATTACATCAATTGGTTATCGACGTTTTTATTTTGTAACAGCTCACGAATTAAGAATATACGATATTAATTTTGCTGTGGTGGAAAAAATACTATAACTTGTTGAAATGGTGTCTATATTGTCTTTTAAGTTAAAACTTTGACTTGTGCAACCTCTAGTTTACCGAAACATGTTTACGTCGTAATCGGAACAATTATTTTCTACTTCTTTTATATAAAGTTTATACACCTTTACAACAACTAACTTAAAAAAAGTATTTGATATCAGAGTTACCTCCTGTCATAAATTTTGTCTAGTTGGTAAATAATCTTATAATTCCAATGTTAAACAATTATACCCTTAAATTGTAATGACAGAATCCTGAATTCTCGCTCAGTTATAAACAGCAGAAGACCAGAACCAACACCATCGCTTTCTAAGTTTGAGTATGAAAACACGCAATACCTTAAAAACAGCAATAAACAAAAGGTTTTAACAATAAAAAACTCGTCGAAAACGCTGTAAAATTATGTAATGAAATCGTAATTTGTGCCGTTTGATTTTCGTCTTATTTATGTCACAGGGCTCGGTTTTAACGAAGTGGTTCAGTGGGCACGAAAGTAACTTTTTTGTGGCTTTCAAAGGCATCGGCCTAATTTAAAGTTTTTCTTTTTAAACGTCTAATAATTTTAAGTGGATTTGCTGTTAATAATAAGGCAATTTCTTCATTAATAAGGCACTCTTTCACAGCTGTGTACTAAACATAAAATACCATTTCTTATACTAAGGTTATTTGAATTTTTAAGTGATTGTTGGGCATTGTTACTGATTGTAAATTGATTCATTGTAAATCTTTTAAATCAATCATTTGACAAGTAATACCGTGTTACAATTTGTATGTCACTTGAAATGACTGAAAGTTTTGGACTTCGATCAGTAGTAATAGGAAAACCTCTGACACTAAAAATGGTGCGATGAAAATTGAACGAATTCTTAATTGAATTCTTAATTCCAATGACAAACTCTTCCGATAATTCAAAAACCCTTCCTTGTGTCTTATACAACACCTACCATAATCACTACATTATTCCAGCGTAATTAGATACAAACCAAGTCGAAAGGAAATTAGTAAGGAAAAAGCATTAAGAAATATATGCTGTTGTTTTTGCAATCTCAGTATCCCTTTCCCCGGCTGGATATCCCAGCGATTAGTATTGGTAGTAATAAATGGTGGTCCTACAAGAGCGCTGAGTGACGGCTCAATTTAAGTTTACCTGGCGAGAGCGGTATTCGGGTCACACGACACACATTGGAGGCAAGACGAGTGATGTGGGACCTTGCACTTGCAACTTTTGTGTTATGCCGTAATAACATAGTTGCTGGTTTATTTGTGGTTACTTATTACTGGGGAATTTGAGTTATATTGTTTATCCGTCTGGAGACAATAAACATCAAACAATTATGAATATTGTTATTGTTATTTAAAAAAGTAACTGTGCTTGATTATTCGTAATTTAGTTTGGTACAATTTAATATGTTGATTTATGTTTAAGATGCAAGTAATGCAATACATTTTATTAATTATTGCTATGGAAGGTTTGTGTTTCGTTCAGAGGATATTCGTCATTATGAAGACGTAATGACGGCTTTCCTAGACCTATCAGCGTGATAAGCAATGTTTATCTTGACTCTTATACGTCACGTAACTATATTATTGTTCTACTATCACCAGCTGTTTGAATCATATTATTAGTCTCGCTCGTTTCTTAAGTTATCGTTTGGTTCGTGTTATCGCCGGTAGATGGCACTGTATAATTCTACATCGCGGTATGAATTCTTTTATTTTCTGATATATAATGTTTGAAGTATCAAGTTTTTTTGATCTTTCCAAAGGTTAAACGGGGAATGATGATCGGTTATTCATACGTCTGTATGATGTCCGTCACCGAATGTTACGCTTTCGGCGGGCTAAAAACCATCTGACCCCTACCAAGAAAGATCCACCTATAATAAAACTAAATGAAGTTTCATTTACTTGTATGAATTGAGTAATTTTATCTTCATTAAAAAATAACCTAAATAGATCAATCTATACCAAAATATTAATGAACCAAATATCATTAATTTTATTTAGTTATAGGGTTAGGGTAACGTTATGGTATGGATATGGATAATAAAAAGGAAAGGTGTAGCCCGCCCAAGTAACATTTTTTTCGGGCCTAGGTTGTAAAAAATTCCTTAAGGTTTTAAAAGGGTCGTAAAAAGGTTAATTCTTTGCTATCTAGTCATATTGAGTACTTGAGAATGATTAATAAGTCCTAAAACTATTTTTTTATTAAAACAACCTTGGAGCCGCTTATAAGAGTTTAAATTAACGTTATTTTAACTTTTATTTCAAGAGCATATAGTCCTAGGATCATAAAGTTATCGTAGACTCCTGATTAAGTTCTAAACAAGCTTGCATTATGCTAAAGTGAGAGCATAAGGTTGAATCTTTTACTTTGATATAACCATAAAGTTATGGAATGTTGAAATAACTTATAAGTAATTTTTAATACCTATCTGTAACCTTTAGGTTGTATGAGAGTTGTCTTGGCAAACAAATAAGGACTGCGCGGTTGAAACTAAAACCATTAAGTCACTGGCTATGAGCTAAAGCCATGATTTAAGTCCTTCTAGATTTTTTTTAAGCTTTAGAGGCATACTCAAAAGAAATCAGTTATTTCTGCAACTTCTAAGCATTACATTGTCTAGCAAGATTAACCGAAACAGGGTGATGTCAAAAAGACGAAGTGGAAATTTTAAACGTAAAGTGCGTCATTTTTTTTGCCAATAATGGAAACATCGGTAAGTTTTTATTCTTCTAAAAGTGTTTATTTTAATTATCTTCCTTAACTATACGGGTATTAAATAAAATGTTATTTTGAGAAGAACTACTGTAAACGGTGACTGGTAAAGACTACTTAAGTACTTAGGGCTCTTACAGGTTGGCGACCGTCGGCAATCGCCATCAGCAACCGTGGGGTCACAGATCTGTAAAAGCACGTATAAATATGCAAAGACAAAGAAATTTGGCTCATCTTAACATGGGGCTTTATGGATTGAAACTAGGCTTTTCGGATGTTAAATTTTAACTATTTTTTACAGATTATTGACACCGTTGAAGATGCACAAATTCCTGAAATCCCTTCAGTTTCAAACACAGATCACACATCATCGTCTGAAGTATTTAACGAATCACAAAACAGTAAATCAGATAATTGCGATGATGGCGGTTTATCTGCAGATTATTATTTTAAGAGCAGCCTGTTGCTGTCAGTTCCTCACTCTTGTCAAACCGTCAAACGCACGTCCTCCTACAATCAGGAGTTAAAAACAAGTAACTGTGCTCAGCGGTTGTTTTCGCGACTGTTAAGTCTTAAACTACTCCTGGCGGTAACCTTATGGCTACGAAAACAGCCTTGTAGTTTTAAGTAGCTCCGCAACATAACCTTTAGGTTTTATGTAGTTCTGAATAGGTAAATTTTAATGCTTTTGAGCAATTTCCTAAACCCGCCATATTTATTCACTGAAAGAAAAATAAAACTAAGCAAAATGATAAATTTTAATTCATTACAGCCAAATTCAGTGGCGTGCGCTATACTATTCCAAATATATGTTTTATTATAAAATCAAGTACTTTTATTTCTAATTTTATTTTTTACCAAACATAAAATTTTATATATATCTTTTAATTAAAATATATTTAAATTTATAATTTACGTAAGGCCCGTTAAGTATACAGCACTATGATCCTAAAGTATCACGATAAAGTGCCAGTCGCACTATCTTTTCATTTTACTGACTCCAGCAAAACTACTTACTTATAATTTTATATGAATACAACACTTACAAGTTAGCCATTTTGAAACTTGTAAAGTGACAGGTAATGGCGCCATTATTATATTATTATATACCATTGATTTTAAAACTAAAAGTCTTGGAAAGGCATCATTCATATCCATCAAATATCTTTCAAGTTATTATAGAGTTAGATCCAGGACAAATTTAGAACTTAAAAGCTGCCATCCAAGGTTATAATAACGTTAAATTAAGGTTGTGAAGGTTATATTTAGGTTCTGCGTAGTTAGTTCAAAAGGTTATCGATTTGAGCTATAGGTTTTGCTGTAGCTCACAGATAGGTTCTTAAACGTGGGCCCTTTTTGCACTCAGGAGGTTAATATTAGGTTAACATAACGTCATTGAGCCTTCTAAGACTTACATTGAGATTTCCATACAAAGGTTCTAGAACCTTTTCAATACCTTTTTAAAACCAAAAATGTTACTTGGGCGACCGAGCTTCAGGTCAGAACAAGAAGTTCCTAAGCCACTTTTGGATGGACGTTTAGCAGGGAAAAAAATAATAGATGAATGAAGGAGATTGTAATGTAAAGTAATGTAATATTTTACATACGTTTTTAAACCTTTCCTTTTATCATTTACATATTTAAAAAACTTGCTAAACCTCATAACACTGGGGCTTAAATAGTTATTCATTCATGTTCCTTTTATTAACCTATTTATTTAGTATCTTAGGAAAATCCTCAATAAATATTTTCAAAGACATGTTTAAAATGTGGGTCACGAGAGCAATGACTGAGTGGCACGGAGAGATATGTGGTGTGACTCACATGCATAGAGGTATAATATGCTCACATGTAATAGGGAAGGCCAAGATCTGAGCTCGCGGTACAATTACATTCCAGTACGTGAACTTACTGCGGTTGTACCTGCGCTCGTGGGGAATTTCAAGTATTTTAATAAATAAAATTAAATGCCGTGTAGTTTCGGCTTAGAATAACACTACCCCATTTCTACCCGTGGGTGATCGTAAGAGGCAACTAAGGGTATAGGGGCTTTTTAAGTGATTTTCGGGCGATGTGGTTGGAGACCCGTCACTAAAAACATTTATTATTACCATCTTTTCCCTAATCAACCTACAAAAGTGGCCGAAGAATTTCTCATTCTAAAGCTCTGGCTACCACGTTAAGGGATTTATAGCCGTGAGTATATGTATGTATGTATGTAAAATTAAATCATATGACAAAAAATATCGAAATTTATTATCTATCTTCAGAAGTATTACTATGTCTATCGCCCATTCGAATTCGGATATAGGGTTTGTCTACCTTATATCATGCTTTGCTACTGATTAAAGGGAAAATGAGACGAAATAATGGTTATGGTTTCAATAACTAAAAATAATTTTGTCATTTTAAGTTATTGAAACCGTAAATATTTCCTAATATAGATATACTAAACATTATATGAAGACAAGAGAATAGTTAACATGAGCAACAAGGAAGAGATTTTCTTGCTCTATCATTTAGTGCATAAACTCAAACTTTATAATAATTCTAAACATCACGTGACAGCGCCACCTATTGTCCAGAGAAGGTGTGGGTACCTTGGACAGTGTACTCACGTTATAGGGGGCAGGCCTATCGTCGTTTTGTACATATGACTAACGCCCGATTTCTGAATTGAGTATTCCAGCTGAGAACAACTTAAGTATCGTTCTATCGCATTGGAATCTTAACAACTGGATGAGACAAAACGATACTTAAATCGTTCTCAGCTTGAATCTCAACTCAGAAATCGGGCGTAAGTGCAACTTATTCCTTTCAAAACATCGTGGTTTCCTCACGATGTTTTCCCTCACCGTTAACAACCATAAAAAATTAACCATACATACGTCTTTAGAGAAGACAACTTGGTGTAGGCCCGACCCGGGATTAGAACACTAGTCATCTGCACGATAAGCGGTGTTTTACATACTGAGCTATCACATCGCCACGTAGTGCATAAACGTTACATTTGGGTGGTTTTTTTTTTCGTTGTACCAGTAAATATTTTACTATAAGTATAAAAACTTACATTATTACGCTATTATTTTATTTTGTCATATCCATTAATAACTAATCTTTATATTTCATTTGAAGTATGTACTGGAGTATTATTAATTATAGCTTAAATTAAATTATTTCATTCGATGGGAGCATTTCAACTTTCCACTGAGTTACAAAGTAATTTCATTCTATTTCCATAGGTTTTCATCTACTGAGTTACGTTTTGTTTCATGCGATCCTCAATAGTTTTCACTATCTAAAACATTATGATACTGTTACGTACCGGGTTCTTAATTTGATAAATACCAGTCACACTTTCGTGCAATAAGGTGTAATTATATTTATTGACCAATAACGCACTTTACACAACACAACAAACACTATCGATAATTAACTATCGATACTCGCACTAATTAACAACACTAATTTACTCCGTTATAGTAACACTGTCCACACCGTTAAGCTTATTTCCGTAATCCGTATATCACTGCACTGTCGTATTTAATTTCTTCGCTCTAGTATTTCGCTTGTTCTCGCTTTAGTTCTTCGCACTCGAATAACTCCGTAGCACGCGTCGCTCTTTATATATGCCAAATCTCAAATACGCGAATATTACAGAAAGTTCTAGTACCACATTCTCGAAAAGTCGATATTCGAGAAACATCTAGTAATTCCTTTACTTATTAGAATACTAGTAACGCCATCTGTTATCTAGTAGTGGCAAATCCTATCTCCTACTTGTGAACAGATGTCGTAACATTACCCCCTCCTTACATTAATACTCGTCCCGAGTATTATTGCTTCCATGGTACTTCGCAAGTCGATCGATGTGAACTATTTTCCAAGCCCCTCTAGGTTGGCGTTGAATTCTGTACGTTACATCGTTTATTCTAGTGACCACCTTGTACGGTCCTTCCCACCTATTTTGTAACTTAGGGGACTTCCCTTTCTGGCGAGTTGGATTGTGTAACCAGACGAGCATACCCTCTTCGAAACGCGGCGTGTTAGCTTTACGGTCATATCTGGTTTTCATCTTTTCACTAGCATGTAAACCATTTTCACGCACTAGGGAATGTACATCTTGCATTCTTTCCCTCAAATCGCTTACATATTCAGTTACACTCTGCGGCTCATCTGGTGACCCTCCTGTCAACAAATCTACAGGCAATCGTAGCTCTCTTCCGAAATTGACGAAAGCAGGTGTTTCCTTCGTGCTTTCGTGAACAGCTGACCGGTAAGACAGTAAAAATAATGGAATGTGTTTGTCCCAGTCCTTCTGATGTTTTTCAACCATCTTCGCCAACTGTCTCTCCAGTGTTTGGTTGAACCTCTCCACCATTCCATCTGACTGAGGATGATATGGCGTCGTCCTGGTTTTATGCATTCCAAGCAGTTTGCACACCTCTTGAAATACTTGTGACTCAAAATTTCTTCCCTGGTCAGAGTGTATCTCCAGGGGCACGCCAAATCGACAGATCACTTCCTCAACCAGTTTTGTAGCCACAGTTATTGCTTCTTGATTGGGTATGGCAAACACTTCAGGCCACTTAGTGAAGTAATCCATCACCACCATGAAATATTTATTTCCAGACTCTGATTGTGGAAACGGTCCAGCCACATCAACGGCAATCCTCTCCCAGGGAGCTCCCACATTGTACAACCGTAATCCCCCTCTACTCCGGGTCTGCGGACCTTTCACCGCGGCACACGTTGTACATTTCCGGCACCAGTCCTGTACGTCGTCCCTACAATGAAGCCAGTAAAACTTCGCACGAACCTTCTGCAACGTACGATTTACCCCAAGATGCCCGCCCGAAACACCGTCATGTGTTTCCCGCAGTACATCTTTAACCTTGGCTCTGGGCACGACCAATTGTAGGTGCTCTTCTTTACCGTTGGGTTTCTCCCACCTCCGGTACAGTAGACCATTGATCAGAACCAGGCTGTTCCATTGCGCCCAGTAAGCTTTCGTACTCACTCCTGTGGACGCTACTTCACTCCAAGCCGGTTGATCGTGTTTTTCCTTCTTCCATTTCATGATGGGTCTGAGGTTCTCATCTTCTTCTTGAGCCTTCTGCATAGCTTCTGTTTCCCATCCATCCAATGGACAAATTCGAGTCACTTTCACGACCTCCTCCTTCGACTCTTGCTTCCTGCAATGTTTACAGTCTTGATCATTGACACAGCCCAATATCACCAAACTGTTCCCGTTACAGGCTTGTGAGATGGTCATTGTCGGGGCTTTCTCCTCTCTAGCCAGCACCTGCCCCCCGGTCCTGGCTAATGCTCGTTTCCCTGGACGTTTGCGGCAGGAGCCTCTGCCTGCCTCTTTTCTTCCTTCCTCAGCGGGCAATTTAATCTCAAATGGCCCCTTTTCCCGCAGCCATAACAAATCGGTCCAGTACTCCTTCCGACGGGTGCTTTAATGACCTTGACGTCCTCATTTGCTTCCGCAATCTCACGAAGTCGATGAGTTTGGCGCGTATCCTGGCGGCAAGCTTCAACTTCTAGAGCGTTCGCCAAGGCATCCTTGAGAGACGTGTGGTGTTGAAGTCTCACCGCTGTTCTCACTTCGATATCTCTGATGCCGTCGACGAATGCTTGCACCAGGTTCATTTCCACCGTCTTCGGATCTACACTGGGATAGGCCTTGCGGACGAGCTTCTCGATTTCAAGGGCCCACTGCTGAAGTCCCTCTCCAGAACGCTGGACCCTATCACGCAGCTGAGCGCGGAACACGTGCTCCAGGTGTCGCTCTCCATAGCGAGACTCCAACGCATCCAGCAGGTCCTTGAAACCACCACTCGGAGTCGGCAGCGCCTCTATTACTGACAGTGCTTGACCTCGGAGCGCCACCGTCAGTGCAGTCAAACACTGTTCATCAGTCCAACCATTGGCAGCCGCAACAGTCTGGAACTGATGTCTATACGCCGACCAGGATGTTGTTCCGTCGTAGGGAGGAACCTTCACACGAGGGCCATGGACAGCTACTACATTCTCACCGGAGACAACCTTGACCGGTCGTGATTCAAGCTGCAGAACCCTTTTCTCCATTCCGCGGAAGTCGGTCTTCATGTCATCGATATCTTTCTCAATAGTGGTTACCTGCTCCTTCATCTGCTCTACGTCTTTTTCCACAGTAACCACCCGACCACTGACTTCATTGACCGCAGTGAGAACTTGTGAGAACTTAGTTTGCTGTTCCTCGCGCAACTCACGAACTTCTTGTTTCACAACACCCTGTACCTCCGAATGTATGTTTTTTTTAACATCCTGTACCTCCGAATGTATGTTTTTCACAACATCCTGTATGCTTTGTTGTGCTTCACGCATGCTTTGAAACATTTCAACTATCATCGTCAAGTCAGTATTAGTTGCGGCCGCCGGCGCCGTTGATGTAGACGGCGCGTTAGTCACCGCGGACGTCTCCTCTGGAATGTCACTCCGAGGGTTCGTGACCGATGAACTCATTTCCGACAGCTGTTCACCCTCTGCGGCTTTCTGAGCGCGTGTCTTCACACCCTCTCTTCCGTCTTCCTTCGGCATAACTGGCATCTTCAAATCCACTTCTGTCACCAATTGTTACGTACCGGGTTCTTAATTTGATAAATACCAGTCACACTTTCGTGCAATAAGGTGTAATTATATTTATTGACCAATAACGCACTTTACACAACACAACAAACACTATCGATAATTAACTATCGATACTCGCACTAATTAACAACACTAATTTACTCCGTTATAGTAACACTGTCCACACCGTTAAGCTTATTTCCGTAATCCGTATATCACTGCACTGTCGTATTTAATTTCTTCGCTCTAGTATTTCGCTTGTTCTCGCTTTAGTTCTTCGCACTCGAATAACTCCGTAGCACGCGTCGCTCTTTATATATGCCAAATCTCAAATACGCGAATATTACAGAAAGTTCTAGTACCACATTCTCGAAAAGTCGATATTCGAGAAACATCTAGTAATTCCTTTACTTATTAGAATACTAGTAACGCCATCTGTTATCTAGTAGTGGCAAATCCTATCTCCTACTTGTGAACAGATGTCGTAACAATACTTTCCTAGTAATATATGTTTAAAGCAAAAAGAAGGTTTTTGAAATATTTTTAAAGCTTTTTTGTCTTGTGTAAAATGCGTAAAATTTGGCAGTAAAAAAATATTTTTGAAGAATGTTATACGGGACAATAACTCAGTAGAACACTGTCGTCTCCAAGTGGAAACTTTAAGGTGAATTCACAGCGAATGTTGTATTGAGTGTGAAATGAAAATATTGTTTTATTACAATTTTGAACGTTTATTTTAAAACATATATATCAAGATACCAATCAGAAACTTAAAAATCAAATAACATATTCAATAATAAATAAAGATTTGATTTTTAAGTTTCTGATTGGTAATTTCTTTATTTATTAGTAATAATCCCCACATGAGGTTTTCATGAACAATAAGATTGAAAAAATAACATATTTCGTTATAAAATATGCGAAAAAACCTATAAAATTACCAAAAATAATCTTTCGAACAAATTTCGCCAAATTCTTAAACATACAATAAAAAAAACTAATCAAGAAAAAAATATCCTTATTAGATAAAACAAAATTTCCAAAAACAATGATTCTTTTCAATGAGCTAAGTAAATAAATTGGGCACAATACTGTTTTTCGATCATACAAAACGTGCCCAGTAAATAATGGATAATCCATGAACTACTGTAAGTGGTAGCTAATACGGCAAAAAAAACGTTTTAAAATTTACCCATAAGAAAAAAAAATTGCGATTTTTTTCAAAAAACTACCAAAGGCTTCGCGTATAATTCTTTTTGTATTCCTAGTATTTTTCTGGATTAGATTTTAATGCTTCTCTATATCTTTTCATTCGTTATACTGAAGTGAGAGCCATTATGAAATTTTATTTCTTCTTTTACATCATATTAAGGGACCATTAAAATAATTTTATAATTTCCCCCTTTATGCTCATAATAAATTATTAACATAATTTCCTATTATTTGTTTTATTATTCTAAAACAAACAAAACCCTTTTGCTGGCCACACAGTTCTTTATGGAAAAGTAAAATAATATAATTGGGGTTATAAAATATAAAATTATGACTTTATGACTTAATATATTTAATAATAATTTATATTGAATCCATCAAATTACAATATGCACATGGTTTTACAGTTCCACTGAGTGACAATCCCATCCACTGAGAAATATGTTTGGTTAAAGTCACTCAAGGGAACGTAACGTATCGACTAGCGTCCGAAACAAATTAATGTTTCTGTTTGAAATTTTTATTTATCCAAAAATATGAACCAAAATATGCAAATGCAATACACTATGGTTTATAACGAAATAATAAGAGTTACGATAATCTGAATACAAACCTTAAAACTGCCGCAAGTCAGTGGAGTTTCTTATTTACACTTTCGACGCCCTTTAACAAAACGTGTCTAGACAAGCCGGTCGCTGCTTACAATATGTAGTGAAAACAAAGATGACCGTTGGCACAATACTTAGGGTTACTAGGGAGAAATAATATAGGATTGGTGGTACTAATATTTCAGTAATATGATAAAATACCAACGTCACTCAGTGTAATTTTCCTCGTGTTACCAATTTTGGTTTTCTAACAAAGTCTTTAATTTAAGCATTTAAAAATGATATTCGCTTATAAATTGGAAGAATAGATAAGGCTATACTATTTTCTACGTTTTGCAAATAAAGCAGTGCTATTAGTGTGCCAACAAATGGATTTTCTAGCCTATTTTCAATGCTCGTTGGTCGTGGGACATGGTCGAAGTAGGGGTATTGTCAACTTTAATAATGGATAAAATTTAAATGTCTGGTTTATGCTTAGATTAAAACTTTTTATGAAGTTGCTTGGTATTCTAATTAGCTACGATATCATATTTTCTTTATATCAAGTTTATCAAAACCGTGAAAAATCGTGGAATAGCGATGGGACATGTCAAAAAGTGCAGGTACAACGAAAAAAAAAAACGCCCATTTATAAGTATTTTACTGAATAATGTTTATTTTAGGATGATATTAAATTAATTATTATAAATCTTAAAACAAATTCTATAGCCCTTGTCCTCTGATACTACTCTTATATATATATATATATATTATTTTCTTTGGAAGATTAACAGACCATATGGGAAGAGATTATGAAATCGACTATCCGCGGCATCCATTTTCACTTAACAAATTTAACCAACATTGTCAATTTTCATTTCAACGGAGATGAGTGCCAACTGTTCATTCATAGCATACTTGTACAAACCGAACGAAAGAGACAATTCATTAACAACGGTATTAATGTTTTTCTGAAGTGCGAACGAGCGGTATAACAGTATAGAAGACGATAAAACAACCCTAAATTGAACCTTAAGACTACGCAATAAAGGTGATTATATAACATGATAAGCTGTATAGGAGAAATAATTGTTGGTTGTCTATTTTCTGCTTCAAGAAATGTTGGTATGTTAAGAAAGCGTTGACTGATTTGTCGGCGAGAAATGCATTCACAATTTAGAATAGCGAGGTTCATTCTATGTAATTGTATACGCATCTTCACAATCAATTAAAATCCGCTTTGCATGTTCATCATAGATAACTTGTGCTTGAAATTGTCACCATTAATCGTGGAGGTGGTGGAGAATGGATACTCGGAATTGGTTTTGTATTCGACACATGTAAAATTGTAGTTAATGTTAAGAGAATGAATAAGGGAGTAAGAAACGTAATTTAAAAAAGGGAAGAAGATTTATTTATTTTTAATAGGAACTGTAATAGTATAACAATTTTTATAGCTAAAGGGTAACATTCAGTATTTATAAAATCACAATAAAATTTTTAGTGAACTAAAGGAGGTTGGCCATTTTGGTCCCCATGTTGAATGTCTCTCAATCAAGTTGAATCATATATCATTCCAAAGCCCTGTTAGTGTAGAACAAAAAGACTATCGCCCGATTTCTGAATTGAGTATTCCAGCTGAGAACAACTTAAGTATCGTTCTGTCGCATTGAAATCTTAACAACTGAATGAGACAAAACGATACTTAAGTTGTTCTCAGCTTGAATACTCAATTCAGAAATCGGGCGTATGGGAGCAATCTTGTTAGAGCTGCCGATTTTGATGCATAGTTTTTTGAAAATCTTGATTTCGTTAATTATGTGAAATTATGGTAATTCATGTTTCTGGTGTAACTTGGTAATTATGTTATACTTAAAACATCTCACTTAACTATTTGCAATAAATTGACATAATTAAATCGAAAATGTATCAAAAATATGAAACAAACAGGGCGAACAGTCTCGTCAAAAAAAAACTTTTAAAGTAATCTTTCTCAAAAACGGCAACAATTTAGGACAAGCCCTTTAGTTATTTTATTGTACAAAAATAACCTTTCCAACGACGTATCACTCATCCTGATTGGTGCTGGGACCAGGAGCCATACATTTGTGCTGGGACCAGGAGCCATACATTTGTGCCCATTCTCCTTTAATTTAATTTACTTACTTAAGCTAGTGCGAGATGTGGTCGATGTGCAGTGCAACCACATCATGAGTGGTCTACTCATCGTCATCGCATCGTCAACTATTCTTAATTAACAATATTTTCCCCGCTCAACATCCTAAAGTTCCTTCAGGTATTTAGAATTCTAAAGCACAGGCTACCCAATTTTTTTATACTCCTTTACGAGAATATAGATAAATATATAGAAGGTAAGAATAAAATAAGATAGTGTTTAATGTAGTGAGATGGTGCAAAAATATATTTTTCCGTTATTCCCGCACTAAAAACTCCAAAAGCTAAATCGTATAACGATAATTAATTTCGGCTGCCTATTACTACGTTTTTTTGGGGGAAACTAGGGTAGCCTACATTTCTGCGAAGAAACAGCACACCAAAATCAGAGTTTTTTGGAATAAGCAATTTTCACAAAATGCGTATTCATTGCTTACTTATTTTTATTTCATTACTTGGACTTTTTCAATAATACATATTTTCATTTAGCATCATACCACTAATTCTTTCTAACACTATTTGGTGCTTTAAGAGATGGGCTTACCCAAAATTTCGAACCTTTGGCTACCCTCTTTTAAGTGTATAGCCGTGATTATATGAATGTTATGTATGAGAAAGCTCACTACAACTTGACAATGACAAGCGTTAAAATTGCATTTGTAAAGTACAGTTGCAAACCTGTGAAGAAACGTTATTCGTTACATATAATGTTCTTACCAGTTTTTGTTTACTTTTTACAGCATTACTTTAGTAAATATAGGTACATATTTACAAAAAATGCAATGGTCAAATCGCCGAATTCATTTATCTAGGTATTCATCTTTGCTTTAATTTATCATGGTTGCTAACGGTGAGGGAAAACATCGTGAGGAAACCCACATGGCTGAGTTGTACTTAGTCATGTGACAGTGTATTCGTTCAAAACGGCGATAGGCCTGCCCCCTATCACGTGAGTACACTGTCTAAGCAAAACGTGGGTACCTTCTCTGGAAACTAGATGGCGCTTGCCATGTGAGTTCAGGAGTATTGGTACCTCTGCCAACCCCTTCGGGGATACACGGCGTGAACGTTTATGTTATGTTTTTGTTATATGTTATGTTATGTCATCTTTGCTGCTCATTGCGTTGATCTAGGACCTTGTTATGTTACCTATCATACTTAATGGGCGTATCGTCTTATATATAAAAAAACATTATGTTAATTATATTCTTAAAAGAAACTTCAATTTATACCACAAATAAAAATGAAATGATGTCGTGTAGTGCCGGCTTAGAATGTCACTACCCTTTTCTGCCCACGGCTGTTGTAAAAGGCGACTGGGTATGGGGCTTTTTAAAGTGGTTTTTAGGCGATGCGGTTGAAGATCCATCAACAACAAACTTTATTTTACCGTCTTTTCCTCACTTTACTTTCAAATGTGGATGAGGAGTTTCTAGCTCTAAACCTCTGGCTATCCCTTTTGGGATTTAAGGCCGTGAGTACATGTATGTATGTTATAATGAAAATGCGTTTCCTGTTTTATGAAACCGAAAGTGTAGCACGAACAAGCGTCACAGAATCGGGCAATCTGTAAATCAAAAGAGACGCCTGCCTATAAATTGTTGCCGGCCATCGTGTTCCAACTTTATTGGTCTCGTTACTACTGCGCCGAACATAATGACTTTTCCACTTCTCCAACTTAGATAAATCTCTCGGGAACTATGCCTTGACGTCCTTACTGAGGATAAACTATGTTTTATATGGGTTTGCTATGTATACGTTTTCCAATTATCCAATATTAATTCAAATTTGGTGATGAAAACAGCCTATCAAAAAGCTAGAGTATAAAATTAAAATAGTTTTTACCAGTATTACCTTCAAATTAGCATATAAGATCTCACTCACACCTAAACAGTCGATCTACAATTTGGCACCATCTCACTGTTCCCATTACCGGTGTGGAGTTTACTTAGTCTAAATAAACTTACAACTTTTTGGTCATTCGGTCAATGGCTACTGTATCAAGTGTCAGTTGACGCGAATTCCATGACGCATCCGATTCGTCACCACTCGGAGGGAAAGTGAGATGCATTGACACATGTGTGATAAGCGTCTTTCTTTAGTCTTTGGGTTTCTCCCTGCCTTCTGCGATGTTTTGGAGAAAGTCCTTTGAGACTTTGAAACTCTCCAATTTGCTACGGTGATACCATGGTGAAAAGATAACTGTTTTATTTTGTTGATAGAATTGTTAACTAATAAATTCAATAAATAAAACAACCGTTTCATATTATAAAACATAACACAAAAGAAACCTTGTGATCTACTAGCGTACAATTAAATTTACTGCAAAAGGATAGAATATCAAAAGTTTTAACTTGTATAAAATACAAGAAATCTCCGCTTTTATACGATGTAACGCTTAAAGAAAATCTGTTTTGTCAAGCAAGACCCCTCTTAAATAGCAGGAGATATAAATAAGATTCCGTTGTTTAAGTAATTCATTAAAACTTTGGGGTGTTTTTCTTCTTATCGGAAAGTGACACGACTTGATAAATCCCTCTGAATCCCTTTGGCTCCCTAAGCTATGTTTAGGGACCCTCCATTTGTTTATGGAAAATATGCATTATTTTTATAATGTGTTTATGACATCATCCATCTTAATGCAATTATTATGTTGACGTGTTTATGATGATGGAATTTATTGTCCTTTTAATGAATAAATCTTAAAAATTTAGTTATGATATGAGTATTAAAGAAATTTCAAAGAGCGTTTCGGATTTTGGTTTTGGTTACGTCACGATAATGGTGAATTGTCTTCAATTACTATTTTCCGCATATTCATTAATTTATTGATGTAATTATATGATAAAGCTAATGATGCCATTATTCTCTTGTAGTTGTTTCTAAAATTACAATTTGTATTTAATGGCGGTATATTATCTTAAAAACCTTTCTTTTACCGCTTTTTCCCCACTCAACTTCCAAAAGTGGCTGAGGAATTTATAATTCCTTGGCTCTGGCTACCCCTTCTAGGGAATTACAGCCGTGAGTATATGTATGTATTATCTTAATATTATAATACTGTAAATAAGTAAAAATATTTTTTTTTGGGATTTAAGACATAGAGAGGAAAGATGAAATTATTCGGTTATAAAGATAAATATAGGCGATGTGGTTGGTAATGTCTGTAGAGGACGACCACGGAGGAAATATTTAGATAATTCGTAATAAGTTTAAAAAAGCAGGCGTCTGAAGTATGAACTTTAAAAGCAAGTATGAAAATAATGATGCCAACCTCTACCAGAAGTAATGCCGTATGTTTACTAAATAAGTAAACTTTGACAATAAACTTTTGTGTTTTAGTACGAATTATACGATATGTCTAACAATAATTTCCAAGCTTTTCAAATAATAAAGGACTTTAACAAGTAAATTACTAGTTAGCAGAAACACAAAGTCAAATAAAACAAGTGCTGACCGTAGCGTAACCAAATCCCCAGCAATCAGCGTGGGAGCAAAGAAAAGAGCACTTAAAATAAAAATGGCGGACTCAATTCGGTAAAATTCGGCGAGTTTCGTGTTCGTCCGTCGAACGAAATCCAAAGCCGTATTTCATGACGATCTCGTGTAATTGATCAACGTATATAACTCCATTGTTGAATCCCTGAATTGCGACAGCTTTCGGGAAGATTAAGTTTATGGATAGCAGTACATTGCTCTGATGTATTTGATTGATTGGATCTCTTGTAATACTATATTGTATTGATTGGAGCATTGGGGTTTGTTTGCAGGCTTAGCTATCGTTTTGTTGGTAGACGTTTGTCTTAGGAATGGTAAATTGGATCGTTGTGTGTTTGTGTAAGATTGATAGATATAAGCTCATACCAGAATATGTTTTCCACATACATGCATATACTCACGCCATTATTTCCCATTAGGGTAGGCGGAGACTTTTAATCGCACGTTGTACGATCCTGGCAAACCTCTAGCTTATGTCACATTCATCATTATTCTCATACATGCTCTTTTATTCTTCATACTTCAGCCTACTTTTCTGCTTGTATTCTACTCTCGACGATATCATTAATGAAATGCCAGTGCTAATACGTTTTCGTCACACTTTTCTCATGTTATGTTGAACGGTTTGTTAACCGCCAAAAGTGATTGTCATCTGTGTGTAAGTGGATGTTTTACTTCGCAGTAACAAAATGGCTGTAAGAAAGTTATATTTGTCAAATTAGTTTTGGTGCGTGTCCTATTGTTTAGAATGAGAATAATATAACAATTTGATAATATTTCTACTGTAAAATAAAATAGGAAAAACCTTTCGTTTAATGTCTGCCTAAGCAACAGCCTTGCTTATGAAGATTTTAAGTAGCAATATTTTATTCAAATAAATATAGTGATAGTTTTCTTTTTATTCTAATTTTGATCACAATTAAGCGACACAAATGGCGATAAAAATACCCATGGATGTCTTTTTTTGTATATACTTAAATTGATTGATTTCTTAGTTATCTGTACCATCTCAATATCGAATCTTGTTATGCTGAAAACGTACCGTTAGATTATTTTGGTTTCACATAACACGAACATCACACCCAATCAAATCAATATATCTCATCATGAGAAAAAATGTAGCGCAAATAATATAAGAGGTTTAATGTATGTCAATGTTGTTAGATATCATCCTCGATATTGTGTCAGTGGAATGAAGGCTAATGGGAAAATGTGCTGTGATTTTTATGTCGTTGAGCTTAATGTATTGGCCCGGCTGGGTGGCTAGAGACATATATTGCTTGATCGGCAGATTAGTTTGGGGATTAAGAAACTAATCAATCTTGTAAATTGAATGTTTTTGTTCATAAAAATCATGCGGGGATTATTACTAATAAATAAAGAATAAATAAAGGAAAGAAAAATTTCTACAGGCGGGAATCGAACCCGCGACCTCGGGTATACGCCCCCGTCGCTCTGCCAATTGAGCTACCGTGTCAATGGCTGCCGGTGCGAAATTCTTCTACCCTTTGTTTCTTTTACACTTTTATTTTTTCTTTCCTTTATTTATCAGTAAGCAATCTTGTGTCAAATAATATGGACCGGATCGATGAAAGTAAACTGGAGTAGGCCAGAGGAATAGAGTTAGAGGCATTAGAAGATCATAAATAAAAGGTTTTAAATTAAATTATAGCAAAACGTGACGATGTCACGTGATGTTGAGAAGTACCTCTGCCAACCCCTTCGGGGGTATTCGGCGTGGATGTTTGACTCAGGAGTTAAAATAAATTAGGAGAAGTAAGAGAGCATGTGTTTGAAAATGATGAACATAGAAAAACGAGGGAGGTTTGTTAGGATTATGCGGTGTAAGTTAGAGTGTGCTGGTATGTTCTCCTTTGATATAAATTTTAAAGTTTAGGTTTTAACTTATAAGTATTGTGATCTGCTTTGTGCAGCCTCATTATCAGGTGAGCGTAATTTTTGATAAGTCACGTAGTTTTTCACTTACAAGCTATATGGCTCTTTATTTTAATAAAGGAGGACAGGGACTACGAATTCTAGATTTATTGACGTTATTTCGTTATGGTAAGAACATATTGTAGTGGAGGTTTCCATTACTTCGTTGTCAACTGCATAATGTATGGCATACTAATTTTTATGCCCGTTGTTTGAATATTACGTTACGTTCAAACTGTTACTCCTACCATATTATTTAAAGCAAAATCCTAAGCAGGGTATCCAGTTGTAAAAAAACTAGTAAGTGTTAAATGCAAATATTAAATACCTTTTCAGTGTTTCACGCAATTTTTTTTTATTTGTCTCTGGAACTACAAAAAATAAAGTAATAGAAAAACATCATTAAAATCAAACAACAGACAAAAAGGTACAAAGCTCGTTCCATCCATCTCGCTCGTTCCAATTAATATATTAACACTGAATGGTCACATGACCGGCAACTAACTGTAGGAGAACTAAAGACAACCGGTCCTTAGGCCAGTAGAGCAGTGGGCTCGTCCAACAACATACTTAGTGTCATTCTTATTTATACATATGTATACATTTAACGACCATGATAACTCGCGGGGAATGAAGTTGGCCCCAAATGTAGATGCAATTGGTCCTGCATTGGATTCGAGCCTACACCTTTGTGTCTTTTTTAAAGTTATTTTACATCAGAAAAGAAACAAGTGTGTTTCTACCAGCTGTAAAATATTTGTCAGGGTTGTAATAAAAGAATACCAACTAATAAATTCGTCATGGCAGAACATATACTTATATTTTGGAATGTGCCGTCCGGCAATTCTAAAATAAGTTTGTCTTTAAAATTGTAGAAACACTTTCCATGTAAAAAATAGTAGATTTTTGTCACTTGAATATCAGAGTACCCGGACAAGATAGTGTACCTGATATATAAGTATCATGTGATGTTTAGAACTACTATCTTTGCTTTACCTTTGGCATGAATGGACATACACCATGAATTCTATATTTTTGCCTATTTCATGTCATGACTGTTTAATTCTTTGTGATTGATTGGTGTGAATTTGAATAGTGATTAATGAAGAGGTCGTTGAGTTCGGACATCGATTGGGTCAGTCTTTCAAGTGATGGTTTGATTTAATGATATTGGACATATATTTTGGTAAATGCCTGTTGTTTCTATTAAATAAAGAATAAATAAAGGAAAGAAAAATTTCGACACAGCGGGAAATTTTTCTTTCCTTAGTAATAATCCCCACAAGAGGTTTTCATGAACAAAAAGAGTTGTTTGTTATATTTATTATTTAATTGGATGTGATTTCATTGACTGAAAAGATATTAAACTAAGCGTCGTAAGTCTCATTTACAAAACATCATTCAAAACCTTATTCGATGTCCCAAACATTTAATATTAATAAAGAAAAGAAAAATTTCGACACTAGCAGGAATATTTAATATTTATTTATTCGCAGATAGATTCGTAGCAAGCGGTCCAAAGTTGGTTATCTAAATATGGTTACAAGCTTAACTAACATTCATACATATATTGGACAAAACAACTTGTTCCTCCTGAAGAAATAAATCATTTCATTTCATTTCATTTCATTTCCTCCATGTTATTGAACATCTACCTAACATGATTATTGTTGATTTATTGTGATGTTCTATAAAGTATTCTCTATTATATTCTATTCTATACATACTAAGAAGTTTAATCTAAAAAAACAAACTGAAACATCACAACTAACAATTCTAGCCACTATTAGCATTAGATCAGGTAAAGCAGGTCAGATAACGGATCATTTATCACTTCGCCCACCAATCTGCTCACAATCTCGAGTAACCATAGTAACCTAGCACGAATCACATGGAAAGAGAAACACCTGCTATAAAGTTACTTTTGTTTTTGTTCAAGTTGCACTATTCGACTGTAGCAAACGGTGTAACGGAGGACTGTACCTCTAACTTTATACCCTCCATCCCGACTTAGATGAGCATCAAATTTGTTATAGTATTCATATACTGTCAGACAATATGGTTGAATAATCTTAAATAAAAGCCTTGTAATAAGATGTGCATCTTGATCTCTATAAAAAGATGTGTTTTGAAGAGATTTAACAGGTAATGTAACCAATCACTAGTCGATCTAAAAATGTAGATACGGACTCTTTATTACATTAGTATACATAAACTAACTTCAGAATTAAAAATACCCCATCCAATTTTAGGAGTGGCGTGAGGAAAATAATTTAAATTTTCATTCATCAAAGTTCTAATAAAAAAGCAATAAGAGAAAAATTTAATTTAAAATATGACTGCATTTTCATTGTCAAGGATAACAATTTTTCTGCAATAAAATATTAATAAGAAACTATAAATATAATATACAAACAACATAATAAACATAACATAAACGTTCACGTCGAATATCCCCGAAGGGGTTGGCAGAGGTACTAACACGTCTGAACATCATGTGACTTTGTCACCTGGTGTTCAGAGTACCCACGTTTTGCATGGACAGTGTACTCACGTGATAGGGGGCCGTGATATCGCCGTTTTGTACGAATACACTGTCACATGACTAAGTACAACTCAGCCATGTGGGTTTCCTCACGATGTTTTCCCTCACCGTAAACAACCATGATAAATAAAACACATTGATTTGGGATTTGAACACTAGTCGTTGGCACGATAACCGGTGTTCTACCCATTGAGCTATCACGGTTGCTAGGGGGCAGGCCTATCGCTGTTTTGTACGAATACACTGTCACATGTCTAACTGCAACTCGTATTCTAATACAGTCATAGCATATCGATCTAGTATAGGAGTCCCGTTAGTACGTCGCACCGCTACTCACGCCTACGTAACAACAGGGCTTTACCGCTAGGGCGGAACTGAACGGAACCCGCGACTCATTATCAGCTGCGTTTCCTTGCGATGCATTGATTGCTGTTACTGCTACTTTTTATCTTCGATGAGTCATTTTAATATGGGTAGAGGTAGTTTTTGATGTGGAGACTTAGAATAGGACTACCCGTTTGTGTGTAGTGATAGTTTTAGGTGTGGCTTAGAATTGGATTATCTCAGGGTGGGATTCTCATGTGAGTGTCTCTCGCCACATAACCAATTTTTTTTTATATTACCTTTTGTCCAAAATACGTTCAATAGTGTCTGAGTAAGTTCTAATTCTGAAGCTCTGGCTACCCCTTTTTAGGATTTATAATATATAACCAGTAATTACCTTCAACAGTTAAATGGGACTGTACTAGCAAAAAATATCTCATCGTGTTATGATATAGACATATCACTGGTTATGTACAGACAAAACAGATTCATTCAACAATCCTAGTTAGTAAAGTAGCAAATAATGGGCAAACTTTGACAAGTCAATAAACTACGAAAGACGTCCATGTCCCTAAGTACTAAAAGCGGCTCTATATTATTACTTTAGTTACATTGTTTTCTATCAGATTTCTAGTATCACAAAACTTCATAGACCTTTTTATGTGAGGGGAAAAAGAATATAACCGCGTTTAAGAAATGAATGTATGGTCAATGGTAATTTTCGATCACCAAAATATCTTATATTATCAGCTTTTATGTTATTTTGCTTGATATTGTAATGTATGTAATATTGATGTCCTTTTAATTATTATTATTGTGGGAACATATTCAGTTAATTTAATATTCAATTACTCAACGCCATAATTATTATACAATTGCATAAATGGACCTAGTTAGATAAATACAAACCAAATGCCATTCCTGTTTCGCACGGATATTAATATTTTTTTATGATAAAAACAGCCTTAGTTCAGCTACCTGGCAGTGAAAGTCATGTCAAAATCGGCCAAGCTGATTCAGAAGTTTGCCAGAACACAGAGACAGAGTTTTTGAATATGAATCATGTTATGTCCATATGTATTTTTTTAGTTAAAAGCGGCTATTTAAATATGTGGGACACTCCAAAATTATAATTTTTTATGAAATATAATTTTCATTGGCGACCTAGCTACATTAGATAGGCTGCAAAATTATCAATGTTGCTGACTGTGTAAAGCCAGGCTTTGTCGTTAGTAATTTACAATGGTATGATTGATAAAAGATCAGAGATTAACCGATTATAATTTTGCGTTTTCGATTAATTTACTATTATTTTGTAATACTTTCAAAATTGTCAATCGCTATTGATAATCTCAAAACCCTTTAGTCCGAAATTAATTGGGCTCGATGACGCGGCAACTTTGTAAGCCGCGTTGAGATTAAGACCCCAGCTTTATTGGACTTTACCGTTCGCCGGAACAATGAGCCACTTGCTAGTTGAATACGTAATGACATGAAAAATGTTTAATTGAGCTAAGGTAGGTTTGCCTAACTGTAAGTGCGAGTAGAAAGCGCAACTCCCTGCGATTATAAGGCGGCCGTGGGTACTTTGAGCAGTGTATGATCTGCGTCGTTAACCTGGCTCAACCATGCGAGTGAGTCTTTGATCACGGCTCTTCTACACATGTGCGCTATTATTTATTAAAGCCAAACGATCATATTTGGAGCAGGTCAGTGAATATATAGATTTGTTGGACATACAATAAGGGGTTTTCGGCTACGCTCGTGATTAGCTGGTACAAGAAGTTATAGGTTCGATGGGGTATGGAAATGTTGAGCCTGATATGTCTTCTGTACTAACTTGCTCTGCTGGAGAAACTACGTATCGTCATAAAAACTATCTATCTATATGGAGCTAATGAACTTTACATTATCTACTAAAACTATTCGACGATGGTTTCAGTTTTTAAACAAAATACTGCTATTATTTGCGCAAAATTATGGTTGCACTATCTTTGTTCAGTCTTGTTTTAATAATAGGTACTATAAATATAGTTCATTATGTTTGATTCAAAGCGAAGAATGTATAAAATGTACAATAGAAATCCGAGACGGACAGTAAATAGCGCCGGTGGAAGAGAGCGGGTACATAATGAGTTCGTTTTCCGTCGCCCGTCCGTTGTCGACGGAAACGGAATCTGGTAGTTCTCGGTTACCCTGAGCCCAGCGTTTCTTAATATCCTAACTTACTAGGCGAGTTAATTGTGCGTGCGTATCTTTACGATTCTGGGTCTCTTGGTTTGAGCTGAATAGATCTGTAGATGCTAAAGATATACAGGGTAAAATTACGGTAACAAACTAAAGTGGATTTCGAGACAAGCATTACTTTGTAAGACACATACCCACATAGATATAATAGCAACTCTATATATATACCTAATACAACTCCGTACATAAACAGAATCAATAATTTAACACAACATTTATATAAGATGACAAACTATGCTAACACAAACCAAATATAAATCAAGATGTCGTCGAGATTAACCGTGATTCAAGTTCACTTATGTAGTAGGTCTGTTTGGCTAAAAAGTTTAGGAATGTAATCAGACTCCTACATTTTTATATAGAAAAAATGGTTAAACTTACTCTCTAATCAAATTACATTCAACACCCAAAAATCCTTTCTGTATCCAATCACTCATGTCATATGAAACGAACGAGCAATCATTTGATTAGCGATACGTCTCGCGTTCTCAAAAACTCTTGATTATTCTCTCGTTTTATTTTAGCACATCCCTTCCGATACTGAAATAATGTAGCAAAAAGCAGAAAAGCGCTCGAGCGTGTATGATTTAGCGGAGAGTAGCGCAAGCGAGTGCAAATGAATCATGAAGTCCATATAGCGGCCGTGATGTGTTCTGGTGCGCGACCGATGTACGCTAGTTTTAGTTAGTAGTTTTGCTAGCTTTATCCGTATTTTATTGCCTGGATTTCTTAAGCTGAACTTAATAGGAGTTTGCTTTGAGCTGAATGTAGAGTACACTACACAAAGTTTTACACTAGGTCTGAATGAATTGAATGTAAGGATATTTTAATTGCGTGTTATTACATTATTTTTAAAGCCCGACATTTCGAAAACTTTTCAGTTATCATGGTCACGGGAAGACTGAGCTGAGGTGTTATTTGTCATTATACAGTACTATAAAATTATGTAACTTAACTTAATGTAATTATGTAATTATGCAAATGTAACTTAAATTTTGTGAAGATAGTTAGTATTAATAATTTTATAGTACTGTTTAATGACAAATAACACCGTGTAGTGCCGGCTTAGAATGTCGCTACCCCTTTCTACCCACTACCCACGGGTGTCGTAAGAGGCGACTAAGGGTATTGGGGCTTTTTATTGGATTTTTGGGCGATGCGGTTGGAGACCCATCACCAAAAACCTTTATTTTTACCATCTTTTCCCCACTCAACTTCCAAATGTGGCTGAGGAATTTATAATTCCTTAGCTCTGGTTACCCCTTCTAGGGAAATATAACCGTGAGTATATGTATGTTTGTACTGTATAATGACAAATAGCCCCTCAGTCTAAAATATCCGAAAATCGATAGTTGTTTTAATTATAATGTGCAATCGTGAAAATCTAAGAAAATACTATGAATGTAAGGATTCTAAGTAGTATGATATTTTATATGACTGCTATATTTGGTTTTTCGAATCAGTATCGAAATAACAGAGTTGCGTGAAAGTGATTATGGATTGAGAATGGGTGGATTCATCATTAAATGCCTCTTATATGCCGACGATCAAGTGCTACTTGCATCATCGGTGGAAGAGCTGCAAGAGATGATGAATATTGCATGTGCGTCTTTTGAGAAAAAGGGAATGAGGGTGAATGTGGATAAAACAAAAACTATGGTTTTTGAGAGAGAGGTGAATATGACCGAATGCGTGATTGAGATTAATGGTAAGAAAGTGGAACAAGTGAAAGAGTTTGTATATTTGGGAAGTTTGTTTACTAGGGATGGAAAGTGTGATGAAGATATCGAGAGAAGAGTGAAAAAGGGTAATGCGGTAAATGGAGCACTGGATAGTCTAATGTCTAGTCAGTCGGTGTCTGCAAAGGCCCGAATGGCTGTGCATGATGCTGTCCTCGTTCCTACGCTTATGTATGGCAGTGAATGTTGGGTGTGGCAGAAGAAGCATGAAAGTAGAGTGAATGCAGTAGAAATGAGATCCCTCAGAAAAGTGTGTAATGTAAGGTTATGTGATCGTGTGAGGAATGATGTGATTCGTGAAAGGTGTGGTGTAAAAGATGATATTGTAAGAAAGATAGAAAAAGGAATGTTGAGATGGTTTGGGCACATAGAGAAGATGGATGACAGTAAATTGGTGAAAGAGATATATAGAGCCAATGTGGAAGGTAATGTTAGTAGAGGACGACCTCGGAGGACACATTTGGATCAAATAGAACATGTGCTCAAAAAGGCAGGTGTCCGCAGTATGAAGAATAAAAGAGCATGTATGAAAAGATTGATGGATGTAAACGAAGCCAGAGAGGTTTGCCAGGATCGTACAAAGTGGCGATCGATAGTCTCTGCCTACCCCAATGGGAACTAACGGCGTGAGAATATGTATGTATGTATGTATGTATCGAAATAATTATATTTAAATCAAACGCATGGATAGGAATAGCTGATTTTGTTTTTTAACTACCTACCCTACTAGTAAAGCGAACTCACTAGCAGTGTCCTGCGGCAGTTTTGGGATCCTAGCTGAGGTACTTTGCCTTTTTGTTGCCGTCTGTATTTCATTTGTAGTATTCAATTTTCGATGTTGTTTTATGTTTGGTGTCGAATAAATATCTTTACAAAGCATGGAATGTGCAGCAAAGGGTCTTAATTCATCAACGGAAAATCCCAGATGTTTGTTGAAGGCAACTACACTACAAATGCCAGACTATTCGCTTCAGGCTATTCAATGCACTGCAGCTCAACAACATCTTAGTTGCAAGAATATTTGAGCCAGAAGGAGAACATTATATCATGTACCTATGTATGCGTATATTAATATCCGTATGCGATATTGAAAATGTTCTTAGTTTGTAACAATAAATCTGGGGATTTATGCACCGATTTAAAAATGATTTAATCAAGAGAAAGCTAATTTTATACCTTACTGTATTTGTATATACAACTCTAAATATAACTATATCTATTACGCAATAAACATAATATAAACCCGATATCGAAAACTTTCCGATATAAGCCGTATAAGTACCATCAGAAAGTTAGTGTTGTTATCTAACAGCAATATCCGAGTTCGGACTCATCCCAAGTAGATCAAAGTCCGGGAACTCATAATCTTGGATGGACGTGACTGAGATTGATGGCTCCGAGGCCAATGACCTGCAAATGCACCTTGCGGAATCGATTCCGTATGACGTACTCAACTGCATACAGCTTTGACGTAAGAAGAGCTTTTTGAGTTCTGTGTCTCTAATTAGGAGCTTTGAGTTTGAAAAGAAAGACTGGTCGGTGAAATGAGGTGTTTTAAAACGAAACGTCTGTATTTTGTTCTAGCTAGAGTTGTGTATTTGAGGATGGATGCAAGTCTGCTTTGAGAAAACTTACTTAGTTCACACAAGTAGACAGAATTTAAAGGCTGTAATGTCATATAGTTTATAAGGTGTTACGAGAAGAATTGTTTGGTTGGAAAACGAATTATAAATATTGCGTAATCATTTCGCCCGTAACCTGAACCCACGATTAGGTTAAGAGTTAATAAAAAACACTATTATTTGAGACGCAGCCGCGACCGCTGCGTTTACCAAAAACGTATAATTTTTAAACGAGCTACTTGAATCGGTTATTCTTTATATACATTTATTATTTTCACACTATTTTCCAATCATCTAATGTCTAGCAATTACTTAATACAATTATCGATATTACATCAAAGGCCCGGCCCGCTAAAGACTGCAAACAGATCAGCTCGAGTTTCCAATTATCATTTTTATGGACAACATTGGATGACAGCATTTCATTATTACGACTACAAATAAACCACTAATTGGTATTGATTAACACCCTTTTGTCTGGGCCTGTTAATAGGCAATAACAGTTGATTTTGCATCAGTTATAGCTAGGTCGTAACGGACACAATATGGGCTGTGTAGTCTCGTTACGTTCCGTGTATGGGAGTATTATGTGTTTATATCACTATGATGGCGACCAGGCTCCATTAAACGATAGTTTTATGCTTATTGTACAGAATGGTTAGTAAGAAAAGTTTTTGGATAAAATATTAGTACAAATTCTGAAACCATCTGTGAGTTATTGGTAATACAATATTATATAGAGCTTTTAATGCAGTAAAGACGGTCTACAGTCCAGTAGGTAGGGGGCTAGCTATCTGAACCTGGAAGGCATGGGTTGGGATACCGAGTTTGAGATGTTTCTTTTGTGTATCTTATATTATTTATTCGAGTTTGATATAGTGTAACATATCTCGTGGTCATTACTTACTTCGGAGCTAACTTGATTAGTAGGAATTCAGTTAAGGATATATTTTTGGTAGAAGGGTTAACTTGATTACGAGTTGTTTATTACATTACCCAATTCAAAAATATTATTAAGAGAGCCCTTTGAGATCATGTTGTAATATTTTTCCTCTTCTTTGAATAGATACCGTCGATTGTTAAAAACGGGTTTTGACATCTTTCCTCCTTCCTAATAGTAGAATATCGATCGCCACTTTTTACCATCCTTGCAAACTGAAATTCGAGCTTCATATGTTTATCAATATTTTTTTATTAGTGTTATTTTATTCTTTACGTTTTAGATGTGAGCTTATTTGAGCACATTCTTTATTAGGTCTTCATACGCTCTATCCACATTGGCTCTCTATATATCATTTCATTTCATTTATTTATTCGTTAACAATATCATTGTATCTGAATGTCACTTAAATCTAAAAAATAATAACTTAAATTACAAATCGACAAAAAAATTATAAAACAGGAACATCTTTTATTACTATCTCATCTAAAAATATTAACATACAAATTTCTAAATAACTTTAAAAAGTTAGAAAGTCAACATATATTCGGAATTCCAAATCGAATTTTGGTGAGCATTCGTGAATGTTGAATTTGATTAAAATCGGCAGAACAGTACGGTTCGTTGCCGCCCGCTCCACCGAAATACGAATACTAATTTATTGATTAGAAAGTGGATATCATATTGATGGCCAAATGTAATTTACTCTGTGAGCTCTGTTACTAGCCGAAGGATTAAATGGTTACTACCTACTACGACTTACTGCATGAAATGGGGCTGTTATTAAAGTATTAAAGAATTTTATAAAGTTTTAAAGGAAGTTGGTTTCTCACTTTTTACTGGTTTATTTATTCGGCCAAACAAAACATTTACAGTTTAAAGTCAACATAGGTATTATGTCTAATAATGATAGCCATTCAATGTTGGCTAAAAATAGCGCAACTGGAGTTTAGGGCATTTTAAGTAATTGTTAGGCGGTGAGGCTGGAGACCAATCACCAAAAATTCTTTAGTAACAACCGTTTCACCTCTCGACTACCAAAAACAGCTCAGCATTTCCTATTTAAATATACAATTGGAGCTAAAAATATCCTTTTTTAAGATTCAAAACGTGAGTATATGTATGTCTTAAAAATATCCAAAATCCAGAAACTTCCATTCCATCCAATATTACTGGATAGGCTTATAGCTTTTCGTCTAGGCCTTTTCAAGTAGTTCACTGGTTGTCGCAGATTTCCAAGTAAACAACGTAATGGCCTGTCTGTCGTGCCACCGAATATTGCTCGGTTATTGTTAAGTAGTTGTTACTTGTTGTTCTCGAAGTGAAATGGAGTGGAAATGATGGGTCCCTTAAGTCTGCTATTGCTCGTAAATCGGTTAGGGATGTGCTCCGGCTATGCGCAACGTTACGATAGAACGGATTGGAAGCTTAGTGTCATGCTTTGGCGGTATGTATTGTGTATCGAATATCGAATGCAGGGTAGTTTATTACTTATTGCATAGTTCATGAAAGTGATGTACAGCATTATGCGTCAGTTCATGTAAAACTAGTGGAAGGCCACAGCTTTCTAGCTTAAGGTTTCTCCGTCACTTTTACCCTTGTGAAATTTTGCTTGATAAAATAGCCTAGATGTTACTTACGAAGTGATTCTTTTGACGAAATAATTATTAATTAAAAAACATTTTTTTTAATAGCAGTGAGTACGAGTACGTGAAAATGAAAATGTTTCAATTTTGAAGTAATAAGTATATTTATCTTTTTACTACTTACAAATCAGTTTAGTTATTTTGAATTGAAGACATATTGAGCTACTAGCGTTTGGTTTTATGCCATTTACTTCTAGGAAAAAAAGCTTTACGGTTCCGCAAGTTTACGCATAAATCAATACTAGGTCAAAAACTTCTCGTTATTACAGTAAGCAAAATATATACAATTCATTATGAACATAAGTAATAAAAATTATTCACTTTTAATTATGATGTTAGCAGAATGTTCTAATGACTAGATTTAGTTAGACCTATAAATTGAAGTTTGTAGTTTAATAACCGTTAAATTTACTAATGGTCAATTTCTACGGAGCATTAACTTTTATTTACATTATACTGTGAATTCATCGTAAAAATCGTACGCCGAAGCCGCTCATTTGACGATTCAACATCCTAGATTTTTCTTTTGTTTCGAGTTAAGTCGGCTATAAATCATTCTTAAATTTATGTATCTTCTCATATGTTTTACAATTTAAACATGCTTTTAATTGTAAATTGTACATCGGACGCGCAAAAACCTTAATTATCTTGACGGTAATCGTGTGAGTATGTCTAAAATACAAGGTCGTGTATCACTAACCCCGAAGCCGCAAATTTGAAGCGCACGTTGGTGTGGGTATGAATGACGAGCGTGCCGGCGGCCGCGGCTGAATTAATTTGAGAAAAGTGAAGAATTTAGCTTCACAATGGAGAGTGGAAGGTGGTCGCACGCATGCGCCAGTCCTCGCTCTAATCACTCACAGTTAGTTAGCCTATTGTCTTGAGTTCGTCGCCATTTGTAGCCTTTTTGTCCACCCGAATGCCGAACGGAATGAAATTTTCCGAAACAAAAAGCGGAGGCCAAAGAATAGTCTTTATTGCGGAAAATGTTCTTGTCTTTTCCCTGCTATGCATAGCTATTGACGATTACAGTAGGCAATTATTGTTACATGTTTTCCTTTTTACATGTCGATAAAACTAATGTTCATTGCCTCATTTGCATGTTTTTGCTGGTTTTCGTAAGAATTTCGCCTTTTTGTTAATTTCTGATTGTAACCTTAAGCTGTACGCGATACGGTGTGTGCTTTACTTGTTGTTCTTTTTATACATTAGCACGCCTTTTATTCGAAAAGCTTAGCATAGAATAGAACCCATTTCATTGCTTCCCGCGGGTATCGTATGTTTTTAAGTGATTGTCGGGCGATGTGGCTGGAGACCCATCACCAGCTATCCTTTATATTGCAATTTTTCCACCATAAAGCTTCGAATAATGACTAAGGAATTTATCATTTTGAATGTCTGGTTACCCCTTTTTGGAATTTATAATCGTGTTTGCAGTCCAAAATGTTACATTTCAATTCACCATTAATAGTGTAATGAATAGTGGTTATCTTGAAATTCTCGCTATGAAAACGACTATGCTATTTTAGTTTCAGTAAGGGGGCGGAAAATCTGTATAGACTTAAAAATCTATATGTTAATATCACGAAAAAATACAATAAATATCGTTTTTGTTTAAGAAACATTTATAATTGGTTTTGTCTTCTTTATATAACATAACATAACATAAACGTTCACGCCGCATATCCCCGAAGGGGTTGGCAGAGGTACTAATACTTCTGAACATCACGTGACTTTGTCACCTATTGTTCAGAGTACCCACGTTTTGCATAGACAGTGTACTCACGTGATAGGGGGCAGGCCTATCGCCGTTTTGTACGAATACACTGTCACATGACTAAGTACAACTCAGCCATGTGAGTTTCCTCACGATGTTTTCCCTCACCGTTATCAACCATGATAAATTAACCACACATATGTCTTTAGAAAAGACAAATTGGTGTAGGCCCGACCCAGGATTTGAACACTAGTCGTTTGCACGATTACCGAGTGTTCTACCCACTGGGCTATCACGGTTTATACTTTACAAAATAACCGACAGACGTAAAAATATTATCAGGAAACATCTCATTGTTAACTTCGAAACAAATTAATATTCATTCAGAAATATCCGCCAAAACAATCTGCTAACCAACTCTAAATAAACATTTCATAATTTGAAAACTCAATCGGTACAGTAAACCAACTTCGCCGTGTATAAATGCGAACGACATATAATAATGAAATGTATCCTGAATTCCCGCGCGAGGGCGGAATGGCCAACTGAAACGAAGTGCCACAACACATCACTGCATCAACTAGCTGTTTGTTATGTTGCTGCAACCGTGGCAACTCCGAAACTGTATCCAAAGCAGTTTGTTTGAATTTGGAATCTTTTCAGCTGAATTGTTTTTGTTTTGGAGTCGCGTTTTAAATTCTAAGAATATTTTGTTGCTTAAGTTTTTTGTGAATATGTAACCATGAATTTATTATGTGTTTAGTAAATTGTAGAGCCGGTCATTAAATCTTAAGAAATGTGGTTATCAGTTGGTAGAACACGCAACTTTGCCAACCCTTAGCATATAAGCAAGCGACTTTGAAGCTACGTTGAGTATAAAACTCGGCTGCTCTAAGCTAAAAACAAGTATGTCGATTTTTGAGCGTTTGCTTTTTTTTACACCGTTGGATTCGTCATAGAAAGACCCTTATTTCTACATTATTAAAACTCAAAATATCTTCTTATTTAAGGCGCTATTGATAAAAATAATAGGGTAAGACTATGCTAAAAGCATTTTTATTCTGCATTGGCGTTACTGTAAAGGTCAAGTTAAAAACAATATTAATTTCATTAGGAAACTACATCACGTCGGACATATCCAAAAATCATCAAGATCCGACAATCACTTTAGGAAATATTTAAATTTATAGAAATAAAGTGTTTTTTCGCTCTCCTGTAAAATTTGCCAAAAAGGACATATTTCACTGCTTGCTACATAAAACGATTAATATTTTCCTAGAAGTAAATAAAAAATGGTTCATAGCAGTGAAACGCAATTAATTTTTGAAATTCCCTTTCGCAAAACAGCTCCAAACTATTTGCACTCCGAATATTTTGTTTTTGACAAACGCCATGTTGCGAATATGTTGACGGAACTTTGGGCCGCTATTCTAATTATTATTCCTCAAAACACGCATTTCAGGCTGACTACATGGGGATGAGGTTAATAATAGGGTCAATAATAGGGTATTACATATGGAAAATGTAATTGGCAACTCCTCACCTATTTTTGTATCTATTTCTACTTTTTTTCAAATTGCAAAAGTGATGTGAGAAACTTGCTTATGCTTGAGCTATATGTGTTTTTCAAAATCTTAAATATG
Source organism: Bedellia somnulentella (assembly GCA_963576735.1). Lineage (NCBI taxonomy): Eukaryota > Metazoa > Arthropoda > Insecta > Lepidoptera > Bedelliidae > Bedellia > Bedellia somnulentella. The sequence continues at coordinate 4,991,833 of OY755175.1, read as the reverse complement.
ACATAAATCCAAGCGTTCAACTCTGACTGACCGACCCGCAAAAGTCATATAATTTCATACTAAATTAGGGCTACTTGTAAAAACTGCACATGACAGTAGATTAATGATGTAAATGAGAGATTTATCAGGATCATGTAAAATGTCACAGGGAACCTTCAACGTTCACTTTCCCTTTGTCGGGACTTGACAATAATTCATCCTTTCCGTCTGACCAACCCATCTCAACATACCCTTCACAAATTTGTTCACTGCATCTTATGTTATACCATATCGTTCTCAGCGAACAGTATTTGTTACCCTATCTTACAGCAACTTTTTTTCTAGGACTAGGACAGCAACTTTTCTGATAAATTATTACAATACATTGATAAAAAACTTGCACGATTTGCACGCAATATTATGCTTTGCGAGTGGAAAAATCACCAATTCAAAAATATATTTCAGACAACTTCATAATAATTTCACCTTCACGACAAAGAAATGAAACTCGCAAAATATAAAGCCTAACAAGTCCTTTTTACAGCATATTTCATATGAGCAGAATCCTAGCTGTTAGCAAAAATTTCAGCTGTGTAGGTTGTTTGATGACCGCTTTTCCCTGCCGCCTGTTATTTTAATAAAAAACCTGTGACGTGTCGCGCCCCATTTTACATGTCATATTTTGTGTGTTAAAGTTGTGAGCAATTCTAAAAAGGTTTCTCTCAGTAACTCGCTTTCATGTTTTATTATATAGCGGAGCTTTCGTGAAGCGCTTTTTGCCGCGTACTTAAAGCGGTGCGAAGGATGCGATTACAGAAGCGTTAGACTGTAGAACCACTTTGCGCCATTAAAGTATACATAACTAAATTATAGTCGTGCGGAGCAATGGCGACGAAATTTTAAGTCGTTTCTATTAAGCTTACGGTTAGCTTTATAAGAGTTAGGAGATGACTTCCCTGCGTTTATGCGTTGGTGATAAATGTTTTTATGGTTATTGGAATTGATAAAGTTGACGATAAATTTTTACCTTTATTTATAAAGTTTTATAACGATATTTTTTCACATTATTTTGTTATCTCCGTCCGCGCCATTTGAATTGATAGTCATTAATAAAATATTAGTTTAGATATAAAAATCAACTTTCATTTATGTACAACAAATTACACCAAACGTCATTCGTTTTTATTTTATGCTATCAAAGCCAGTTCCACTTCACCAGGAAATTTTCATTTATTACAAATTGACAACAAAAGAGTTTTATATCTAGGGATGGAGCACCCTATAAGTGATGTAGCGAGGTTTTATCGAGGTATTTGTTGGCTCCGCGTTATTGTACCAAATAGGGTTGTTTGTATGTATCGGAGCTCGTGATTGCGTTATGAAACTGTGATGGGATCCGCCGCGGTTATCGGGAATCGCATTGCCAGACCTTACTTCTATGCGGATCAACTATTTACACACCGATGGAGGGAAGCGAATTTGAAATCAAATTGTTTAGCGTTTCGTCCGGAATGGAAAGAAGCGTTATGCACATCATTGAACACACATATTTTGTTTGCAGTAATAAGGGTATTGCAAGATTACATTTGCCAATGAAATCCCTCATCATATCTTTAACAACAAAACAAAAATGATAACATACATATACGCACGCCATTAGTTCGCATTGGGGTTTGCAAAGATTATATAAAACATGTATTATACTTTCTGTGTTACGTGAAACTTTGCCAATTTTTATTTCACTACATTTTACACTTTGACCTCTTCAGCTAACAACAACAACTTGTAGCTTTATAATAATTCTGTACGCTTTCACCTAAAAGATGTGAAGTTAAAAAACACAACCTGTTTATGTGGTGCTCATAACAAGTAAATACCCCTTTAGCAAGCTTTAAATAGTGACCGTTTCGTCTATCCCTTGAAGAAAATGATAGATTTTTAAATTGGTTTTATCGGGGTTACTTTAGCATGAAATAAAACATATAATATAGCTGAACTTTACAGTTAGTCAGCGCTAAGCCGCAAAGCGCGCTTATTAGTTTTCGCAAGGAGTACCCCGCTCGGCAGCTCTGGACTCGCTCCGATCTTAAGCCAGCCACTCCACACTGCCGAGACGCAATTGTTTTCTTCATTTTCAGTTTTTCATTGGCCACTTTCGAATGCTTTAGCATTGCAATAAAAAATGATTGCGGAGCAAAATTGGTGAATAAAAATCGGGGTTGCAAATTTTGTAAATACGAGTGTTACAGTTTTCTTCTGTTACACTATTTTAAATATTTAATACGTAAAATGTTTTTGTTGCTTTCAAATTTATTTCGAAGTTATAAAATTGGATCATTTGTTTTTTATGATTTGCACATTTTTCACTGCGGGAGAAACAAAAGAGTTTGCTTTATCGCCCGCCATTTTTCAAGTAATTTGAGAGCGTTTCGGTTGTATTTTGAGAGGGCTACAGTCACGATGCCATTAAAATACATCCTCAGAACTTCCGCAGGGACATAGAGTAGAGTGGCTCTCGACGCCTCTTCAAAGAGCAAACACTGTAGGGGCAGACTGACAGGTTTGTCGCCAATATTCGCAAACATTGTCAGAATATTGGACGTCATGTTCAATTGCAATGTTTGATATCGTTACAAGAATATTTACTGCAGCATATTCCAGCGATCTTGTTAAAATAGTATGGCATTGCTCTCGCGATCTTCAAATTGAAATATGTTGGAAACTTAAGAACTATTATTTTCTTGAAAATGCTAGATACAATTTTCTTTCTCTGAATCAATTTTTAATAGGTCATTATTTATAAGATGTTTGAGCATTCAGGATTGTGTGATTTCCCTGCATCGGAATGAATATATAAAGAAATTAGAATTTTCGCATATTCGTTGACTTATTCATTAGCTACTCTTCTTCTTCTCTTGAACTTAACATCAAGTAAAAAACATAACTTTCAAATTTATGTTTGTAGTTTCAAATATGATTTTATGTATTCATTTCATAGCTCTATTGGTTATTCTACTATATATTATCTCATTTTGTTACTTATGTCCAAAAGCGTTTTTTGTAAATAGTCGCGCAATAGTTATAATTTTCATGATTTTTTCCTCTACTCTAGCAATGTTCTTACAAAACAGTATGTGTCTTTAATTTTATATATTCCCGATCATTGAAATATCGGTCCTAAAAAGAACAGTTAAAATCCAATGCACTGCAATTATCGAGCGTCTCGACAGGTATTTGTAAACAGCGGAGCAGCCAACTAAGTATGACAATTCGCTTTTTGTAGTCGAAGAAAGTTATACACGCGGAGACAACGCGACGAGGAGCCATCTCCGGTAATTACGCTGACACAGATACATTAATGTGTTTCTTGTGTGCTTTACACCGAACCAAATTAATTCTTAACACGATTCAACGTTAAACGTAAACTGTGCGAGTCTGGAATTCGGATTGCTGATAAGTTTACGTTGCAGAATCTCTTGCGCCCTTTGCGTAAGATGTTTGAGTTGACTGTGGCAGTTGAATTCTTAGAAACGGGGTAGCAAAAATAAATAAATGTGTTTAATGGATCTCTGATATCTAAATAAAATTAGTCATATTTTTTAAAAGAAACACTAAACTGTATTGATTTTCGTTACCTTATCGATATTGCTTTTTAATATTATAGTTAATTGTTTTTATAAGTACAGTGAGAGAGGATTCATTTAACACATTAGATCCAATTACCACATTATTCCAATACAGAATGTGCTTAAAAAAGCAGGCATCTGAAGTCTAAAGGATAAAAGGGCTCGTACGAAAATATCGATGAATAAGCACGAAGCTTGATTGTTTGCCAGGATCGAACAAAGTGGTGATCGATATCAGCCTACCCCAATGAGAACTTACGGTGAAAGTAAATATTAGTATAAAATTTCTTTACTTTGTATGAAAAATCAGGACAAGTAATCCCAAACTCGGTAATCCTGTCCTGTGGGCTAGAAATAATATCTCAAAATATCTTCTTAAGTTGAAAGAAGATACAAGTATAATGGGGCGGTTTTTTATATTTTAATCAAGATAATAATTTATATTTTGAGCTCGTTTTTATACATAGCGTCATTTGTATTGTCGAGATTATATCCATTATGATAATGTGATCAGAATCGTGACCGGAGTGAGATTTCGATTTTCCCGTGGAAGTATTTGTTCGTGCCGGTTTGCGATGTTGTCGATAAACTTAACTGTGTCAACGTACGATGAGATTTTCTTCGCGATGCGACTGCTAACTACAGCACGGTTATCTAATTCTAACTTGGATTAAGCTGGGATGACTTACCATGATGCCGCCAACCGGATGATATTTCGGGGTAAAAATCCTTGTGGCACAGAATCATGCACAATTTAAAACTAAAACGTCTGTCACTAGTTGTTCATATTTTTTATGTGAAGAGTGTCACTGGTTCGGAAGTATCGTAGTAGGTTATGCGGGCCCGAGGCTTCCCATGGTGCGCGCGCGGCTCCGAACGGCGTCGGAGTGACGGCGGCGGCCGCCCCACCGCGCTGACCTACACAGGGTTGCCAGATGGCATTTTTTTTTTCTCGTACCAGGGTTGCTAAATATCTCGTAATTTCAACACATAATCTCGTAAAAGCATAAATTTAAAGAAACTCAAATAAAATTAATGAGTTTATGCTATTTACTGTACTGTGTAACTTGTGTAGTCATATTCTTTGCACTTGGGGCTGTTAAGTTCAAACAAAACAATTAAAAATCATATTTTTTATTAATTATATTCGACATCAGGGATGTTAGTAAAATCATCTTTATTTTTAGAGTATAGCTTTTCAGCTGTCATTCTGGCGTACATTTCTTTGATGGATTTGATTAATCCCCGTTCAATATAGCTCTTATTAAGAGAGACACACAAATATAGCAAAACATTAGTGTAATAAGGACAACAACAAAAGAATATTACGAACGGGAATTCCCCACTCAAAGTTGACAAGTTTCATTTAGTGATGGGGTAGTGCATTTAGTGATGCGCCGAGTCGATCGTTTTGTGTTGGATGGTTAATGATAAGAAAAAGTAAATAAATTTGCAATTTACTACAACTACTAACTAAACGAACTTTTTGGCTGATATAGGTATGCGAAGGAAGTCGTCATTGTTAAAATCTCGTAAAAAAGTGTACGAGATTTTTGTTAATCTTGAATCTCGTACAGACCCTCTAAATCTCGTAATGGTACGAGATTTCTCGTACGTCTGGCAACCCTGGACCTACAGCGGCCGCGCTGCCTCCGTCAACAAACGGTTCACCGACCGATTACACGCTCGTCTGGAAACACATCATTTACATCCGTCTTCTTATCACTTGTATGGGGTTTCAACCCTTCCTTTTTCATATCTCAACTGGGCTTCTGTCACAAATAAAATTTTGATAACGCACTGCAAATTTTCTCAACCTTTTCACTTTCTATTCGAGGTCGTGCGATTTGTCTGCTCGGAAACATCCGTTAAGTGAAAGTTTCATCTACGTGATAGATATTATTTAATGAGTACTCTTGTAATTGTATATTTATGGATGTTAAAATAAGAAAGTTACTTCGGTTTACGTAAAAATAGTAATAAAATGTAATCTTGTCCTCAGAATCGCAGACGATGTCCCCAACGCACGAACGTGTTTATTGCATCAAAAGCTACAGTTGTTGAATTGTTGTATAAAACGCGCTTCAGAAAATAATGAAGTGGCAGATGGAGACTCTTCGGAAGATGAGTTTTACGATTGTTCTGAAGAGGAAGGCGATGAACAACCTTCTTGGGACAAACCAGTCGGTAGACTACGGAAGCTTGAAGATGCTAAAATGAAGAATGGGGCACCTCTCTACATCCCACGGACGCAGGTTCGTTGAAAAGATATGACATGACAGGACATGCCTACTGCCAACAAAACTATTGCCTATTATTTAACGGTTCTTCAATGTCATTGGCACATTCATAAGGTTCTCTAAAATATTCGCAGAATCCATTAATTTACTTAGATGATCACTAGCTTTCAAATTAACATAACGGTTTTACGATTTTAAAGTGTTTAAATGAAGAGAAAGTAACATTTGACATCGTTGTGTAGAAAATGGCTAGATAACTTACGATTAGACGTTCTGCGTGTTTTATTAGAATTACGGTATGTGTGATACAGGAACCTATTACTACCTATATATTTGTTTTGCTTTTAGGATCCGGCTCCAAAAACGGAAGACCAATTGGAACAAGATGCAGAACTCATGATAAGATTAGGAGATAATGCAAAAGCTTCCGAATTACGCGCTCGTATGATGAGTGCATCATTACTATCAGATATGGAAGCTTTTAAAGCTGCTAATCCTGGTGCAGAGCTATGTGATTTTGTCAGATGGTACTCACCAAGAGATTGGAAGCCAGATGACGGAGGAGCTCTCGGTGATCGGATGTTATTACCAGATAACCCTTGGGTCGAAACTTGGAATATAGCAAGGCCAGTACCAGCAGCGCGGCAAAGAAGACTCTTTGACGAAACAAGAGAAGCAGAACAGGTTTTGCATTTTCTACGATCTCGCTCGATATCAGCTGTCGTCGAACTTGTACTGCCAGCGATCTTGAGAGCGAGTGCATCGAGGGTCATGAAAGAAACTACTGCTACACCAATGTGTTCAAATGCAAGCGGATGTGATACTAGAAGAACATTTGAAATAGCTGCAAAGGATATTTACGAGGCCGAAAAGGAGGCATGCTTTTCATCTTGCTCAAAGAAGATACTAGGAGATAGCGTTGAAGGAAAGGAATTAGATTCGATGGGGCGTTCGAGAATTGTGAATGCTGCGGGTGGAAGATTACCAGCTCCTGTCAGAAGAGAGTTCGTTATGAGAGTAAAGGATGCAACTGGTCCTCAGGTAATGAGAGCCGCTCTTGCTGAAGATATAACTATTATTGGTGCCTTTACTGAACCACTCGTTGTTCTATAACATGGCAAGGTTTTCAGATTATTCGCTGTGCGTTTTAATACTAATGCTTTTATATGCTTCGTAACTTACACATAGTGCTCTGCCTTCTTGTTCAATTAGAATTATACTAGACTCAAACAAAACTTGTGGCCGTCAACTTTTGTTGGAATTGATAGATTAATGCTATTGGTATATAAGTCAATTTTACATTAGTTCGACTGTTAAATACTTTTACCAAAACAATGTACAGCTGTAGTTAATTAAAATAGATTTTGAATAGAGTTATGGTGTAAGCTTGTCAACATGAATTTATAGCAGACAGGCAGGATGCTAATGAAGAGTCGTACGACTTATTTTACATACATACATATACTCACGGCTATAAATCCCATGAAGGGGTAGCCAGAGCTAGGGAATTAGAAATTCCTCAGCCACTTTTGGAAGTTGCGTGGGGAAAAGATGGTGAAATAAAGGTTTTTGGTGATGGGTCTCCAACCGCATCGCCCAAAAATCCCTTAAAAGCCCTAATACCGTTAGTCGCCTCTTACGTACACCCACCGGAAGAAATGGGGTAGTGCTATTCTAAGCCGGCACTACACAGCATTATTATTTTAATTATTTAGTTTTAGTTCTTAGTTTAGTTTAGCAACCGTGATAGCCCAGTGGGTAGAACACTCGGTTATCGTGCAAACGACTAGTGTTCAAATCCTGGGTCGGGCCTACACCAATTTGTCTTTTCTAAAGTGTGGTTAATTTATCATGGTTGTTAATGGTGAGGGAAAACATCGTGAGGAAACCCACATGGCTGAGTTGTACTTAGTCATGTGACAGTGTATTCGTACAAAACGGCGATAGGCCTGCCCCCTATCACGTGAGTACACTGTCCATGCAAAACGTGGGTACTCTGAACACCAGGTGACAAAGTCACGTGATGTTCAGAAGTATTAGTACCTCTGCCAACCCCTTCGGGGATATTCGGCGTGAACGTTTATGTTATGTTATTTTAGTTCGTCTTAAATTGTCCATGACAATAATAACATGACATGCAATTCGCGCAAGAAGGTGTGTGGAAACTTGATAACGATTTAAAGCCTTATTAAGTATTTTATCTTATATTTTATAGGGTTCCATATCAAATCAAAAGCATTACAGCTCCCGAGTATCATTTTATTTTTATTACCCCATTATTATGCTCTGAAGCATTTTACCCTTTTCGATAGCATTAATCTTTGGCAAGGTTCTTTCTTATCCTAACTTCGTGCTCTTGAATAATTTTCTTCAACAAACAAAATGTAACCTTTGAATGAACGTAATACCCGTTTCTCTTTTTCATCTCTTGAATTCCATCTTTCTCATGTAATGGATAATTAATGGTAGTAATATTCGACTATTACTTCGCTTATTATTAACTGAATCGAAATATATATGTACACTTAAAAGTATGAATAAAAGAACTTAGCGTTTCTTCTAGTTCTTACAATGATTAAAAATATTAGTCCGTAATGAGTGCCTAAAAAGTCTTATGAATATGTCAACTTTTAAAGTAAGTATCAGTCTTGTCAACTCAATATTAGTGTGTTTGACCATCGTCTCGTAAAGGTTTGTTAGTGTTAGATTATACCTCATGAATATGATTGACTTGTGACCTTCACTTTAGTACTGATAAAGCAGGGAAGATACGTGAAAGTTGAGTTAATCTGATGGATGTGAGGAAAGCTTGACTTGGGTAGTCTACTCGTTGTGAAGATGGTGTGTGCTCGTTAAGTAGTCTGTAGTTTAAGGTAATGAACCATATCCGCAGTTAGAGTTTAACTTCATTTTGGGTTTATTAATGTGCTCCTTGTGTATAGCAATAAGTGGTATTTTCAGTTACAGTTCTTTTTATACCATGATATATCTCTTTCTTGGTTGTAAATAAGAACTTACTCTTATTACGTCATTTGTAATTAGATTTGTAAGTAAAAGTAACAAACATTATCACAGCAATAACATGATATACTTACTTGCTTAATGGTTCAATTAGTGTTCTAAAATATACTAATTCTTATGTTGCATAAACGTTTTGGTAATTATAACATCATAAAATAAGAGTTGTAAGTTTCTATGTATTTATGAGGTGATTAAAGAATAATAATGTTCAAAATAGCAAAGCGCGTCTTTATATGTTGCTATAAAGAAACTAAATCTCATGTGACTATACTGAAAATTAAGGCAAAAGTTCAGACTGGCTTTAAAAGACATTATATGGTCTGGATATATCAGACCCAAGCTAACCATAATTTCATAATATGAAATATTTATATACGACCAAACTAATAATAATACGATCGCTCCTAAATAACCTTTGGATGATAAGATAAATAAAATTTATTTCCTAACGGAAACAGTAGACGTACAAAAACATACATACATACATACATATACTCATCATACTCACGGCTATAAATCCCTAGAAGGGGTAGCCAGAGCTAAGGAATTAAAAATTCCTCAGCCACTTTTGGAAGTTGCGTGGGGAAAAGACGGTAAAATAAAGGTTGTTGGTGATGGGTCTCCAACCGCATCGCCCAAAAATCCCTTAAAAAGCCCCAATACCGTTAGTCGCCTCTTACGTACACCCACCGGAAGAAATGGGGTAGTGCTATTCTAAGCCGACACTACACAGCAAAGCCGACACTACACAGCAAACGTGTACAAAAACATGTCCAATCTTAACTGATAATTTAGCTTTTCACCGACATTTTATTCTATTTTGTATTTAAAACCAATTCATCTATATCTATCTATACTTATAATAAATCTGTAGAGAGGTCAATTCTGTACATGAAATATATTTTCAAAATAACTATCAGGTGGTGATTAGGGATCGATTCTGATGCCAAAAATGCAATCAGTAAAATTTTTGTCTGTCTGTCTGTCGGTTTGTATGTTCCTTATGGAAACAAAAACTACTCGACGGATTTTAACGAAACTTGGTACACTTATTCTCCATACTCCTGGGCAGGTTTTTGTATACTTTCCAGCAGAGTAGTAAAGGGGAATTTTGGGAAATTTTGGGAAAACGGGAGAAGTTACTACATTTTTTAAGCTTCCGTAGCGTGTGCAGCCTTAATGGTTAAACTTACATAGAAATTATGTATGACGGAAATATTCTTCATAAAATTATCTAAAAAAAATCCTTAACAGTTTATGTCTATCTTTTACGGTTGACTCACAATAACACGTGTAATTCCTGATAGCTTAGCAGTTCGGAACATTCTGATTATATTTGTTTACTCTTACGTTTGTAAACCTCTCACTCATCCCTAATTTAAAAAAGGTGACATTATTACCTATTCAATAAAAAAAGAATCATAGAAATCGGTAGAGAAACACCGAAATTATACATAAAATAAGCCATCGCGCCCGTGACCAAAACCGAATCGTTACTAATTTACATATAACATACTAGATGGCGCCAGTAGTTGCACCCTACAACACGTAATGATTTATTTTTTAGATTGTTATAAATACTTCATAGCGTTTTATTCCAAAATTTGCTATTAAACGGAAATACTGAACCGTTCATTAAAGCGCATTAAAAATCACCAAACTACACTGTTTAGGGAGTGCTATAAATTTAATAAATTGAAAACATTGCGCTGAATTTCACAATGCTTGAGCAGTGACTAAAGAAAGAAACCTCAGATATTTAAAAAACAACGCTACCCGTGCGAAGCTGGGACGATCCACTAGTTAATAATAATAACATATACAATATAAAAAATCTTACTCACTAACTTATTTCCTAAGAATGAGAACTGTTCATAAAACATTCTTATATTCTACAAGTTTTTCTGTTACTAATTCAAATATATATTTTAGTGTTTTAAATGTAGCTATAATATAATGTAGTTAGCTTTGTAGTGTCAGTTTAGAATAGCACTACCCCATTTCTTCCGGTGGGTGTTCGTAAGAGGCGACTAACGGTATTGGGGCTTTAAAGGGATTTTTGGGCGATTTGGTTGGACACCCATCACCAACAACCTTTATTTTACCATCTTTTCCCCACTCAACTTTCTAAAGGTGGCTGAGGAATTTCTCATTCCATAGCTCTGGCTACCCCGTCTAGGGATTTATAGCCGTGAGTATATGTATGTATGTATGTTTTAAATATAATACAATCAACTTTGTATGTGAGTAACATTATGTCCAGCAATATTTGCATAAACTCGGCATCAACGGATTTAGCGAATTACAGTAAAAAAAACATGTTATCCGAGTTGACAATGTGAGATTTAATTTCGATTAAACGATTTCAAATGTAACTTTTAGGCGGGACAAAACGTACCGAAATATTAGTGTTAGAAAATCGATACGTGACAAAGTATACCCTTTCAGGTAAAAATAAGGACACCAAATTTTAAGCATGTCTGAATAATATATTAAGTAGTCTCAAAAAAGGAGCGAAGTTAATAAATAAAAAAGAAAAGAAAGAAAGATAGCATTTATTCATTGCCTAAGAGTACATATATAAAAAAATACAACAATTTAAATGTGTCAGTTTTACCTAAATTCACAAAATATTATCACCACCTTAAAAAAGTACATGGTAAAACTAGAGACAAACAAACAACAAAACAAAATAAATTAATAATAGCACTAAAAAAGAATAAAAGCACACAAAGGCAAAGAATTGACTTCTGGCTCAGCATTATTTAAAGACATTATTTTGCCTTTAAAACTGATTTTGAGCCAGAACCTTAATGTGTCACGGACTATCTTATAAAATAGTAATGGTAATGTGTTATATTATATATATTTCATACATACTTATATATATTACCAGATAAAAATATCATATTGATAATAAAGATGAAATGATAAGTAATGGACTTGAAATTTATAAATGCTGCCTATTTATCATAACATAACATAACATAAACGTTCACGCCGTTTATCCCCGAAGGGGTTGGCAGAGGTACCAATACTCCTGATCTCACATGGCAAGCGCCATCTAGTTTCCAGAGAAGGTACCCACGTTTTGCTTAGACAGTGTACTCACGTGATAGGGGGCAGGCCTATCGCCGTTTTGTACGAATACACTGTCACATGACTAAGTACAACTCAGCCATGTGGGTTTCCTCACGATGTTTTCCCTCACCGTTAGCAACCATGATAAATTAACCACACATATGACTTTAGAAAAGACAAATTGGTGTAGGCCCGTCCCAGGATTGGAACTCACGCCCTTCTGTTTTTAGGGCGGGTGTTCTACCCACTGGACTATCATGTCACTCTACCCACTGGACTATCATGCCTATTTATCCTATTCTTTTATTCTAACTAAAATGTACCAGCACACGTCTACAATTCATACTTATGCAAAAACACAAAATTTTGGGTTGTCAATAAAAAAAATTATTTAATACTCATAACCTAGAGCTGAACCGTTAGTTCCCTTGATCGCAATAATGTCACAAATATAAATAGTCTAGTTTTGACAAAAGTTTTGCCGTGTAGTGTCGGTTTAGAATAGCTCTACCCCATTTCTTCCGGTGGGTGTACGTAAGAGGCGACTAACGGTATGGGGCTATTAAGGGATTTTTGGGCGATGCGGTTGGAGACCCATCACCAACAACTTTTATTTTTACTATCTTTTCCCCACTCGAATTTCCAAAAGTGGCTGAGGAATTTCTAATTCTTTAGCGCTGGCTACCCCTTCCTGGGATTTATAGCCGTGAGTATATGTATGTATGTATGTTTTGACAAAAGCTTAAGGCCACATAACCTCACGTTTAGACCTATAGGAGCGAAGCAATAATAAAAAATATTGAAAAGACGGAGGAAATTTAATAGGAACATAGATCTTTCCGCATGAAATAATAAAGATCTTTTATCTAAAAAGATGATAAACAAAAATAAATTGTTAATTGAATTAAGTTATTTGGTCTTCCTACGCAGTCGTACATACATTGTTGAAGTTACTCGTTGGATTAGATAGGACTCATAATTAAATTGATTAGATAGGATAGACGCTTCGTATTATTGTGGAAAAAATAATAATTTAACAACGCCGCCAGTACACGAGCACAACGCCAGTATTTAAATATACAATCAGTGAATAACTTAGGAACTCCTCCCATAGAGAAAGCCCAGAGAATCCCTTAACAAAGTATGTGAAGATGTATTCAAACAACAGTTTTATTAAAGAGATAAACCAATCATTTGTGGTTTTGAACCTCTAGCAATTGATATTGGCGTCATTTAGCGTTTTGAGGTATCAGTTAAAAATTCACAATAGGGATCAATCAAATCTAAATCAGGTTACATCAATAGACCGTCAAATCATGTTAGCACCAGCTCCCAAAAAAAAGATGGCCGTATGTCCGTATATATTTAATTCGAGCCTAGTATTTTTTCTTGAATTGCATTATGATTATGACTAAAATTGCACCATTTGTTTATTATATTTTTGACTATGGTTATAGGTACGTTTATAAAAATATTAAATCTGTCTAATTGTAAGATTAGTACGGTCGAACATAAACTTACATACATTCATACCGTAAAAAAACACAATCTTTTTGCTGTGCCGTGGTTAGAAAAAATAAATCGTGATAGCATATACCATATCAGTAATCGGCAAAATCGAAAATCGCTTGAATTTAGGATAAAATTTTAGTACAGTGTGTGGCGACATAAAAAGAATTTGTTCAATGTTAACAACATACGAATCCTCCTAAGCATGAATAAGAGCGAAGGAGCTTTGCGTCGGAAATGTCGAAAAGATACAACATTTACTGCGCATAAACGTAAGAAAATTATTGGCGGGTTAGTGAGTTCGAGACTAAACTCTACCGGAAGAATACTTTTTATCCTTGTTAAGAGACCATTCAAACGATTTTGTATTTTGGAGTCTACAAATATCTGATATGATTCTTATAATATCTATGTTTGATAATTGCGAAGTTATATCATGATAGCACGTAACATGTCATTACTCGATAATATAGTCAAATAGAAATGATAAACGTGATTATGTCTCCCATGATTTATTTCAGGTCTAATAAAAGTTAAAAGCAGGAATTCATAGCAAGCTGGAAAGATGTGTCTTGTAATTTATCTTAATACGAGAACCTTAATAGGTACTTTATGTAGGTATCCTAGAAAAAATGCTTCCGAAACTGAAACGTCAATGTAAAATAACAACATTTATTTGCAATTTAATACCATAATTGCCTGCGCCTGTACCATGAGACGTGTGCGAGCAAATATTTAACAAAAGTTTACAGTATTTAACTTCTCTCGTGACATACTATAGAAAATAATAACATCTTTTTATAAAATACTCTTATTTTTTTAAATCATTTAATATAATTTCCGGGTTTGGTCATTTCTATAATACTCCTATTTTTTTTTGTATATGCTTCATAAAATGGCGTTTAACAAGATAACTTCTTGGTGATGAAAAATAAGACACATTTATAAATATAATTACCTATAAGCCTACCTATAAATATATGTTAATACTTTACATTATTGTATTAACTGTAAGTATTAAGTTTATTTTATTGTGAAAATATTTATAAGCGATAATAATTGTAACATAACGATTTAACATATTCCGTGAGCATTTGTTGTTTTCTTATATTGTATTTGTTGTATAATTGTAAGAGACTTATGAATGTCAATTTTATTTGTGCACTTATGATTAAAGGGGTTTTATTGTTTGTTTTTGTTTCTTTTCTATTATATTCCTACTTACAATTACTATTAATCCTAAAATATAATGCCTTATGTATAAGTGTGTAAAAATACATAAAACATGCCGTTCTTTAGTAGCCTCAAACAACGCCCGCGGGATTACTATAGCCATGTTTTTATGTAATTAAACAATAGGCTATTTGACTGAAATAAAAATATACATTTCTTTTATTTCATTAGTCTTAATATTTCTTTTTTGGAGCAATATGTAATAATGCGAGATAAAAATATTGCATTATTTCATTAAAATCCGTCTTCTAAAATAAGTAATTTTAATGCAACTGTCACGTGACTAAAAACGACCGTGATTGGCTGTTTCGATAATGACGTAGATTGCACATAAACTGTCTGTGTATCGCTTCGCTCATTGGTGTTTAATGCGGACTTGACGTCATTTGTGCTACAGCCGCCATATTACTTAAAGTCGCGTTTTCGCGGCACATTTGAATATTGCATTTTCTTTTTCGATTTTTTAATAAAATAGCTAAAATGAAGACAGAAAAATATTTTTTTAGGGCTCCTTATAAACAAATTAACACCGTAAGATAGTTTTCAAAACTTAGTCAAAAAGCCTATTAAATTGAACTTTTTTGAATTGATTTATAATAGCTATGTAGCGTAAACAAACCAATTTCTTCCTTCAACTTAGGATTCGGGACATTTTAGTGATTATGGGCGATGGGGCTGGAGAGTCTCCAGTGGAGACCCATCATCACCCATTCTTTTAATTTAGAATTACCTATAAGAAGCTCCGCTCCAGTTTTCTTATTGTTTGGGATTCATAGCTGTGACTGCATGTATGCTTTTATTGTGTATTGTAGACACATATATGGGAAAATAAATGGTATTATAAAGTCTTAGACCAAACATGAATTGGAGTACATTAAATTAAAATATCTCATCCGTTCCAGGGTTAAGTGTAAAAAACATGTTTCATCAATACACGCTCTTGTTGATTACCTATCGCAGTTTTATATTTTAAGAATGCTGTTGTGATAGCTAGTTTACTAACAAACGAGCTATGCCGAAGAAGATTTTGCAGCAAAATGGCGGGTTTCAGCGCGAGATTTACATGTTAAACCTAGCAGCGGCAGCTTTTTCAAGACGCCTCGAGTTACCTTTCAGGATAGCTTATCATCTTAACAAGCTCGAGCTTTCCAGTACACAGAGCTTCATAGTTGGCAAAATTTATAAACAAGAGCTCAGCTTACAAAAGCTTACTCATCTGAAGCTTTCTGTGCTGCCGTGTGTTGTAACTAAATGAAAATTTATAAATGCAATGAATATAATTCATAAACATAATCTGAGAAATAGGTGATCTTTTATAAAGTCGGTTTCTATCTGAATTATTATAATAATTATTTAAGCTTTATTTTCTCAAAAAGTATGTATATCAACAAGCGTTTTTCTTTAAAAAAAACAGTTGTTATATATCTGGGTTTAAAAGTATTTTAGAGTAAGACTTTTTAAGTTAAAATAAAAACTGATATCGGTTACACCCTACATATTAATAAAAATACGTAAACCAGACAATCACAATACCCCTGGCGCTCTGCAGGCCGACTTCAAAGTTCAATGAATAAATAAACCAACCAATATCTTACTCGGTATTAAACGTTCTTTATGATCTTGTTTTTATACAAAGAAAAGTCGTCCCGTCTTCTTTTTATGTTACTTCTTAAGTCCAGCATTCTATTCAATAAAGAGGTAGGATGTGATAAGCTTACGCCCGATTTCTGAATTGAGTATTCAAGCTGAGAATGACTTAAGTATCGTTTTGTCTCACTCAGTTGTTAAGATTTCAATACGACCGAAGGATACTTAAGTTGTTCGCGGCTGGAATACTCAATTCAGAAATCGGGCGTTAGACTTACTAAGCTTACCACACTACACGTGCACGTGCAAACAGTTTGTACCTTGACGTGTAATACCCACTTGCGATTTACCTTCGAAGCACCACCCGCACTCGTAGAAGAACAAGCATTGCAAGGCGAACTTCAAAGTGTTATCATGGGTTATCCAAGTAAGAATATGAATTTGGGCTATCGTAGATGTTGTACGCCTTAGCCATGTAATGAATCAGTATGTAGTATTGCATACACGTTGTAAGAGGCGCAGAGCAAACGATAGAAAGGTTAGGTTTTTTTTACAAATAATACTGTTTTCGGTAGTTATCAACTATAAATCTTAATATATTATTTATTACTTGGACTTAGATTACACGAGGTTAATTTGGCCGCTCGTAACCACAAGAGTATATTATAACAGAAAAGAAATGAACAGCGAATTATTTTTTCACCTTACGCCTATGAGAATGTAGTGCCAAGTCACATATTTGTGACTAATAAATAAAGAATAAATAAAGGAAAGAAAAATTTCGACACAGGCGGGGATCGAACCCGCGACCTCGGGTAAACGCCCCGACGCTCTGCCAACTGAGCTACCGTGTCAATTGGCTGCCAGTGCGAAATTCTTCTATCCTTTATTTCTTTTACACGTTATAGTAGTGTTTGCGTTTCCTACCTCCGAATTATTACTAATTCGAAAGGCCACTTGTCTACCTTTTCAGATAGAATGCAAATGTTGAAAACGCCTAACTATCACATAATTTAAATCTTTTTGTTCATGAAAACCTCATGTGGGGATTATTACTAATAAATAAAGAATAAATTTTTCTTTCCTTTATTTATTCTTTATTTATTAGTAATAATCCCCACATGAGGTTTTCATGAACAAAAAGATTTAAATCACATATTTGTGATTAAGTGTAGAGTTTGGGAAGATAGGGCTTGTAGAGTTAGAAACTTTAGCACTACATGAGATATTATAGCTTTTTGACAGTGAGAGTCACATGGTTTCGTCTTAGCAACGTTTTACATGGAAGTCTTTTAGGAGCGAGATTAGTTTCGTAATACAAACGGATGTCACCAAACTACTACACTATTGATTCTGTATACATTTAAACCGCAGATACAAATACAACCGTGATATGTCACGTGCAATGGCACACCTCGTCGCTGGGCCAAGTGCGGAAACTTGAGGCGGTTGCCGTCCGCTTAGTAATAATATAATATAACAACCGTGATAGCTCACTGGGTAGGGTAGAACACCCTTTTATAATGCAGACCGGCGTGGCGTGGGTTTAAAATCCGGGTCGGTTCCTACATCAATTTGTCTTTTCAAAGGTTGGAGACATTAAATGTATTCGGCTTCAAAAGCATTCTAAGTTGAATGATAAGTAATAATATCCAAATTTACTTATACTCACAACTGTAACTGATAAAAACGGTTGTAGCAGTAGTAAGTAAATAAATATAGTTTTCAAACACATCGTTAAAAAACAATATATCCCTTGATTACTCAAATAGATTTGGTAACAATGCCAGGATCGTGCGAAGTGACGACCGATATTCTCAGCCGAGCTTAATGGGTAAAAGAGCGTGAGTATAAGAAGGTACATAAGTATATTAAATAGCACTGTTCTTCTCACGGAGCTATCACAATCTTTCGCTCTGCCAATCCTTTGGCGACATTCAGACACTGGAACAACAGTAAGATAAGATTATATACAGGTATAATATACAACAAACTTATTTTGTATGTTTTTGAGTCAAACTAGCAAACTTTTATAAGAAATATATAAACTTGATCTTTTGTCGACATTTCGGAGAAGTTTCTTACAAAGAGCAAGGACTATTGCTTATTTGTGAATTTTGCCCTCGTATAAGAGAAGGGATGATTTGTGGTTGACACTGTTTGTGTCTGTTAGACTTGATGTGCTCACACACAGACTTCTAGGAAAATGAAGAGAGAAGCTACATAACTAAAGCTACGCATTGATTTTCGAAAATCCGAAACGTCTAATTTTCAGGACGTTTTAAAATAAAAATTAAAAAAATGATCAAAAACTGCTTTTCTTATATGAAACTTTATCGGTATCTTTAAATAGGTCTTAAGAAATGATATCGAGGTCTCCAAATGTATAAACTCCCAAAGTGGTCAAATTTGTGTTTCCCCCCTCAAACTTGTGCAATGAAAAAGTGAGAAATATAAATACAATATAAATTAACGAATATTACTTCAAACAAAATATATTAATCAGATTTTGTGATGTGTTATACATTTTGTAAAGTTTGAACAAACATGAGTTTGCATTTTGATTTCGGCGCAACAATTTACATATTATTCTTTATAGTTTGTTTTGTTTGGAAACCCTACATTAACCTTTAACCTGTATGTAATGTTTTTGTTTAATTTATTGTGTTGCTTAGTGAGCATAGCATTGAATAAGTGTTTTACTTTCTTTCTATATATAGCGTCGCTTATATGTATATTATAAGCCGCTATTTCTAAACGTTTTTAATGTTTTTTTTACTTTAAAAATCATTGCGGTTTTAGTCACGGCCTTTATCCCACAAAAGTGTAGCGAGATCTTTGGAATCATAAATTCTTCAGCCAATTTTAGAAGTTAAGAATTGGAGGAAGATCGTAAAATAAAAGATTGATTATAATAGTTTTCCCACCACGTTGCCCTGCTATCATTTGAGGAGCATGCTGATGAATAAATAGGGTAATTATATTCTAAACCTACGGTGTAGGCAAGATCGAAAAATATAGATTGAATCGAGAAAATACTTACTATTTAAGCTAGCAACTCTTTCCAATATTTAAATAAATGTATTTCATTGTATATAAATGCGACAAAATTTAAATTATGAAATCAATCCAAAATTTGGAATATGTACATGTTGTGTGTAAAAATAAAATAAATACTATAAAGGGGTAATGTATTTGACTTTAAAAAAATTGAGATTAGGAAAATTTGATTGAAGTTACTGACATTTACTACATAACGTGTGAGTGGCAGTATTTCATACATAAAAGGGCAACAAAAACCTATGCTTAAACTTACTTAAGTAAACGTAACCGTTGATCACCAAAACCAAAAATCGACCCGTTTTAGCCGGTATCATAAATGTAGTTTGTATTCGGTACGAATTGCCCATTGATCAGCTCAAGTTACGTTGCGTCTACTTAAGTTTCCTAGCCTTGACTTCCTTAGACATTATCAACAGTGTTGTGGTTTGCATTATAAGTAGTATTAGAATTCATCAAAATACCATATTAACGTTGATACACATTTGGTCACAGAACAGGGAAAGTTTTATCTAAACGTTCTGTGTTATCAGTCGGAACACGTAAACCAACGCGTCGACTCATCATTCATCAGATTTACTCGGAGTTGTTTCGGGGCTGTTTTATTTTCCGTTTTATGAGCGTCTCATTGCGGATTGTGGATAATGAATTAACCGACGACACGACGACTACGGGGAGCTCCATCAAACTTGTGGAAGCACAGTAAAGAGCGAATCCCTGACGTCACGACCGTGATCCTGGAGAGCGACTACGTTGAAGAGAGATAAGCGCGATGGATTAAGAAGAAAGCTGGCTGTATTGATGTAGCAGCTGATGTTTGGAGTGGCGAGGCGGCGATGGAGCGCGTGGCGCGAGGGTGGCGTGGCGGCGGCGGGCGCGCGGGGCGACGTGGCGCATGCGCGTGGCGGCTCCCGGACCTGGCCATCGAGTCGCGCTCAGTTGCGCGGCGGCCGGTCTGACCCTGGTGCGTGCGGCGCCTCGCCATACCGCTACCGAGCGAACCGTAAAAGTGACATAAAAAAAATCTTTACAACACCATCGTAAAACATATTGGAACGCAACCGTAAACCTCGGATTTTTCTCAACGGCGCTCTCTTCTGTGCCCACCTGTTAGACTTCTGTGATAAACGTTATCGTGATTATTGGTACTGATTGCAGCGTTATTTGGATTATAGAATAAAAGACATGCCTTGTCGTTGTGCTGGTCATGTTGACTGTTTGCTGGAAGGGGCTGGCAGTGATTGACAAGGACGCGCGAGCAAGATGATTTTCAGGAAACGGTGTTCTTATTTCCAATGTTACTGGTAAGTGTCTCCTATTATTGGATATTTTTTTCTTTAAAAACTCATATGATTTTTTAACCCAAAACACTCCGTTTTCTAAGATTTAGACGAGATTAAGTAGTAAAGTAGTGATCAAGAGTATATCTTCGAAATTAAAAAATCCTAATCGAATTTTCATCAACATCAACTTAATATTCGCTTGAAGCTATTGAATATATCGCTAGCATATACAAGGAAAATATGTCTTAATAACGGATGGCTAACTTTTTGCAAAACAGGAAGAAAAATAGCAGCCCATCTCCCAATATTCTAATAACTGATATAATAGTGTATTAAATCGACAAACAACTTTACAGGAACGAAAAATAAAACGAATGAATAATATGCTAATAAATATCTACTAAAGGTCTGATTATACTTTTTGAGCCATTTGCTAAATGGTGATAATAGGTGTTGGCTTAGAATATCACAACCCCATTTCTTTCGGTGGGTGTACGTAACGACTAACGGTATTGGGACTTTTAAGTGATTTTTGGGCGATGGGGTTGGAGACCTTTATTTCACCCATGTTTCTTCCAACGAAACTTCTAAAAGTGGCTGAGGAATTTCTAATTCCCTAGCTCTTTATAGCCGTGAGTAGAGGTATGAATATTGTAATATTTTTAGGTTTCCCTACCAAAGAAGTGAAAAGGGACTTTATTGCTGAGGCTTTATCAAATGAACTGTTTTAGTGCCAAAGATGGAGTTTTCAACGACGTATCCTTGTTGCCACTGTAACATCAAAAACAATTATAATATCTACGGACCATATTTCTCTGTGCAGACTGTACAACTATAGAAATTTATTATTTTCAAGGATATGGTAAAACATACTGAATCTCTGAAACAGTGTAATGTCCAAAGAAAACTATACCATAACTTTGAATTCAGGCGCAAATATCTATCTTTTCTTCTTGATGTTATTATGAGTATAACATACATACATATACTCACGGCTATAAATCCCTAGATGGGGTAGCCAGAGCTAAGGAATTAGAAATTCCTCAGCCACTTTTGGAAGTTGCATGGGGAATAGATGGTGAAATAAAGGTTCTTGATGATGGGTCTCCAACCGCATCGCCCAAAATCCCTTTAAAGCCCCCAATACGGTTAGTCGCCTCTTACGTACACCCACCGGAAGAAATGGGGTAGTGCTATTCTAAGCCGATACTACGCAGCTACCCGATAAACCGTCAGCTAAAAGCCTCAGAGGCTATTTAAAGACAGAGAACATGACAGTAGACGTCCCTAGACGTCGACTTCGCCGGCGAGAAGATGACTGAATTAGAACCTCCAATGCCTACCCAGGGGCGGATCCAGCCCTCAAAAAAGGTTGTAGGCATCGTCAAGTATTATTTCCATCCTAAATGAAAAAAAAAATATTGTCATTTTATCTTAAATTTTTTCGCTAACATTGTATAAATTATTTACGGGAACTCACGCCAGCCATTACCATTAGTTTGCATTGGTGTAGGCAGAAACTTTGTACGATTTTGACAACCCTCTCGTGTTTTTCCAAATTAATCAATCTTTTCATTCATGCTCTTTTATTCTTCTTTTATTGAAATGTCGATTAGGGTTGTGGGCATGGCCATCTTTCACATATGGGTGCTTGTGCCTATCATTGGATAGAAGATGAATTTCATTAGCATAACCACATGTGAAAACACCAAAGAGAACATGGCACAATCATTGTGTGGGTACAATTTAGGCACATAGATGCTTATAAAATCATTTGCGGCTTATAACGCCCCACCCCGAGGGTAATTCAACGATTCTAATGCAATTTTTAAAAGTAAATGTTATTGATAGTTGGCACATTAATACACACTATGTCAATCGACGAAAATACAACAATATATCATTGTAGAATTAAAAATTCTGGCACATTTATTATAACAAAGTAAATTAGGCACAAATAAACGCCCAAGAGTTCTTCTATTCCCACCAGTTAACTTTGCCAGTACAATACCCAGTACCCTTTGTTGCCACCAAAGGCACTCGCGGCAAAAGATGGGGCAGTGCTATTTCAATACAAACTAAACGGCAACACTAGATGCATCACAATAATAATATTAAAAAAATATTATAAGTATTATAACCTTGTATTTTTGCTGCAAAACTCCGCAGGTATGACGGCGCATAAATTAATGACCTTTTTTTCGTTGTTTTTTTTGTTTTATATTTTTCTAGCATTTATGAATTTTTCGGGAGGTCTGGTGAACAAAATACACGATATCTTTCGTGGTATAAAATCAAATTCTAGTTGACAAAACAAAACCATTATATAGGTTTCAAGGGTGACAAATGAATAAATATACATACAGATACAACAGTACGTACTTAAACTTCTCACAAACATACATACACTCGCAACTTTAATCCTATAAATGTTTCGCAAAACCTTTGGTTAGCCAAAATCCAAGCGGTGCAGTAAGGGATCGATTCTAATTAGTTCTAAACCTCATATCCCATCAATTATTTAAAAACCCTTGTCGGCTACTGCTAAACTCACGCATACATATGCTTATTTATGTCTAAATAATAACGGATTTAGATCCCAAAAGGGGTAGCCGTGACGTCGCATATGATTTATTACAACACTCACCATAATTTTAACAGACCTTCATTAATACATACCTATACTCACGGCTATAAATCCCTAAACGGGGTAGCCAGAGCTTTGGAATGAGAAATTCCTCAGCCACTTTTGAAAGTTGAGTTCGGAAAAGATGGTAATAAACATTAGTTGGTGACAGGTCTCCAACCACATCGCCCATAAATCCATTAAAAAGCCCCAATACCATTAGCCCCCTCTTACGAACACCCACGGGAAGAAATGGGGGAGTGCTATTCTAAAGAGCTTATTCCATTTGAAAGCCACAGAATCTGAATTCAGACTAGTGGAATAACGTTCAGAACGCTAGAACTGAAATTTGTGTAGTGGAATAACAAGCATCTGCGGCAGCAACTTCGAAGGACGTCTGAATTCAGCAACGACAAAGTGTAATGGAATAAGCTCTTAAGCCGACACTACACAGCAACCTCAACACTAAAAAGTTACTAAACAGCAAAGTCAATTAACATTTACAATTACAAGAAGTTATATCACATTTGGGCTCGAGGTTTTATTTAGTTGCAGTCCATTAGTTCGACATAAAACATACGTCCAAACTTCGGTCATAAAGTTTCATTGCGTTCTTGCAAAACTAGTAGTTGGTAGTTTGAACCACATGTAACCGTTGTTCTCCAATATATCAATGAATTTGGTCGTACGTTCTCTATTTCTAAATATGCTTATTATGATACCCTTGAACCCCGCGTGAATATTTTAAGTAAATGATATATTCTATGTGTAGGGGGCAGTATTTGTTCTCGTGAGTACACTGTCCATGCAAAACGTAGTTACTCCAGGTGACAAAGTCACGTGATGTTCAGAAGTATAAGTACCTCTGCCAACCCCTTCGGGGATATTCGGCGTGAACATTTATGTTATGTTATGTCTATGTGTAGTGTAATGTATGGTAAGTCTGATTTCGCAAATTTGTAGGTATATGCACTTCACATCTCTACTCATTAATCTCATACGCGGTATGAATAAGATTTGAGGTTTTCGAATAGATCGACAAGTAATGCTTATATGTGAAGAAAATAAAAAAAAAACCTTGTTGTAATACCTGTTTTGTTAGGGCGAAAATATGTATATTTTCATTAAATCTTATTTTTTTCTGTATTTATATTTTTACAAAATACGTAGGTGCGAAAATTCGCGTTCTCTAAGTTAGGCTACCCCTTTCTGCATATCAAGCACGAGCACTATTTTATCGACACGATAACGGTTAGAATGAAATGGCAGTATACGATACTAAGTAAGTGCGTAAGAGAAAGCTGCTTTATCCCACGCGATAACTAGTTATAACACCGCTCGTGCTTGCCCTTCTGGGATTTATAGCCGAGAGTATCAGAATATTGACTTATACCAGGAAAAACTCCGTTAATTTTTATCGGGCTTTTCACTGTAACTTTGGACTCGTAATATATTAAAATAATATTTCTTATAAGTAACACAATCGTTGTTGCCTTTACTGATATTTAGTGTGTTTTAAGACAAACAATATTAAAAAAAACAAATGTATGTTTTACAAACAAATTTAATGCTAAAAAAAACTTCTAAAATTAAAAACAAATTTGATTACCGTTGCTTTGATGGTTGAGTTTGGAAGATGCAACAAAAAAATCCTTAATTTATCATTCTTGATGAATAACTAGCGTTACAAGAACAGAACGTGGTAGAACCAACGACACTATGGCGTGTTTGTATCGTTACTAACCATCAAAAACCTCTTATCCTATATTAGTATGTATAAACTTACACCTAAGTGTTATAAACTCTAAGAAAGGAAACTAGTGCTTCGGAATAAAGAATTGAAAAAATTACAACTTTAGGATGTTAGGGAGACGATGCAAAAATAAAGTAATATTGGTGTTCCGTTTCTAACAACAATGACTTCAAAAGTCGCAGTATCCCAAATAGCCCAGTAAACCAACGGTAGGAGATGAGGTAGTGATATTCCAACCCGAGACTACACTTCAAAACACAAAGTACATACGGAACATGTAAGTACAAAGATACTTAATATAATAGCGTGAGAACATACTCGCTATGCAAACACGATGTAAATTCGAACCACTTTTGGAGTTATCTAACAAGTCCCATCTAATTTGAACAGAACCAACAGTTGAACAACGTAGACGGCATACAATTCAATTGATTGTGAACACAAGATCCAGAGCAAATTGTTTGGTTTAGTTCATTCGAACAAACATCTACAGATGTGAGCGGATGTGTAAATTTAACCGACTTGTAAAGAAAAGGTGCTAAACATTAGGAACGTTTTCAAGCATGTCCAACATTTATAACCACAGTGTCGACACCGATGATTTATGTTATCCTATACATTGATGGATTGACTGATTTGCTGTCGATTGCCATTTGTCATCTTGAAATAGCTCTAATTGATCTCTTCCTGAGACCGTCATGCGAGGACTAAAGGATATAGGCCTGTCCAAATGATTGTAAGGCGATGCTTTTCAATGATTTTATTATTGCATCATAATTATAAAGTAAAAACAGGATTAATTTAACTTCCAAGTGACATCTTTAAGTGTTAATATTTTCCGAAATTAACTGGGACATACGCATACGGTATCTACGGACAGATATAACCAATCTTACTTATCTAAATCTACGAAACCTTATAAATATACATACATACATACATACATATACTCACGCCATTAGTTTCCATTGGGGTAGGCAGAGACTATTGATCGCCACTTCGCACGATCCTGACAAACCTCTCTAGCTTCGTTTACATCCATCAATCTTTTCATACATGCTCTTTTATTCTTCATACTTCGGACGCCAGCCTTTTTGAGCACACTCTCAATGTGTTCCAAATGTGTTCTCCGTGGTCGTCCTCTACTAACATTACCATCCACACTAGCTCTATAGATCCCTTTTACCAATTTTCTATCATCCATCCTCTCTATCTTACAATATCATCTTTCACACCACACTTTTCACGAATAACACTATTTCTCACTTTATAAATATAAATAAAATATATATTAAAATATAAATATTTATAAATATAAATTCTAAATAACCGAAGCATAGATTTTCCCTTCTATTCCAAACCGGTGCACTAAAGAAACAAAGTTATCGAAGCGTACTGAATATTTAAAATAGCCTCTCGGATTACGAACCCAAACTTTATTTATAGGAAGGAGTACGAAAACTTTTTGGCTTTAAGTAACATCCGATGTACCTACCTATACTTGAAATCCTATAGAGGGCCAACCAGAGCTTTTGAAACAACAATTTACAAACACACTGAAAGTTGGGAGTAAAAAGGTTTGCTGCCTCATATGATACCAACGAGAATACGATGGGACTTTTCTATTTACGTTTTTTTAATGTACTGTCCTATTACATTGTTTTGTATAAAAGCAGCTACTTTTCCTTACTGTAAACATACATAGAAAATTATTCAAGCGACTATGTTCCTAAGGAAAACAAGGCATGATTCACACATAGAACGCAATCCTTTTAAGACGTTTCCATCACAACCAATTTGTATGTGTCCCGGCTTGAGTGCTTTGGCTAATGTAAAAGATGTAGTTTAATTGTTTTTTACATGCTTTCCACGTGTGAGAAATTAATTTCCTGAATATTCATTTTTCAGAACATTTAAGTTAATTATTTTTTACTTTATTTTTCTTTTTAGCAATAATTAATTTAGTTTTTTAGTATTGTTACCTTTATTTCTATTGTTCTCGGTCTGTTATTTGAATTCACTTTTAGTCTGTAAGTTGTTGTTTTTAGTTTAATTGTTATAGGTGGAGATTTTTAATTAGCATTGTATTGTTTACTTTATTGTTTAGTTAATGTATACGCTGTTAATCTTCCTAATAAAATAAAATAATATAAATAAATAAATAACTGAATAGATAGAATAAACTGAAGCTCTGGTTGTCCCTTTTTGGGAACCATAGCCGTAAGTTAATGTACGCATGTATAAGTAGGTTTATATACGTGCGATGAGTTAATTCCTGAACACATCCGTAGTCAACAGTGCATACTCGTATCTATTGCCCTAGTTCTTAGTCGAGCAAGAATTCCCGGAAATTAATAATTCCGTCGTGAGTAGTCGTGACCCGCTTCGAAAGTCGGATAAAAACTTTGTAATGAATTGGGACGCACACAGAAATCCAGGAATCACCGTCTCGGGTTTCCATAACTTCGGGAAACACCAAGTTAATCCCGGTAAAGCATTAATACGACTCGAGATCAAAGTTCAAAATTTAATTTACTTTTGGAAATGTACTCAACGCGGTTGATTCATATATTACTAGCTATGCTGAACTTTGTTACTATATAAACCTTTGAAACTAACCCTTTAAAAAATATGTTGTAATGAAACAAAAGTAACATATCTATTTGATTTTTAGCATGGTTGTTATCGTTGAGCAAAAACATCGTGAGGAAACCCACATGGCTCAATTGTACTTTGTTATGTGTATTCGAACAAAACGGCGGTAGGCTTGCCCCCTATCACGTGAGTACTCTGTCAAAGCACAACATGGTTACCGAAACACCTGGTGACAATGTCACGTGATGTTCAGAAGTATTAGTGACTCTGCCAACGCCTTTGGGGATATGTGACAGGTTTTTATACCATTTTAATAACAAATCAATCATATCATTTATTAAATAATGGATCTGTGAGTTGCCCCCTTAGGTTATAAATAAGAGACGGGTAATGCTATTCTAAGTCAGGTCTACCCGGTTGGAACTGTATCTGTAGTCTCACGTTAAGTTCGTAATGCTCACTACCCAGTCGGGTTTTAATTGCAGAGCGAGTCACTTTAACACTCTTACTCACACTTTAACACACACAACACTTGTAAGTATCCCCATTCGCGAGTTCTATCACTAGATATTCTGAAAATTAGAAAAAATCTGTGTTTAAGCTGAAACATCAGTCTTGGGTATTTACAGTGGTAGTAATTCTTGATATCTTTAGGTCTTCATTAGGTCTGTGTGGTGAATTCGGTTATGTTGCGGTATACAGCACAACTATAAGAATAAGAACTATAAGAACTTCTTATTCCCACGGAAAAATCTAAGAAGCGCGATGTGATGTAATTAGTATTTCGTTGACTTAAAGTTATGGCTGTGCATGATGCTGTCCTTGTTCCTACGCTTATGTATGGCAGTGAATGTTGGGTGTGGCAGAAGAAGCATGAAAGTAGAGTGAATGCAGTAGAAATGAGATCCCTCAGAAAAGTGTGTAATGTAAGGTTATGTGATCGTGTGAGGAATGATGTGATTCGTGAAAGGTGTGGTGTAAAAGATGATATTGTAAGAAAGATAGAAAAAGGAATGTTGAGATGGTTTGGGCACATAGAGAGGATGGATGACAGTAAATTGGTGAAAGAGATATATAGAGCCAATGTGGAAGGTAATGTTAGCAGAGGACGACCTCGGAGGACACATTTGGATGAAATAGAAAATGTGCTCAAAAAGGCAGGTGTCCGCAGTATGAAGAATAAAAGAGCATGTATGAAAAGATTGATGGATGTAAACGAAGCCAGAGAGGTTTGCCAGGATCGTACAAGGTGGCGATCGATAGTCTCTGCCTACCCCAATGGGAACTAACGGCGTGAGAATATGTATGTATGTATGTATGTATTTCAGGATGAGTAGATGTAAAAAAACAGTTTAGACAATAAAACAGATTGTACGTCATCCCTCAGGAATTCCTCATTTTCGAGGATTCATTATCGTATCATTTAGCTTCTAAATTTACATGTTCATATTCGTTTGCAATATATTATCTTGTTTTAAACGACACACAGCGCCATCTCCAATCCATCCAGCAAGCAAACAATATTTTGATTTCCCTCGGGAATTCTCTTTTTTCTGGGATAAAAAGTATTACTTACTTATTACGTATTTAGTACTTTATTATTTAATTCGGACTTCAAATTATACGTCTGCAAAATTTCAAAGCAATCAGTACTGTAGTTACGGCGTGAAAGCGGAACAAACGCACTCACTTTCCGATTTATAACATTATTAAGGATTCTGTAACTAAGCCTATAGACTAAAGTACTCAGGCCCCTCTGGGTCGGGAAGTTTTTTAACCTATGATGGTAAAAATATAAGAATTACCCTATTAGACTAGCCGTATTTTCAGAACTAAGAAAATAAAGTACACAATTCGTTCGTACATAGCGCTACACCCGACCTCAATAATTTCTTACGCAGTTTCGACTCTAGTTACAAGAACAATGACCATCGCGGTACAAACTATGTGTGTTTTCGCCTGTTATGATCAGTACTACCAACACTGGTTAGCAATAAAGCGCTGCGATACTTCGACTGGATTTTATTTAATATGTAAAGTGACAAAAATAGTTATTCATTTAGGATACTGTATTAGGCAACAAAAATGCAAATAAAAATTCAAACCTTGAAAATAGTTTTAGTAAGTAAGCAAATTTTCCGCCTTGCTTGATTTATATCGGCATCTTTAAATTAAATACTTACTAAAATTTAAAACTAAGAAGAATTTCGCACTGGCAGCCAATTGACACGGTGGCTCAGTTGGCAGAGCGTCTGGGCGTATACCCGAGGTCGCGGGTTCGATTCCCGCCTGTGTCGAAATTTTTCTTTCCTTTATTTATTCTTTATTTATTAGTAAGTATTATAAATATAGACATTGAGCGGAATTATTTTTTTATTATAGTATAGGTCTAAGTATTTTTTAAGTAATATTATAATCGTTATAGAAGGCGTAAGACACCAAATTGATAAAAGCGCTAGTTAAAAAAGAATAAAAGCTAAAATTAATAACCACTACATCAAGCGCAAACCGCGCTATCCATGCTAAGAGCGAGCCATGACATGTAATTTGGTACACAAGTGTATGTAAAGTGGACAAAGTAAACAACGTGAAATGTGAGTGTATAATGCCGGAACTTTCGGAACTTATAATCGATAGTAGGCGCAGTGCGATTTTGATACGCAAAGAATAAACATTACCAGTAGTTATGGAGACGAGTTAAAACGACGTTATAGCTCAATGGGTAGAACACCGGTTAACGTGCAAGCGACTAGTGTTCAAATCCCGGGTCGGGCCTACACCAATTTGTCTTTTCTAAAGACATATGTGTGGTTAATTTATCATGGTTGTTAACGCTGAGGGAAAACATCGTGAGGAAACCCACATGACTGAGTTTGTACTTAGTCATGTGACAGTGTATTCGTACAAAACGGCAATAGGCCTGCCCCCTATCACGTGAGTACACTGTCCATGCAAAACGTGGGTACTCTGAACACCAGGTGTCAAAGTCACGTGATGTTCAGAAGTATTAGTACCTCTGCCAACCCCTTAGGGGATATTCGGCGTGAACGTTAATGTTAATGTAATGTTATGGAGAAGATTGCTATGTAGTGCTGGCTTAGAATGTCACTAACCCTTTCTACCCACGGGTGTCGTAAGAGGTGACTAAGTGTATGGGGCTTTTTTGAGTGGTTTTTTGACGATGCAGCTGGAGACCCATCACCAACGATACTTTATTTCTACCAACTTGTCCCCATCGACTTTAAAATATGGAAGAGGTGTTTTCAGCTCTAAAGCTCTAGCTATCCCTTTTTGGGATTTATGGCGTGGCTATATGTATGTATGTGTTAAACAGAAACACAAGGTATTTTTTTACATACATATACTCACGGCTATAATTCCCTAGAAGGGGTAACCAGAGCTAAGGAATTATAAATTCCTCAGCCACTTTTGGAAGTTGAGTGGGGAAAAGATCGTAAAATAAAGGTTTTTGGTGATGAGTCTCCAACCGCATCGCCCAAAAATCCAATAAAAAGCCCCAATACCCTTAGTCGCCTCTTACGACACCCGTGGGTAGAAAGGGGTAGCGACATTCTAAACCGGCACTACACGGCACAGCCGGCACTACACGGCAAGGTATTTTTTTCTTACTAAAAGAATGTTTGTTTATAGTTTCGTTTATGATATTTAAGTAAAAAATCTATTTAATTACCTCATTTTATCTTTATCCCTCTAGCATTCTAACGATTTGACTTAAATCTTATTACATTTTTTACAATTTTATTACATTTGGGGGTCAGCAGTGGAAGTAAATTTACTGATGATGGTGAAATGATTCGATATAATTTGATTTATTGAAACAATTTTATGACATTGTTATAGTCATACATAAATAAATCTTCCGTCTCTACAAATTATTAAGACAATGTAAAGGCTCTAAAAGTGGCTCTAACAGTGGCTCTAGTTGACATCATTTCGTGCCAAGAGCTTGTTTGGTAAATAGAAAAGAACATAAAAACATAACATAAACGTTCCCGCCGTTTATCCCCGAAGGGGTTGGCAGAGGTACCAATACTTCTGAACTCACATGGCAGCGCCATCTAGTGTCCAGAGAAGGTACCCACGTTTTGCTTAGACAGTGTACTCACGTGATAGGGGGCAGGCCTATCGCCGTTTTGTACGAATACACTGTCACATGACTAAGTACAACTCAGCCATGTGGGTTTCCTCACGATGTTTTCCCTCACCGATAACAACCATGATAAATTAACCACACATATGACTTTAGAAAAGACAAATTGGTGTAGGCCCGACCCATGATTGGAACTCACGCCCTTCTGTTTTCGGGCGGGTGTTCTATCCACTGGACTATCATGTCGAGTCATGTAGAAAAGAAGTACAATTTAAAAATATATTTTCAGATTAATGTTACTTAAACTTATCTGAAATGCAATAATTGCATCTAAACAAATAAAACGTTCTATCTCCGATGCATTATAACCATACAATATGTATAATCACGACTATATCCTATCAAGGGGTTGTCGGAAAGGGTAGTTAGTCACTAGCAGTATATAAATGGGGTATATTGTATCCTAATTTGACACTACGTCACGAAGAAGAAAAATAAATAATTATTTATTATCGTACCATATGTGGTTTATAGAGAACGAAAGTTTCATTGAATCTCCAAATCACTATCATCATCAACGTAGGCCGATTTACATTATCTTAGTGTTTAGCAGAGTATTTTAGTACAACTTGAAAAGCAAGTTCTTTAGTGGTTTAGCGCGCTGCGAGTGAACGTTTACATTTCTTCCAGTAGAGTATCAGTTCGACGCCACGATGAACACGCATCGACGTCGCCAAATATGCGCTATTCTACGCAAAATACTAACTGTAGTTATGGATCAAATAGAAGACGACATTTTATTCGAAATAAATAAACCGAAACGATTATGGGAGCGTCCATGGATAAGTCGCAGATCCATGCTTGGAGGAAGTACTTTGTTGTTAAAAAAACTGGCTATGCCTAGCCTGTTTGTTTTTGTATGAATTGTTTTTAACGTTCCATAAACATTCGTGAACAACATATTCAGACACAAATTTAATAGTTGTATCTTCCGACCATTTATCCATTTTAAATAATAAAAAAGCACACCCGCTTTTCACCGCACTTGTGCACTAAACATAAAGAAAAAACTTGCCGAATATTCTTATATAACTTTACGCCGAATATCTCCGAAGGGGTTGGCGGAGGTACTTATATTTCTGAACATCACGTGACTTTGTCATCTGGTGTTCAGAGTACCCACGTTTTGCATGGACAGTGTACTCACGTGATAGGGGGCAAGCCTATCGCCGTTTGTACGAATACACTGTCACATGACTAAGTACAAGTCAGCCATGTGGGTTTCCTCACGATGTTTTCCCTTTCACTTGTGCACTCTTATAAAGATATTACTAAATTCCGTGTTTACACACAACGGGGAAGAGCCGAGTGACGCGCAGGGGTACGCGCGGGCGCGGGAGGGGTTTTACTTGAAACAAAAATAGAAAGCGATTCTATTTTGATTCAACTTGAATTTCAAGTTGACACATACTAAAGCAAGTACCGTTTACATGTTTCAACTAAAGCACTATCCTAAAGTACTCTGCTAAACACTAAGATAATGTAAATCGGCCTTATAATAGCTGTGAAACACACATGAAGATATAAGTGCTAACTAACAGCTGTACTCTGTAAATAAAAAAATAACACAGGCAAAGCCGTTGCCAAAGTATTTTTTTTGACTTTTTATGAAACCCATTAATAGAGTTGTGATTTATTATTTGCTTAACATAAATACATACATACATACATATACTCACGCCGTTAATTCCCATTGGGGTAGGCAGAGACTATCGATCGCCACTTCGTACGATCCTGGCAAACCTCTCTTGCTTCGTCTACATCCATCAATCTTTTCATACAATGCTCTTTTATTCTTCATACGCCTGCCTTTTTGAGCACACTTTCAATTTTTTTAACATAAATAAAAAGAAACAATACAAAGTACTTGCTTAGCTTCTTTGTAATTTTTCTTGTTGTATATTTATCAAATGTGCCTACACTCCCTCTGTGTTTTTTTAACATCATGTCTCTTAGCTCCCTGCTACCTCAAACGCCCACGAGGGTGGTTTCGCCCACGTTGACAGTCCATGTTATGTTACACCCACCCTTCAACTCTACCTTTAAAAGGTTATCATTTGGGATTTCTAATGTAGTATCGCGTTGTCAGGTACCATTGGAGTAGGCAGACATTTATGAATCGCCCCTTTGCACAGTCCATGCAAATTTTCTGGACTAACATTCATTATTCTACTCATACATGCTAGCCATTGGATTCTATCCTTCGGTCAAAGCACGTATCTTATTAAGTACTCTTTTGTTGGACGAAATGTTCCACCTAAAACTAGTGTGACAAAAATATATGGTAAGAATATTTACCAATACAAGTTCTTTTTGTGAATATATCAAATGAAGAGGTGGTATTAGAGAAACATTGTTACTTAAACTGATCGTCAATAATAAAGTAGAAAGAAAATAACATTTCCAATTAGTGGATCAGGTCTGTTATTAACAACAAGAGTTAATTTAAAAACCCCTCTGACTGGTGATGGTTTTTTTTATCGGTAGAATTGCCACTTTAATTAATTGACTTTCTTTTAAAATTCAATTAATCTTGAAGCTCGGAGCTGTAATTAATTTCAATGACAAAAGATTGCAAAGTATTTTTTCAGCGATATTAATATTAATTTTTCCTTACATTCTATTATTATTTTTACTTTTTCAATACTGTGCTAGTGTCGGCTTAGAATAGCACTACTTCGTTTTTTCCCGTGGGTTTGCGTAAGAGGCGAAAAAGGGTATGGGTTTTTTAATTATTTTTTGGGTGATGCGGTTGGAGACCCATCACCAACAACCTTTATTTTACCATCTTTTCCCCACTTAACTTCCAAAAATGCCTGAGGAATATCTAATTCCTTAGCTCTGGCAACCGCTTCTTGGGACTTATAGCCGTAAGTATGTGTATGTATATATTTTCAATACAAGTCGGTTATATTGCCCGGATGAATATCTCGTAAGCGGTGAAATGAAGTGGAAGTGGAAATGAGCATTTCCTTTCGTCTGCTTTTGCTTCGGATCTCATTTTTACTCGCGAGAATTCACATACTAAAACTACGTAAAACACATACTACGTAATTTGGACAACTAAATTATTTGTATATTCAATATACATACATATCTCATAAGATAAGTGCTGTGTAGTGTCGGCTTAGAATAGCACTACCCCATTTCTTCCGGTGGGTGTACGTAAGAGGCGACTAACGGTATTGGGGGCTTATAAGGGATTTTTGGGCGATGCGGTTGGAGACCCATCACCAACAACCTTTATTTTTACCATCTTTTCCCCACTATCATTTCCAAAAGTGGCTGAGGAATTTCTAATTCCTTAGCTCTGGCTACCCCTTCTAGGGATTTACAGCCGTGAGTATATGTATGTATGTATGTATGTATCTATTCTAAATCTAGATAAACGATATTTTGCAGAATTGAAATCATGAAGAATATAAAGACACAAAAATATTTCGATTCTTAGTGATAATATTATTCAAGAATACAATTTATTTATTTATTTCAATAAGGCACAGTGACAGAATACAGACTATACAATAGAATACATTACATTTACAAAACATAATTTCAAGCCTGTTTTCCAATTAATACTGTACACAACATTCACAAGACATGATTGAGATTTACACAAAATATCTGTTTAATAGTATTATTATTGTTATTATTTATATGAAAATTATTACATATATTTTTTTATTATTATTATTTCTTTCTTTTTTGTTTATATAATTATGGTAATTAGCTAAAAGGCAGTCATGTTAGAATTAACATACATACATATACTCACGGCTGTAAATCCCTAGAAGGGGTAGCCAGAGCTAAGGAACTAGAAGTTCCTTAGCTACTTTTGGAAGTTGCGTCGGGAAAAGATAGTGAAATAAAGGTTTTTGGTGATGGGTCTCCAACCACATCGCCCAAAAATCCCTTAAAAGCCCCAATACCGTTAGTCGCCTCTTACGTACACCCAGCGGAAGAAATGGGGTAGTGCTATTCTAAGCCGACACTACACAGCAAGTGTTTGGAATAACACTATTTAAAATTATTATTTGAGACCATTTTGTTGTATTTATTTGTGGTAATTATTAATTCAAACACCTTAAAATCCCAAACAAGGATTCAGAAATAGAAATAAGAGATTATTGAATTACTTTGAGAAATGCGTGTGAAAAAGATTATGAAAGAATGTTGGTTGCTGATGGGTTCCAACGGAAATGGAAACCATTTTAGGATATTGGGATCGGGATTATATAATATTTTATTTTTAAGGTAAGAAGTGAGTATATGTATGTATGTATGTAAGTTAATTCCAACATGTCTCCCACCAGTCTCACTTAGTAATGTTTTTCTCCAATCGGATTTCTTCATTTTAGAGAATATTTTGAAATGTAGTAGTATGTTTTCTGCTCGACTTGCTAAAGTCAATCGTGGAAAGTAAGAATTTAAAAGCTGACCAAGCAGAGCAAGCTAGCTCAATTGTTTGGCATCCATCCCAATGAAAATTTACCAGCTAATTTGAACTTACTTCAAAGTTATAAGAGGTAGTTACATATTGTACTTAAAACCTTGACTCGTGTTCTTACTAATGATTGTTTTTTTAGTCAGTCGTGAACTAAATCTATTTTATCAAACTATTGAACTATTCTATACTATATTTTTATATTCAAATTAAAAGTTAGTGCGACCACAACTTATTTGAACAAATCTTGAAATCAGCCATGATATAAATACTCTTCTAGATTTGAAGAAAATAAGAATCATTATATTCTTCGGGTTTTATTCGTGTACTTACTCATCGATATATTATAGAGAGTATTCTCGAGGTTGGCACACTATGAAGTGTCTGAAACTTCGAAGTAATTTATTCAAATACAAAAAATCAAGCATAAGATAACGATAACGATACGACAACCATGAGATAAATAGACATAATTTCAAATCAAAAATTCACAATATTTACAATTGAAATTCTTTCATGCAATTAATGTGATCGGAATAGAGTCGAGAGCGCACCGCGTTATCGCTCGGTCCGATTCCACAATTCGGGAACTGCATCCGATTAACCTACTATTGATAGCCGCATTAAAATTACCTTCAGAATCGCTGAAATTGTCGAATATTTATCGTTCTTTCGTAACACTGCAGTCAATGGGCGTGAAATACCAGTGGGACCTGGAAACAAAATTAAGCTTATAAATAAAAGATGTTATTAAAGGAAAGAAAAATTTCGACACTGGCGGGGTTCGAACCCGCGACCTTCGGGTATACGCCCCCGTCGCTCTGCCAACTGAGCTACAGTGTCAGTTGGCATCCAGCGCGAAATTTCTCTATCCTTTGTTTCTTTTTTACACGTTCAAGTAGTGTTTGCGTTTCCTACCTCCGAATTTTAACTAATTCGGACGGCCACTTGTCTACCTTTTCAGATAGAATGCAAATGTTGGAAATGGAAACGCCTAACTATCACATAATTTAATGTTTTTTGACATGAATTCCTCATGTGGGGATTATTACTCATAAATAAAAGATGTTATTAAAGGAAAGAAAAATTTCGACACTGGCGGGGTTCGAACCCGCGACCTTCGGGTATACGCCCCCGTCGCTGGATGCCAACTGACACTGTAGCTCAGTTGGCAGAGCGACTTTTCTTTAAAACATTAAAAAATTAAGCTTGTCGTGAATGATGTTCATTTTGATTATTCTATCTAAACGACCGGCTGATTCACTCACGATTTAATATTGGATAATTTATTTCAAATACAAACAAATGATTTAGAATTTAAAACTTTTGAATATTTTTGACGAGTCCGGTAACAAGCAGACGTGTGAAGTATGCATGTACATACATGAACTCACGCAATTAATTCTTATTGCATAGGGGTACAAAAACCATCGATCGCTCTCTTGTGTGCGTTTAGTGCTATTTTCCGTATATATAACTACGAATCTTCAAAATGATAGCAATCTTACTTTTTTTCGATTTTGATAGTTTTAGTACCTGCTTGTTCCTCTAACATCGTAACGAGACCTAATTGACCTATAATACACATTACATAGGTCCTTTGAATTGAAAAACTAACGGTATTTTTTATCTTTAATTGATATCAGTTAAATAGATGAACAAATACATCAAGTAATGATGGGCCAGACCATGGGCGGACATAAAGAGACTCCTGTTGGGCGCCCTACCTTAACATTCTCAGACTCCTGTAAGCGAGATATAAGTAGTTTCGGTATACAAACCGATGGCTGGCAGAAACGGGCCGAAATGAGATCCGAATGGCGAGATGACATCAAAGTCGGAACTGTCAAACAAGACTGGCTGGAGAATCTGAAGCAAAAAAGACTTCGTCGTGATCTCCCACCTCCTGCAGACTCTAGTATCGTGTGCGACAGATGTGGCAAGAAATGCGCAGCTGTAGGGCTCTTCAGCCACCAACGGCGGTGCGGCAACCCGTAACCCATGAGCGCTGCAACAAACATCTGCAACAGAAACTGTGTCCAATTATGATGACTTTATGTTGTAATTTTAAGGTATAAAAAACTTTATATTTGCATAATAAAAGAGTAATTGTTTAAATTTTTTGTTGTTTGGAATACTAATAGCAAACTATACAGTTAATGTTTATAAATACAGTTAAAAACTCGGCCAATAACAAGTATTCCCAAAAAAAACAAATAAATTTAGACATCCCTAAAATATTAACGTGTATGTCGTGTATGTCTACTGAAGGGACACAGATAATAGGTATGTATAAATGTTATATGATGTTAGATGAACGATGAACACAGGACCAAAGTCCATCGCAAATTAATAATGTCTCGTGCTAAGTGGTCAGCAACAGTCAGTCGGATGCAAATATTGGTCTAGATTGCTTTCGAGACCTTCCACTAACATTTCAAGTCCTACTTTTGCATTTTCCCGTCTGTTTGTTTATACGGGCAGCAGCGGTAATATCATTTGCATTCTCGTTTTTTACCTGATATAATATCCTTAAAAATGAAATATCGTTTAGTTTGGCTTAGAATAGTACTGAGTCATCATTTTTTTCCATAACTTCTACTTATTTATCTTTATATTACTAATTAAGTGGAAAGATTTTTTTGTTTGCAATAAATACATAGGTTCCACCAGTTTTTTGCCGATTTTAAAAGTTATTTTGTCAAAGGAAAGATATTACTTTAAAAAGAGAAGAATAACCTTAAATAATATTACTGCGTACTGTTTGCTTAATATAGCACTACTCTATTTCTTCCCGTTGGTGTTTGTAAGAGGTGAGTACGGGTATTTGGGCTTTTGAAGTAATTTTTGGGCGGTTGGAGACCAATCACCAACAACCTTTATTTAACAATATTTTCCTCGATCAACTTCTAAATTGGCCGAGGAATTAATTCTGAGTGGTTACCCTTTCTTATGGATTAATAGCTGTGAGTGTGAGTTAATAAGCCTATATCATAATAACGTTTAATGCCATTAGGGGAAAAATATCACACTCCATGCGCCAGGGCGGATTGAAGATATAATTTTAAGCCTTGGTTACTGTGGCTTAGATACGTTGAAAATATCAACCAGTATCTAACTTTCTTAAGTAAGTTGTTATTTGAATGCACCGACGTTAGATTGCAAGGCGTGAAAACTTTAAATATTTTACGTTTGTTGAAAGTTGATCCACCTTGCTCTTTATAAATAATTGGTTTGATTCGGAGCTCTCAGCTATTTCTGAATAATTTCATTGAGAAGAAAGCATTTTGATGTAACGGCATTGTGTTTTTTGATAAAATCATTTCAATGTTCTTACAGTATCATGTTTTTAATATTTTAAATAATTGGGCATCGTTTCTGCTTTGTCTGATCTAGCTGTGGTTTATTCCCAATGATTGAGATAATCGTGCTCATGAAATCTCTAATTGCCAACCCTTTGGGGACATATTACCATGTTTTGTTATCTTTGGAAATAAAATTGCCTCAGTACTGGTAGGGCTGGTGTACAACATATTGTTTTGGCAACCTCTTGAGAATGAGAGCAAAACTGATCTCCTGCTGCTGCGAACAGAATATATGTATGTGTATGTATTTCTAATTCCTCAGCTCTGGTTACCCCCGCAAGGGTAGATAGCCGTGAGTATATGTATGTGTGTATCACATCAATGCGCTATGTTCCGAAAATGTATGGTATGTAAATCAGCAGAAAAGGTTATCAGTATGTTTCCAAAACAAGTTTCATAATCAAATGAGTCTAATCTCATACTTTGATGAAAGGCTTGATATTTGTAAAACTTCTTAGTGATCTCTCTATGTGTGGAGTTAAATAGCACTACAACAATTATGAAACACCGATTAAGATCATTGTAAATCATCACATTAGCCATACATCTAAATCTAAACATGATAACCAATGATAACAATTCTATAACTTGTGTTAACCAAACAAACTAATATATTGTAAAATAAAATTATTACTGCCCGTCTGTTCTGTACACGCACTTCAATGAATGAACAAACTGCAAATGGACGTCGTATCCGTGTTCATGCCTCTAGTCCGGACTTCTTGTTAGTGTAAGTTTTAACTACAAATAACTTATTCGTAGGGTTTAACCATAACTAACAAGCGCTCTTTTCTTTTTTCGGCGAAGAATGGACTTCAAACAAAAGCCTTACTGTAAGCTTTTACGGAAATGAGATTTTAAAAATTGGCCAAGTACGAGTCGGTTCGACCGTGGAGGGTTTTGCAGTAGTAGATAATCTGTGGTAGTAGGTTAAGATTAGCAAAGGGATATATCAAAAATAACATGATATTTGTTATTATCTTATATTTGTTTTTCATAGTGTTTGTATGAAATATAAAGTTACATTTGCAGTTTTACAAAATGTGCTTTTGCTTTAAAACTGCTGAATATTTTGTTAAAACCAATTTTTTATGTATATTATGTTTACTATGTCCTTCAATCTACGCTGGAGGTTCGGTAAAAGATTTGACAAAGCGGTTTATACTACCGACAAATTATGGCTTGATTGGTCATACATAACTGAAAGTGAAGCTCTCTCTTTAAAAGTTTTTTACTACAGATATGTATAAGTTGCATTTGACTTATGCGTATCAATAATTTGTTGTGCAAAGCCCCCATACTTATTGATAGATCGCGATCTTATCATTTTTATTATTTTGATCATTAATTTTGCTGTGTAGTGTCGGCTTAGAATAGCACTACCCCATTTCTTCCGGTGGGTGTACGTAAGAGGCGATTAACGATATTGGGGCTTTTAAGGGATTTTTGGGCGATGCGGTTGGAAACCCATCACCAACAACCTTTATTTCACCATCTTTTCCCCACGCAACTTCCAAAGGTGGCTGAGGAATGTCTCATTCCCTAGCTCTGGCTACCCCTTCAAGGGTTTATATCCGTGAGTATATGTATGTATGTATGTATATGTTGATCATTAATACAAAAAAAACAATATCATATTTGTTACGACTGATAAAAAAAATCTAAATTTCGGATATTATGGAAGAAAAGAGTTACTATATTACGAACTCTTCTCACACCTTCTAAATGTACAAAATACTTCGTAGTTCGTAGTCGTAGGCAAAGTTCGTAGACATTTGAAAATGTATGCATTTTGAACACAATACAGTCAGGGTTTGAAGAAGACTTCGATGCAATCTGAACTCCATTTATGCATATCTATCACTTGAAAGCGATTGCAAGAGTTTTGTTTCACGCGCCAGTGAGCTCTTTGTTCATGGGATAGGATATGGATCCTACCCACCTATTGGTAAAATATACTTTGTAGATGATAGAAAAAGAAATTCTTTACTTCAAATCAGAATGAAACATATCTCAGTCAATTATTTTGTAAAGAAGTAAATTGGCGGCGGTACATTCACTAAAAGCAATTTCTTTCAGGCGATCTTTTTATAGTAAAGTCTGTAAAAGAATGTACGAGACTTATAGAATTTGATGCTTTACACAATTTGATGCTTTACACTGGTATAATAAACTCATCTTTAGTTTTCAAGAAAACTTTCACCCAATTTTAGAAGTTTTATAGGGAAATGGATTCTGATGTAAAGGATAATTTTAGGGTAGGGATATCATCGTCTCTGTAGATTTGGCCCATGCAGGTTCCGATCATAATCCTTGGGATTATTGCTTATGGAATATTTCAGATTAGAAGGTCTGCTCAAACGTCATCGGGATATCGACTTGATTTAGTGAAGACTAGATTTAGCCTCTACACCATTGGTTGTAATAGTGTGTATAAAAATAAATGGCCAGGACGTCTGCAAAAAAGGAAAAGCTTTAATTTTGAATAGATTTTATACATTTTTATAATATTTATAGTCAAGCGATAAAAAACATGTTTTGAAATTTCCAATATTATTTTTTTCAGTACCCAACACTAGCACATAAGTGAAGTCCAATCTTATTCATAAGAATGTATTTTCTCATCGGGGTTTGGTTTGTTTTTTACCTACCTTGTACATTTTTACTCTTTATTAGTTCATAATTAACCCAAAAGTTGTCTGGAAGCCATCGCTTTAAGTGATTGGACTGCCAATTTGTACAATTGTTTAAGAACCGTGATAGCTCAATGGGTAGAACACAGGTTCAGCAGGTCGCACACAGCCAGACCAGACGGTCGACAGGCAGTGCAAACGACTTGTGTTCAAATCCCGAGTCGGGCCTACACCAATTTGTCTTTTTTAAAGACATATGTGTGGTTGATTTATCATGGTTGTTAAAAGTGAGGGAAAACATCGTGAGGAAGCCCACATGGCTGAGTTGTACTTAGTCATGTGACAGTGTATTTGTACAAAACGGTGGTAGGCCTGCCCCCTATCACGTGAGTGCCCTGTCCAAAACGTGGGTGCTCTGAACATCACGTGACTTTGTTATCTGGGATAAGTACCTCTGCCAACCTCTTTGGGGGATATTCGGCGTGAACGTCTATGTTATGTTTTGTTATGTTTAAGAACATAATCACTGCAAAATGTTTTAACTGTGATTTATGATATAGAGTTTTCTATTCTATTCTAATCCTATTTACATTTGTCTTATTCCAGTATTGGTAAAATAAATATATAAATTTTAGGTCATGTCCATTATAATTCCATTGGCATCCATAGCTAGTCTAATTACCGACCTTAAGTCTTAAAATATCACTACTTCAAATCTTCCCGAGGGTGTCGTACGAGGCAACTAAGGGTGCAGGGCTTGTTAATTTATTATGGCTGTATCTCGAGCACCAACCATTGTTTGTGTTACTATCCGTTTCCTCAAATTCCATAAATGGCTTAGCATTTTTTAAAATTCTGAATCCTCACAACCAATTTTACCAAACGGTAGGAAAAGGTAGGAAGTAGAATTGTCATGTTATATTCCATTTTTATCCAAGTTAGTGGTTTGATAATTTATGACGTATTTCTCTCATTCTACTTATACGTTCCAAGCACATCACCTATCTTTTAGTATAACATGGCTTAAGTTTATTGCATCTCAGTAAAACGCATTTTATAACAGACCAGTAAATCCACAGAAAGCAGATCGCTTCTCTGGTCATAAAGAGATGACTAGGTGATAAAAATGGCGAGCATTAGGTATCTACTAGGTGTAAATAAGAACTGAATAGTCAAAAACTAAAAGAAGTTAAAATATATGGTAAAGAAAAAAAACATATACATGTCGTTCTTACGAAAGCGAAAGATGAATATGAAAGAAGTAAATATACAAATATTATTCACATTTAAAAATCATGTTATTAGGATTTCCAAAAAAGATTAATATAACACGAGTACGTACTTTGTATGTCACTATAAGATGTCATAAAAAGAAACGGCCTATTAATGAATTTTATTATTATTATTAGTGGGCGTAAACCGCCTCGGGTTTCCGCACTTAACCCAGCTACGAGGTGGGCCATTGTACGTGGACCATTTGGCCGTTTAAGTTTCTCAACCTAATTCAGACCAGAAGGACAAAAGCTTATCCAGGTCAGCCATTGCCTCTGGTAGCGACTTTTTGGATTCGATGGTATTATTTCGGATATCGGTTACACCGTTGCATTCCTGGAGCACGTGAGTGACCATTTCGTCAGCCTCCATGCATGCACGGCGCAGAAGGCTCTCGTGATGCCTAGAGAGTGGAAGTGTTTGTTTAGGGCATAGTGCCCTTTGACAACACCCACTAGAGTTCGTAGATTTGGTCTGCTAAGGCGTAAGGCATATCTGGTCAGATTTTTGCTAAGAGTTGGCATTGCCTCTTTAGACTGTCTGCATCCCGACGTGCCTCGCCAACACGCGTTAGCTAAAGTTAGTGTGCGTTCCCTTAACCACGTGCGCAGCTGATTGAATGGAAGAGGTATTATGGGTTCGGGTCCGTACAGAGACGTAGCCGATCCTCCTCTAGCCAGCTCATCAGCTGAATCGTTGCCCAGGGACCCACTGTGGCCTTTTATCCATTGCAGGATGATATTGTTGTCCTGCGCCACTTCCTCTAAGGGTTCGATTGAGGGCTTGCAGGACAGAAGTGCTGTCAGATATGATTTTTATCGTCATTTCTGAGATATTTCTTACTTTTATGGCCTGGGCAGCTTGGATGATTCCGAGACATTCTGCCTGAAAAACAGTTTTATATTGACCCAGGCTTT
Organism: Bedellia somnulentella; assembly: GCA_963576735.1. NCBI lineage: Eukaryota > Metazoa > Arthropoda > Insecta > Lepidoptera > Bedelliidae > Bedellia > Bedellia somnulentella. The sequence goes on along the minus strand of OY755175.1, from coordinate 4,947,438 downwards.
TTGATATTTTTATATTTAGATCTAGGGAGTGTGTGCCAGCCCACGTGCCTTGATTGGTCTTAGACCCATCAGTATACACACCTAACTCCTTTGAGCCAGAAAAATCTGGCTTTTCTTCATCAAGTAAAATCCGCCTATTAATGAAGTGAACAACTTATTTTCAGAGAATAAACTCAATTTCTTTTAAATATTCTAATTTATACTTTCCTATAACACATTTATTCGTATAAAGTTGCGTAGGCTTCCTACTATCATGTGGGCACATGGTCACAAAAATTGGATACCTGAACGCAACATGCAAAAACATCACGAGATGTTCCAAACACCTCGCGCTTCTTCCCTAGAGTGTTACGTATTGAAATTCATAAGTCACAACTTAACATTAACCTCATAAGCCAAGTCATTCAAACGGTCACGTGATTACGTCTACTAGTTTAAGGTTGTGCATTATGTGAAGTGGAGCGTTGCGGCGGCGGCGGCTGTGATGATGCTATTAATAGACTAGTGGACTTTTGTGCACTCGCCTGGACAATAGCGTCTTGTGGTTTACGTTCTTCTCACTGCTCACATCCCTGGCTGCTGCGTGAATTAACTTTATATATGAAAATTATACGTTAAATAATTATAATAAAAGCGTACGTAATGTTAGTATGAGCTGTGCACATTTTCAGCCAAGTCAGTAATATATGCTACTTAATTTAATGGTGGATCATCAGCATGTTTACTTATGGTAGTCAAGTATTTAAATTCATACATACATACATACATATAGTCACGGCTATAAATCCCTAGAAGGGGTGGCCAGAGCTAAGGAATTAGAAATTCCTCAGCCACTTTTGGAAAGTTGAGTGGGGAAAAGGTGGTGAAATAAAGGTTGTTGGTGATGGGTCTCCAACCGCATCGCCCAAAAATCCCTTAAAAGCCCCAATACCGTTAGTCGCCTCTTACGTACACCCACCGGAAGAAATGGGGTAGTGCTATTCTAAGCCGATACTACACAGCAAATTCAATGTTTCATAAATGCACTTGTCTAATTACAAAAGACATGTTTGTTCTAATGAACTAGACCAATTTATCCAGATGATCTCGATAGTACTGATACTGAACATACATAGCATAGAGATATAATAGTGTTGTACACGTAGTGGTAATAATATCTCTATGCTACATAGCCTAATTTGTGTTTACATGTTTGGAGATGTTATATTAATCTTTTTATTAAATTTATAAATGTTTAAAAATAACCTTAAATACCTAGGTACACTTGCAAGTTTTAATGTTATGTGGAATTGGTGGCAGCTTTTAGTCTTTACTTACAAATTCTAAATAGTAGAAAACGGGTGGGTCTTTCAAACAGTAGGTACTCGTTCTTGCGATTCACCATGCAAAGTTTCCAACATTGACTCAGGGGTTTCAGCATAAAGAGGTATAAGACAAACATTGGCTTTCCTATTTGAATGTTCGCATCGTGTGCTTTCTCTCCAAAGATGTCAGTTCGGCTGCATACTGGCTGTACATTAAGACGTTATTGTGCGAGTACGAAGTTAGGTTTTGGTATGAACTAGTTTTGAGCATACTCATAGTTTTGGTTGGAAAAGGTAAATGTAAAAGTTATATCGAATTGTTAAATGTAAGGGAAAACATAGTGAAACCCATAGTCTAAGCTAAACGTGGGTACTCTGAACACCAGGTCCAATTAATGTCACAGAAATTCAGGGTTATACGGATGCGTACACGTTTTATTTCTTTATAATTATTTCTTTCATTATTTTAGCACAAGAAGACGTTTTATTAGAACATAGATCTTTAGAAACTTTAGTATTATATCGCTTAGTGTTGGCTTAAATTTTCGCTTTCCAGGCTTTTCATGTGTATTAACTGCTTGAACATACAACTCAATATTAATGAACTTTTATTTCTCCATGTATTGCCTTTTATACTGTTCAAAGTGAATAAGAAACAGTTGATTCGTAAGCTCTAAGATAACCTTTATGTGACAGTAAATATACGCCTCTCCTATGAAATATATTAAGATGCAACGAATACTTGCCAAATAATCGGAGTTAGGCCGAATACAATATAGTTAAAAAAACAACATACCTATATACATACACTCACGGCCATAAATCCCATAAAGGGGTAGCCAGAGATTCAGAGCTGGAAACTCCTCAGCGACATTTGGAAGTTTGTGGGAAATTAGAAATAAAATATCTTTGGTGATGGGTCTCCGACCGCATCGCCCAAAAACCACTTAGAAAGCCCCAAACCCCTTGTCATCAATAGCATATTACGACACCCGTGGGTAGAAAGGGGTAGTGACATTCTGAGCTGGCACTACACTTCTCTTTGAAAAGGAAATAAATCATAATCATTATCATGTGAAATCATTATACTTTAATTTTAAGGGTTATTTATTAATTTAATTAGTAAAAGAGATAGCGTTATAATTTCGTATGTTTAAAAACTTTAGTTTTAACTTGAATTCTTATCAAATATCGAAACTAAACATAATGCTAGAAAATATCTTGTATTGCAAAACTATTAGGAGTAACTGAGAGAACAATACATTTTACTTAGTTATCATGTTTTCAGTAGTAAAACTCAACTCACACAAAACAAACATTAATAAGTTGGAACTGCATAGAGACAGCTTCAAACAGACCTGAAATAATCGAACGAAATTATTCGATTTAAATTCTCGCCAACTCCAGTATAAATCAAATGGAATCCTCTTACAAATATTGCTGATAGCTATTTGTGCTATTTTATGCAGTAAGAACTGCCGAAAACCGTCTCACGGATTTGCCCCACCGTTGATCTTGGGTACTTGCCAAAATCTCTAATCCATACTATAACGTAAATAGGTAGTGATGGGTATCGTAGATATATGAGTACTAAACTACTGGATTGATTGCCTACGCCGATTTGTATTTCAATTTAAACTAATGGGACCATTTGTTTAGTAGCTAAAACAAATCAGCTGTACGCTTTCCCAAAGCAATTGTAAAGTGTAATTCAAAAACATTCGCCATCAATTGAGTTAATGTAGTAAAGTGTGGAAAAACTACCTGTACTCATTGAACTTGTTATAATTTTAGTTTTTTATATAATGGTAATGTGATCGATTCAAAAAGACAAGAAAATTAAACTGGGTTCACAATGGTAAAAGAAAAGAAAAAATTCCATAAGGAACGTAGTAGATAAGAATTGATACAACACTAAAAGCAATTTAATATTAAAAGTGATGATAATTGGTTTACTGTCTTTTAGTGTTAGTAAGAGTAAAACAAATTGTAATATATCATTATTCGGAAATCCATTACGAACATAAGTTAAGATTCAGTGCAGAAGATTATTATTTCTTTGATGAAAGAGCATGAATAAAAAGATTGATGGATGTAAACGAAGCTAGAGAGGTTTGGCAGGATCGCATAAAGTGGCGGTCGATAGTCTTTGCCTACCCCAATAGGAACTAATGGCGTGGATGTATGTATGTATGATTTAGACGTAGTTAGTACTTAGCTGTGAGTAACATCATCATATCCGTGTCCGCGGCTCAGGTTTCAGGTTCTTAGGTCTAGGAAGTTTAGATTTTGCATAAATATTTAAAGCTGAAACGCTTATGCTAAATTAATACGTAAAAACCATATAAACATTTTAAAATAGCAAGTTATTTGAGACCTTTGGGCGTTAATCAAATTAATGTATTCTAGAGTTTTATGATAATTATACATATATGTAAATCTTTCAATATGTCCATCATATCACAAAGTTTAATTCGGCCGTCTAGGATTTATTTTTAGCTGTCCTCTGGAATGTGTATGGTTTCGTTATACGATGTCATCATATGAATGTAGCCCATCAGATGAGTTGCTCTACAGTAAGACAAAACCCTGAAGGTGCCTTTTATGATGCAATCGCAATGCTAAGTTCCAGCTACAATCAGACAATATTAAAAAAGATATTGTTTTAACATTTTGACTAAGGGCTGTGGTTAAGAGCCTAGCTTTTGTGTTCGGAGGATGCAGGTTTGATCACCACTGAAAGATAAATTTATAAGATGTCTGGTTTTGACTACTATTTATCTTTAGAAGTACTTATGATTTTGCATTAATAACTTTACTGTTAACTCTGCGGCTAAGGCTAACATATTTTTTTACTAGGTCCGTGTATACTTTTTCATTGTATTACTACAACTATAAAATAGTAATACTACTGATCCTATATTATCCCCACATTTTTTGAGAGTATCCGCCAACCTCAATGGGAATTACTGGCCCAAAAATGCGAATAAGTTCCGCCGGCGCCGAATATATGAATCCAAAACCCCCACTAACTCGTCAAATATATACATTCGTAATCTTACACGATATCTTAAAGTATAGCACTAAACCGAAACAAATAAGTTTATCGAACAAACATTAAAGGGTAAAATGCCGTCGAGGGCCGTAATAAAATCAGACTGAATCCATTTTAGATAGTGATGCGATAGTGCTTGATTTCCCTCGGTTTTTTCTCCGGAAATATTTACGAGCTCGGAAAGATATAAATTTCTCTCTCTTTGGAAACCTTTCTATCGGCCAACAATTCTATTGTAATCATATTTCATCGGCTCTCAGCGAGAAGGATCACAAGTTGACAATATCTTGGAGACAGTGCTGACTTGAGAGGTTTTTCAAATAAGAACCTCTGTGTCAAGTGTTCTTATTGCTCTCGAATAAATCTTTACGAGGCTTTTGTTCGTCATTTGGTTTAGTTTTGAGGAAATATGTTTGGAATTAAATTTAATAAAATGATATGTATACTTCTGAACTGATGACCAACGAAATGTTTTGAATTTTTAATTTAATCGGCTGAGGGCGGTATGATAAAATAAAACGTATATGTACCTATTGATTTTCTGTGAGAGAAGCAGAAAATTCATTAGTTAAGGTTAGTAAAACACATTTTGTAGCCGCGAGTGACTTATTTAAACTTTAAACACTTACCAGGCACGTGGCTGGCAGGGGTGGCGTTCGAACTCTCGAGAGTTTATTGATGAATCACAGCGCAGGCTTACACTTTTCACCATAGGTCCATAGATAAATGTGGTTCAGTCCTTTTTCACTTTGTTCGGGAAATAGACTTGATTCGGAATTTATTTGGTAACTTTTATACGAACGTGTGTCTCACATCGGCGTGTTGAGAAAAAGAGACTAACTTGCGGACACGGATGTAGTTGTAAGACGTCAGACGTCAATGTTGCCAGTTTCCCGCATCAACGAGGTAGTGTTAGAGAAAATAAGCCACATGAAATAAATCTATTTCTAACGTGAATTAAAAAGCATGTAAAATATGTTTTGTTGTCTTGTGCACACCTAATAAAGAAAATTATAAACTAATTTGTTCCAGTACGGAACATAAACCCGCTCACCTTAAAAGTATATAACTTTTAACAAAATAAAAGAAAATATAACCTAACCTATGACTATGATTTAAATATGTATAAAGTACTCTATTCAATAGGTAGCGGACACAGTTTAACCACTGGCCGCTTAAAAATTTTGTTATTCATTTTGAGCGTAACCACACGGGTGTCAGTCCCGGGATGGAGCGCGTGCACGCGAGCCAGCTTCCACTGCAGCGGCGGCAGGTGGTCGTCGCGTACAATAACAACAGTGCCTTCACTAATAGAAGGGCCTCGGTCTTGAAGCCACTTTTGACTTTGTTGAATTTCGTGAAGATATTCCCTACTCCATCGCTTCCAGAAATGTTGGACGGATTGCTGAACCCATCGCCAGCGCGTAAGTCTGTTAGGATTAACGTCTACCAAGGAAACGTCGGGTAGGGCCGTAAGCGGTTCACCTATCAAGAAATGAGAGGGTGTGAGGGGAAGCGGATCTGAAGCTGACGAACTCATCACGGACAGAGGACGCGAATTAAGAACCGCTTCGATTTGACACAGAAGTGTGTGCATTTCATCGTACGTTTGGGTACGAGTTCCAAGTACTCTACGTAAGTGGTGCTTAAAACTTTTCACCCCAGCTTCAAAAAGACCCCCGAAATGGCTTGCATGGCTTGGTTGGAAATGCCAAGTTATACACTGTTGAAGAGTTTCCTTTTGTAAATTTCTTTGAACTGAATCATTACCTAAAAAGGCATAAAGCTCTTTCAAGTATTTGTCACAACCCACAAAGTTTGTACGGGAAGTGAAACGTCGTAACGCAGCAAGAAAACCTTCAGTGGAAAGCTCGGAAACGATTTCGAGATGAATAGCTTTGACACTCATGCAAACAAATACTGAAACGTAACATTTTATAACTTTGGCATTACGCACCTTATTGGCGCGAACAAAGAAAGGGCCGGCATAATCTACAGCTGTTTTAATAAATGGTCGCGCGGGCCGCAGACGAGTAGCGGGGAGAGGTCCCATGCGCGGTTGCACTGGTGTCGGACGCGCGCTGAAGCAACGAACGCAGCGATGTATACGTTGCCGCACGATATCGCGACACGAGATTATCCAGTACTTTTGCGAGAGCAGGTACTGAACGGTCTGAGGTCCGGCATGTAGATAACACACATGAGCATCATCTATGATTAGGTTAGTTAATGTATGTTTCTTTGGTAAAATCATTTGATGTTTACTATCATAAGATAAGAGTGACTTATGAATCCTACCACCGACTCGTAACAAACCGTCACTATGAAGAAATGGTGTAATACGCCTTAATGATTGAGAAGGCAAATTCCCTTTTGAAATCTTATTTATATCTTCGGTAAAAACCGATTGTTGCACTAAAAGAACGAGTTTTTTCAAGGATTCATTATATTCTGGAACCGTTATATAATCTGAGTGGTGGTTAGTTAAATGTTTGCATTTTTTGTAGAAACGAATTATCCAAGCGGTGATTCGTACTAATTTACCTAGCGAAGAATAACGCTGTATAATCTCAATATCTGTATTAATCGTCGTAGACGCGTTTGATGAAACAATACGCTTCTCTTCATTGGTATCAAATTGTTCATTGAAAGACGGCCATGCATGAGAAGGTCGTTGTAACCAAGCTGGGCCGTGATACCACAGGGGATGGGCGCGTAGCGCGTGGGGCAGTGCACCGCGCGAGGCCACGTCCGCGGGGCTGTCAGCAGAGCGGACATGGCGCCAACGAGATGCGGGCACAACAGACAAGATATCACTGGTGCGGTTGGAGACGAAGGTCTTCCAAGTATGAGGTGGTTGGTGTAACCAAGCTAGCACGATCGACGCATCAGACCATGCATACACGTTATCCATATCGACCCGATTGTCGTAGATTGAAATAACTTTGTCTATTAATTTTGATAATAATAAGGCAGCCATTAATTCAAGGCGGGGTATTGATAGACGAACCCGTAAAGGGGCCACACGAGTTTTAGCTATAACGAGGTAAGTACGAATTTCTCCGTCACTACTTGTTAAGCGAATATAAACACAACCGGCATACGCGGTTTCACTCGCGTCAGCAAATCCATGCACCTGTACGGTACAAGTATTATCTAAAATGTGACGCGGAAAAGAAATACATTTTATTATCGGTAGCTCTTGAATAAAAAGTCTCCATGAATTAATAATATCAATAGGTGGGGTTTCGTCCCAACCAATATTAGCTACCCATAGCAATTGAATTAAATGTTTTGCGTATAAGGTCAGAGGGGACAAAAATCCTAGCGGATCGTAAATCCTAGCTATTTCAGAAAGGATTGCCCGTTTAGTGTATTTTTCAGAATTGACCTGAACATTAAACTTAAAACAATCAGTTCGCGGATCCCAATGTAACCCTAGGACTTTAGTGTGTGTATCCTTCTCGAGATGCGCAACGGAGACGGTTTCCTGCCGCCCACCATGAGGAGATGACGACTCAACCGCGGCAAGTATCGCCGGCGAGTTGCTGTGCCACTTTCTTAATTCAAACCCAGCCGAGGAGCAAATACCACTAAGCTCACGCTGTAACGCTAGGGCATCGGACTCGGAATTGGCCCCCGCGACCACGTCATCTACAAATATAGATTCCAAGAGTACAGGTGCAGCCAACGGGAACCGGTGACTTTCATCATGAGCTAACTGTTGAATAGTACGCAGAGCGAGGAACGGGGACGAGCTAACTCCGAAGGTGACTGTACGAAGACGAAAATCCTGTACAGGTTCCGCAGGTGAACTCCGCCAGAGGATACGTTGGTAATCCAGATGATCTTTACACATACCTATATTTCTATACATTTGTTTACAATCTGATGTGAACCCTATGAGATGAATACGAAACTTAAGAAGGATATCCACAATGTCGGGATGAAGCTTGGGTCCAGTGAGTAGCACTTGATTCAGGGATACTCCGTTGGATGATTTACACCCTGCATCAAATACTACGCGGGTACGTGTGGTCTCACTGGACTCTTTAACCACGCAGTGGTGCGGAATATAATAGTGTGCGCCCAGGGCGGCATCACTAGTCACGGGCTCCATGTGGTTTAAATCTAAATATTCTTGGATACACGCGTGGTAGTCACGTTTGAGGGTTGGATTACGTTCGAGCCTATACTCGAGCTTATGAAGCCTCGCGAGGGCTGTCTGCCGCGACTCGCCGAGGGGCGGAGCATCGGGTTTAAACGGAAGAGAAACGACGTAGCGGCCGGTAATACCATCGCGAGTATGCGTCCTTTGAAAAAGGGATTCACATAACTCTTCATCAGGAGTGTAACTCCGTTTCTCAGGAAGGGACTCCAGCTCCCAGAACCTTTGCAAATTGTCATTGTCGAATGAGCTAAAACACACATGGGGTGGAGTCGAAACCACGGGATCTAAGTTTAATTTACCCAATAATAAATAACCGAATACACTGTTTACAGCGATCGGAAAACCAGGCAAACCGGAAACGATATTACCTAATAACACATGGGATAGTATATCCGCTCCTAACAACATTTCCACGGGTTGTGGAGTACGAAAATCGGGGTCAGCTAAGGTCAAATTGGTTAAATGTGTCCACCCTTTCTGGGGAAGTGGTACGCTCGGCATGTGAGACATCAACTTTGGTAGAATTAAAGCTTCTACTTGAATTATAGGGTTTTGTTTACCCTTGGGTTTGACTAAACACGAAATTACACCCTTTGGTTTAACTGGTTCGCTATCACCAATACCATATACTGGAATGTTTATTTTCTTACGATTTAAACCTAACCTTTGCGCGCACGACTCAGTTATAAAGGAAGCCTGGCTTCCCGAGTCCACAACACACCTAACGGTCGATAGTATAGAAGAGCCAACACATACATCGATGAGCGCGGTCGAGAGTAGCACCGTGCTAGTTCGCATAGAAGGAGCATTGGAATTCGAAGCGCAATTATTATGAATAGAATTCGACTCGGACTGAGTTGGCGGCACTGGGTCTACCTTGGCAGGGGGGAGGGTGATAACAGCGGAGTCACTGACTACCGGCGAGGCTTGATTAGACAAATGAATTAAACTGTGATGCCTTTTGTGACACGAGCGACACACATAACTCGATTTGCAATTGATAACATTGTGACCTACATTTAAACAATTATAACAAATACTTTTATTTTGAATTAAATTGTACCTCGCGTGAGGTGTAAGATTTAAAAACTTCGAACATTTTGTCAACGAATGTTGAGCTTCACAGCATATACAAGTTTGCTTCTTAATTACGTTGTAACTACGTTGATTTTCGTCTGTTTGACGAGTAGGAAGGCCGACATTGTTTGCAGCTAATGCATTGAATGATCGCTGCTGCGTGATAGTGCGGCTTGATAGCGAACTACCCACTTTTGTATTTTGTTGTGAAATGGACTGCCCACCAACGGAAATGTTTATGATTTCGTCAGCGGAAATTTCTTTTTCAAGAAATGTGATCAATGTGTTTACATCGGGAATAGAAGATGGTTTCACTAGCGATCTTTCAAAACACTTCCTAGTACCAACTGGAATTTTACGTAGTAAAATGTTTAAAAGTATGAAATTCCATTGGCCCACGGGAAACTGCATAGCTTCAAGTGCCTTAATATTTTCTTGGTAGACGTTAAGTAGCCGACGCAGGCTATGAACCGATTTATCACTGCAATTTTCGATGTCGAGAATTCGATCGAGATGTTTTGACGCGATGACTCGCTTATTTTCATAACGAGAAATTAATATTTCTAAAGCGATGGCGTAATTATCTTCGGAAATCGGCAAGGATTTTATAAGATTAAAAGGTTCGTTCTTTACAGTAAGTATTAAGTACCTAAGCTTCTCGGCATCCGTGTAGGCACTGTTGCTATGCACTAACGACTTAAATAAATCAATGTATGATGGCCAATCCGTAGGATCGCCACTAAACGAGGGCAATGGTAAAGTAGGCAAAGTTTTACTGTGATGACACTGCTGAGGAGCCTCAGACGATGAAAGAAAAATACGACTTGAGCGACGGACACGTTCCTCCTTTTGCTTAAGGTCGTTAAGATGAGCTAAGATGCCATAATACAAATCGTTAAATTCATTCCGAATAGTTATTTGTTCATCTTTATCAAAGCACTTATGTTTAAACAATATTTTTTCTATTTTACACTGGACTTTCGTAAACTTTCTCTGATGAGCTGAAATGTCTATAGTTCGCGAACGAAATTGCTGCTCATCGGTAGTTGCAAACTGTAATGTACGCCTAAGTTCTTCGAGAATCAAGTCCCTTTCGAATATGTCTTGTTCACAAACATGATCGTTCTCGGCCATTTTGCGTAACAAAGATGGCGACTCAAACGATTGAAATGAATTTGAAATTACTGAGTACGTAGTACTGCACAACACAAGACAACAAAACAAAAGATGAAATCGGATCCGGTTCGATAGGATCAAAATAATTTATGTAGCCGCGAGTGACTTATTTAAACTTTAAACACTTACCAGGCACGTGGCTGGCAGGGGTGGCGTTCGAACTCTCGAGAGTTTATTGATGAATCACAGCGCAGGCTTACACTTTTCACCATAGGTCCATAGATAAATGTGGTTCAGTCCTTTTTCACTTTGTTCGGGAAATAGACTTGATTCGGAATTTATTTGGTAACTTTTATACGAACGTGTGTCTCACATCGGCGTGTTGAGAAAAAGAGACTAACTTGCGGACACGGATGTAGTTGTAAGACGTCAGACGTCAATGTTGCCAGTTTCCCGCATCAACGAGGTAGTGTTAGAGAAAATAAGCCACATGAAATAAATCTATTTCTAACGTGAATTAAAAAGCATGTAAAATATGTTTTGTTGTCTTGTGCACACCTAATAAAGAAAATTATAAACTAATTTGTTCCAGTACGGAACACATTTAGTTAAGAAGATCGGTGTACGAGCACTATTTCAGTAAAGCTATAATATAACTTCAGAAATAACATACATACATATACTCACGGCTGTAGATCCCATGAAGGGGTAGCCAGAGCTAGGGAATTAGAAATTCCTCAGCCACTTTTGGAAGTTGCGTGGGGAAAAGATGGTGAAATAAAGGTTTTTGGTGATGGGTCTCCAACCGCATCGCCCAAAAATCCCTCAAAAGCCCCAATACCGTTAGTCGCCTCTTACGTACACCCACCGGAAGAAATGGGGTAGTGCTATTCTAAGCCGGCACTACACAGCAATTCAGAATCTTTCTTTCAGAAATAAAAAGTGAATAAATTTTATTTTTATTCTTGGTGATTGCAAAGATCAAAATGTTCCTTTTTAATATTATTATAACACTTTGACGATAAATAAAAGTGTAGGAAAGCATATAATGCGTGTGTGGCAAGTCAAATACATGGTAGTATAAGTAATGCATCCTTCGTTGATGTAATCTATAATTTAAAAAAAATATGCCGTATTCACTCTTTCAGAAGATAAACTATAAGAGTGCATAATGTCATTCTCTTGCAGATTAGCCAAGAAATTTTTGGAAAAATATGTACAAAGTTTTGTTTCACCTATTTATATATTAATAGATATTGTGCTAAGTCGTTACGTCACATGAATTCACCACATCGTGAATTTGAACTATTTTATATAGAAGTAGCAAAATAAAAAATACCTATCCTGCATTTTCTCCATCTACCTTTTAAAAGCGCAAAGAAAACTTTCATTAATCATTAAAAGTATAAAAATGTCCACTGACCAGAGCGCAATATTTCTTATTTAAGAAATCAGTCGGTGATATTTGGTGCGAGCGATATTGGCAGTATCGAAATGAGTTTTCTGGCGAAGAGCGCACGTTTGAGAAAATTGAAAAACGCGTCACGTGACTGCCGCCGTGACCATATATATGAGTTGCCATATCGAGCTACAGGAATCCTAATCAATCTTCTCCCGCCCACAGAATTTTCTATGTTAGACGTCAAAATGGCGGCAAATAAACGTTTTAACATAACATGATACGGAGCATGCACGTGTTGCCGAGATAACTTTGATAAATTGGTTTCTAAGTTAATAATCACCTTGTCCTAGTATTGCCGAGATATTTTCGGAATGAGTTACCAATGTTTAATCTAAATATTGATAGGATGTTATTTTAAACTTCGTCTAAATGCCGGAATTCAGAATTGTGTAACTAGGAACATAGAGAATTTGGAAGTTAACTTGGAAATAACAAAAAGAAGAAGAAATAACAAGTTGAACACTTTGTTCATGGGCCTAGGCTGGAACAAAGTTAAATAAATTAGCATCAAGTCCTAATCTCTTTTCAAATTTTGAAAATAGGACGAATTTATTGTTTAATTCAAGTTATAAACTAATTGCAAATTAGCATAAAATAACCATTTTTTTTCCCTTGAGTGCCTTACAAAACTTGTAAAGAGATTCTATCTTTTTTAGTAGCTTAGGTATAACTATTTCTAACTTCTAGGTATTCTATTTTGGGAATTTGCACATGAGAGTATTCACGTAGGTAATTTGCTCCTATTTACAGTATCAGTAAATTTTCTTTATAATTATATCTCCTTGTCCGTTTTTGTAGTATATTTATAAACCATCTTTTCCCCACGCAGATTCCAAAAGCGGCTGAGGAATTTCTAATTCCTCAGCTCTGGCTACCCCTTTTAGGGATTTATAGCTGTGAGTATTTTCGGAAAAAATTCGGAGGTAGGAAACGCAAACACTACTAAAACGTGTAAAAGAAATAAAGAATAGAAGAATTTCGCGCTGGCAGCCATTGACACGGTAGCTCAATTGGCAAGAGCGACGGGGGCGTATACCCGAGGTCGCGGGTTCGAATCCCGCCTGTGTCAAAATTTTTCTTTCCTTTATTTATTCTTTATTTATTAGTAATAATCCCCACATGAGGTTTTCATGAACAAAAAGATTTAAATTATGTGAAAGTCAGGCGTTTTCAACATTTGCATTCTATCTGAAAAGATAGACAAGTGGCCTTTCGAATTAGTACAAAAATCGGAGGTAGGAAACACAAACACTACTAAAACGTGTAAAAGAAATAAAGAATAGAAGAATTTCGCGCTGGCAGCCATTGACACGGTGGCTCAATTGGCAAGAGCGACGGGGGCGAATACCCGAGGTCGCGGGTTCGAATCCCGCCTGTGTCGATTTTTTTCTTTCCTTTATTTATTCTTTATTTATTAGTAATAATCCCCACATGAGGTTTTCATGAACAAAAAGATTTAAATTATGTGAAATTTAGGCGTTTTCAACGTTTGCATTCTATCTGAAAAGATAGACAAGTGGCCTTCCGAATTAGTACAAAAATCGGAGGTAGGAAACACAAACACTACTAAAACGTGTAAAAGAAATAAAGAATAGAAGAATTTCGCGCTGGCAGCCATTGACACGGTGGCTCAATTGGCAAGAGCGACGGGGGCGAATACCCGAGGTCGCGGGTTCGAATCCCGCCTGTGTCGAATTTTTTCTTTCCTTTATTTATTCTTTATTTATTAGTAATAATCCCCACATGAGGTTTTCATGAACAAAAAGATTTAAATTATGTGAAATTTAGGCGTTTTCAACGTTTGCATTCTATCTGAAAAGATAGACAAGTGGCCTTCCGAATTAGTACAAAATTCGGAGGTAGGAAACGCAAACACTACTAAAACGTGTAAAAGAAATAAAGAATAGAACAATTTCGCGCTGGCAGCCATTGACACGGTAGCTCAATTGGCAAGAGCGACGGGGGCGTATACCCTAGGTCGCGGGTTCGAATCCCGCCTGTGTCGAAATTTTTCTTTCCTTTATTTATTCTTTATTTATTTGAATTTTAGGTAGTTTGTCATTAATTTACTGCGTTTACCATCCAAAGGTTATCTTAAAGGGATCACTTTAAGTCATAGGACCAATTACTTTAGAGAGACGCAAATATGAAAACTGGTTACAGTTTTTAAGCTGCATTGCCCAACAGTCACTTCAAAGTTCCTCATCCATCCCTCCATGGAAAACGATGGAATAGTAATATACGAAGCTTTAAACTTCATACCTTAGTACCTATTATTATAGCTACAAAAGCGATCAAAACGGAAATAAAACACTTAAGCGATTAGCGATATATATGCTTGCCATCATGAGAAACATCAATTCTAATAATAAATAACAACGGATGCAAATGGGTGCATGGATATAATATTTGTTAATTGTGACTTATTTTTTTTATATTTCGTTTTTGTCTTGGACTTAACAATCAAACTTTTACGTCGTATATCCCCGAAGGGTTGTTAGATTACATTATTTCATGTTAATTGAGCAGTTCGTTCACCGTTATTATAGTCTAAATAAACTTATCTGCAAAAGTTGACAATATATAAATAAGCGGTGACGTAGATAAAAAGATGAAATAACGTTTCTAGAGAAGAATTTTCTGAGTCATTATTTCCGCAAGTATTGCGATATATCATAAAACTTCGAGATAAATCACTTTACTCTTATAATGGATGTCTGCGTAAAACGGTTACTTAAAGAACAGTAAGAAAAAGCGTTACAACTTTTTCTAAGACAGGCATTTCTTTGTCGTTCTAGCGGCTGAAAATAATACATACCTACATATGTTTGATAATTTGAATGCGACTGGAAGCTGGCGATGCCTCCTATACTTGATTTCATACATTGTATTATAATTTTTAAATAGTTGGTTTTTTAAATTTTAAATTGGGTGAAGGTTTTATTGTTTTGTTAGTTTGTCTTAATTTTTATATTATAAATTATATTTATTTTTCATTTTGGTTACTTATTAGTAAATTATGATTTTTGCTATCTAAAATAAATGCATACATTTATTTAGTTATTTATTAGTTCGGAATACTTACAGCTAAATAATACAACAAGTGTTTACAAATTCAGTTATCGACTAAGCCAATAACAAGTATTCGCAAATAAAGAACATAGGGAAGACTTATCAACTAATCTAATAAATATCTTAAAAAGTTTAACAATAATTTTATGAAGTAGCTTTTGCGCTCACATTGGGACTAAAAAAAAGTCATTTATTAAGATACGCCTTATTTCTGCGGGTTTTGTGCAAAATAGGTCCAGATCTTTGTGTTCCTTTACCAGCTCATTGAACAATTTACTAGTTCTTAAAAAGAAAGAAATTTTGACGGTAGTTGGTTCTTGCATGCAAACTCGCCAATGGTTTATTATGTCTAATATCTAATCTAGTAGGTACGTTAATTTTAATATTCTCCAATAAAGATGAGCACTCTATATTACCATTAATAATATCTATTAAATATGTGACGTCAGCTATTTTCCTTCTTATAACTAGAGGCAGGAAATGATACCTTTTACATCGGGTCTCGTATCCATGATCGCGTCGCTTACATTTGTACTGTAGGTACCTAAGAAACCTCTTTTGGATAGATTCTATTCTGTTAATATGTACACTATATTGTGGGTTCCATACCACCGAGGCATATTCAAGAATACTACGCACATACGAACAAAATAAGACCTTTATTGGTTTTAAGGTTTTGAACTCGGATGTAGATCGTACAATAAAGCCAAGGGTTTTTAAAGCCTTTTTGATTATATAATCAATATGATGATCATAGGCAATTTTAGTGTCCTGTATAATTCCAAGATCTTTCATTAAATTGGTCTTAGCGAGGGGTTCATGAGATAGACTATAAGTAAAGTTAATAGGTTGCGGCTTCCGGGTAAAAGTAATTGTAAAGCATTTAGATATATTTAAATCGAGTTTATTTCTCGTGCAATATTGTAGGAATCTCTCCAGATCGCGTTGAAAGAGTTCACAGTCTATGAAATTCCCAATAGAACTGAAAATTTTAGTATCATCAGCATATAGTAAGAATTTAGAGTGTTCAAAACAGAAATCAATGCCGTTGATAAATATCACGAAGAGCAAAGGACCTAATAAAGAACCCTGTGGAACACCCGACAGAATAGGACGCCAGGTGGACGTGAAACCATTTAATGCAACAGCCTGCGATCGATTTTCGATGTAAGAGGAAAACCATCGCAACAGGTTACCGTGTATTCCGGCGTATGATAACTTTTCAAGGAGTAGCAAATGATCAATACGATCAAACGCCTTGCTAAAATCAGTAAAAACAGTATCCACCTGCTCACCTAGCTCCATCTTTGAAGATACATAGTCATTAAAAACAAGCAGATTAGACGTAGTGGACCTACGTCTCAGGAATCCGTACATACATATACTCACGGCTATAAATCCCAAGAAGGGGTAGCCAGAGCTAAGGAATTAAAAATTCCTCAGCCACTTTTGGAAATTTGATAGGGGGAAAAGATGGTGAAATAAAGGTTGTTGGTGATGGGTCTCCAACCGCATCGCCTAAAAATCCCTTAAAAACCCCAATACCGTTAGTCGCTTCTTACGTACACCCACCGGAAGAAATGGGGTAGTGCTATTCTAAGCCGTAATTAAGCTAAAATAAACGATTTTATGCAATTTAGATTAATCGGTCGAGAAAGCTACAGAATAAGAAATTCCTTACGTTAATTTAGGATTCTGGCAAATTTGAGCAAAAATAATTGTTCTCCTCTTTCTCTTCAGCCACATCACCGAAGAATCACTTTAAAACCCCAAATCTTTTTGTCGCCTCTCGCCTTAACATCCAAATGTAGATGTTCTAGCATTTTTTTGGGATGAATAGATAGCGGTTTTCCAAACCAAGTAAGAAGTGGTGACATGAGTTTGCAACGCACAGTACAATGAATCATAGAAAATTTGTTATTAATCATATATTAATTCATTGCATATTTTAAATGTTAATGTTTTTAAAAGAAGAAATATTTTCAACGTACAGACATATACTCCCGGCTATAAATCCCTAGAGAGGGAATTGGAAATTCCTCAGCCACTTTTGGAAAGTTTGTGGGGAAAAGATAGTAAAATAAAGGTGGTTGGTGATGGTTCTCTAACCGGATCACCCAAAAATCCCTTAAAAGCCACAATACGGTTAGTCGCCTCTTACGTACACCAACTGGAAGAAATGGGGTAGTGCTGTTCTAAGCCGACACTGCACAGCAATAATTTTTAAC